>OY728137.1:1163998767-1164375164 GCA_963277665.1 Viscum album
CATGGGTAGCATAGTTCTTCTCATGTTGTCTCAACTATTATGAGTCATATGAAATCACCAGCCACTCCAGTATTAGGAAACAACCTAGTCTTTTACCTGATGCATCACAGTATACTACATACCCAATGCCCTCTTATGGTGTTCTCATGATGGGGGTACTTGTTAGTCTCTATATCAGCTCCTAAAATCTATGATGACACTTCTCCATCCTCCAGAAATCCACCCCCTTCTTTGTCAAAGATGACAAGGGTGTCACTACCCTGGAGAAGTTTGGTACAAATCTCCAGTAGTACCCAGCCCAAGCAGAAGTCCCTCTCCCTTCGAGGAGGTAATCCTGGAAACATATTTTGAAAATATGTCCCCACACTCTGCCACTACTGTTGGGAACTGAAAACTAAAAACTCATGCTGCCATGAGGGTAAGGATGGCTGACTCAGGAGTGATCGGCTGCACCCTCCTATGCATGAGTTTATCCTGTGCTTCCTGGGTTTTCTTTTTTTTTCTGACCAAGGAAAACCACATTCTAATGTTGTAGATATACTACATCATCTTTTTCCTAAAATAATCAATTTGAGTATAAAATTTGGATGTCCAGTCCATACCCAAACTAATTTCATAAGGCCTCGACGCTACCATCAATAGGTTCCAACCGAAAATCTCACCTCATGGTTCAGATCACACCGTTGTCATAAGTGTGATTATCGAGTCTCCTCCCAAAGGTATCTCTAGAAGTAAGGGTCAAGTCATCAGTTTAACTGGAAACTCTAGGTCTTGAACAAGATTCATGGTAAGAATAAATTATTGGTACCTATGTCTATTAATACGACAGCCAGTAGTTGACACATACCATACCTCAAATCATTTTTAGAGGCCTTGGGTCACACTCCTTGATCACATGCATATACTCTCTTCCCCTATCCTCTAGCTCCCTGAGCCTGGTAGGGACCACATTGGGGTGGTGGTTGTAACATATTGAAATGTATACCACCTCATGCTTCACTCCTAACTCCACTTCCACGTCTGATGTCCTATAGATTCATTTTTTCCTATCACTTCCTCTTCCCAAAACATTTTACATGCCCAAGTCTCTGAGATTGGCATCAGTTTCTTGCTTTCCCACTGATAACATTCACTAGTTGTATCCGCTCAACCAAAGAACATTCAACCACAAAGGTTCTCTCTATCACCCTCATATAATTTGGTATGTATAGAGGAATAGTGTTGGCTCAGATATCCCTAAACACACCTCGCTCGGAGGACCGAGCTCTAAAGCACTGATCGTATTGTATTCACCGAGTACCTAGGATGGTCGGTACACCTTATTGAATAATTAGCTACCAACATGTTGTCCTGTCGAAGCTGTATAAGCTCTAGGGAATACTCACCCCCTATATTTTTATGTAAAGATACCCCCTTATCTAGGGAAGTTTCTCACGTTTGTCTATAGAAAAGTCACCTATTTGCAAGATCAGGGTAATCTAAACCCTATCATCATCCTTCTGAGCCACATAAGAGGTTCTCTACTAGGACCGCCATCTGATCGAATGGTGACCTAGCTAGATGGATACTCGGCCACCTTCTCAATCCATTCCTAATCCGCCTATGATTTGGGACCACCTTGGAACCTGAGGGGTATCTAATGCTGAAACATTTGTAACGCACTAAGCCTAAATGTTTCCTCTACTAGTACCACCAGTTTTAACTGCTGACCAACAAGTAGTGATATAAATGGCACACTACCTGAATGTACCATCTCAGGAAACGATCCATGTATCAAAGCTTCTTCACCCTACGGACCATCCTCATGGTCACGCACTGGAAAAGACTAGAAGCTAGGATCACCATCTGTTCTACTGGTGTCTCAATTAGGTGGAAAACTCTAGCCACAACCTCCATCCAGTCCTCAGCAACCTTGGAATCTATATCGCCTTGAAACCTCAGAGGCCTCTGTAGCTAGAACTCGTACAATGAGCTCAATAGGTGGGAACCATATGCCAGTGTAGCTGGAGGTAACTACTAACCAATGGGTGGTGGTGATGCTGGTACACCACCTGAATGTGCCAACATAGTAAGAGGGACCTACACCAAAGCCTCGTCGCTCGGTGGGCCGTCATCATGTACTCTCTCCAGAATCCTGGCTGGCTGTCTCTATGAAGGAATCTTGAAATAGAATCAAGATGAACCATTTTCAAAAGTTTATAAATGGTGAGCTGACTCAAAAGAGATTAATGTAAAACATTTTCAAAACACACGCAATCAATTTTTTCATGCACCGAGTTGGAAATCAGAATTCAGGGTCCTGGTGTATAGATAAGTCGGTCACCGCAGCAACACAGGACTCATAGAAATGAAAACCACTCTCAAAAACCTTAACACTATTTCTCCATTGTAAAGATCAGAGTCCTAGTTCTTCAGTAGAACTGACTCCTTTGATACCACTTTCTCACAACCCATTCCCCAGGGCCCTTGTAATGACAACCCCAAGCCCACCTTCCATAGGCCAGGGGTTGGAAACTAGCACCGAAAAGGTGTATCCCTATAACGGAAAGATATTTCCTTTAAACCTGTACAATAAAACTACCAAGAACACAATAATAGGCAACCACGAAGTAAACTGTTGTAGTAAAAGGTGTACTAAAAGTAAAGGGGCCGGAATACAAGCCCAAATGAAAAGTACAAATATAATTGAAAAGAGAAAACAACGCCTTGATCATCCACTGAGGATCCTACATAAAGGGTAGGCACAGATCATCTCCACATCACTTCACGTCAACTTGTCTCCTCCGTGTACCACCTGGTCCTAGCTCCCTCAAATCTCAGCCCAGCTGCTCGTTGTCTGCACAAGACACAACAAGGTGCGGTTGAATCCCATGCATGGGTGAGTATAACTATACTCATTAGGGACCCCGAGACCCCCGAAGGTCTCACAGAATTCCACAATGGTAAACCACAAATCATTATCTCAATAAAAAAGCATAAATAAAAAGACACAGCTCAAAGAAGGTTTAAGTGAAGTATAGAAGTAAATATGATTAGTCGCAAAGATAGATCATCTTATTCTGTCAAGAGGAATTACTGTTGACCATACGGAGTCTAGCCCACAAAGGATCGATAGATTCTAACCCCCAAAATGACACACACAGGATCTGACCCGCCAAGATTCGATAGGTACTAACCCACCTAATGACCCACACAGGATATGAACCACCCGAAGTCAATAGGTACTAACCCCTTCAATGATCCACATAAGATTCGACCTTCCCGGAGTCGATAGGTACTAACCCCCACAATGACCCACACATGATCTCACCCACAAAGAATCAGTATGCGCTGACACACACAGGATCGCTGAGCACTAACCCACACAGGATCTGACCCACATAGGATCGGTATGTCATTGATCCATGACAGGCTATTCTAAGGCTGGTCATCGTCAGACCGCGAGGTGCTGATCCACACAGGTTTGCTAGGAGATGATCCATGCAGGATCACTCGGTGATGAGCCACACATGATCTCTAGGTTCTGACCCACACAGGATCTCTCGGTACTAACCTCCATATGATTTTTCTCCAACCTATTCCTCCCTGTTAGTCACTAGATTCCCACTCATAGCATACTTGATTCTGGGAGAACCGCTCATCAAGCCATCGGTCATATTTCAACTGGAACTAGGTCCCACTAAGAAGTAACTCAATGATTCCTCACATCATAATGGTCCCAATGCAAAATACGGCGCATCAACCGGACACCCGATTTGTAAGTTATTAGCATTTTAGTGTCGAGGGCCCAGTTGGATTTGGAGTCCATCAAACCCGGATGTACTCCAAATTTTTTCAAAACTCTCATGGAGTATTTCAAAAGGAATTCCCTATCACTAGGGTCCTTATTCCACATATGGAGCATTAATTAGATGCACGGTCAGTTAGTTACATCCATTTCCATGAAATGGGGGTGATCGCACCTCGGTCCGACCCGGCTCGGTCGGGCCTGCCTGAATATGCCAAAGGGACCGCTTCCCTAAAAGGATCCCAATGAAACTAATGGCATGTCAAACGGTCACCTGGTTTTTCAATTACGGGTATTTATTTATTCCGAGATCGGTTGGGTCTGGGCCTGGTCCGACTCAGTCAGATCGGCCCGATGCAATGGGTCCCGATGTCTAGCTGACCCTGCTCGGGTCTGGACCATTAAGGGTCGGCCTGGTTCACTGGGTCCAACCCGCTTGGGTCAGCCCGATTTGGTTCGTGGTTCCAGGGTCACGGTTGGCCCGGCCTACCGGTTGGGGCTCAACCCACCCGTGTTGGGCTGCTGGGCCGTGGGTCCGGCCTGCTCAGTTCGCTGGCGCTCGGACCGGTCCCCCAGAAGGCGGAGTTCCTTCTCTACTGGCCACGCTGTTGTGGGGCCATTTCACCCAGCCGGTGGGGCACTGCCCCCACTGCATTAAACAGTTGGATATTTGGCCGACCGGGTTCCACCAATGCGACGCAGTGCGGGCCCGCACCACTCCTTCTTGTCGCGACCGCTTTGCGCCGTCGATGGTGCCTATGGGCGCCACCCTTGTCCTGCATAGCTGGCTCGGGCTGGCTGCCTTCGGCCACCGTGGTGCGTCGTCATGCGCCACATTCTACCATTCGCGGATGGTTGTCACGGGTCTTCTCTAGCCACTATCTTCCACCGCTGACATGGCATGCCGTGCAATTTCTTCTGCGGGTCACCAAACGTTCTCTAATGTCTGTTCTTGGTGTCATTTTCACCTAGGGCTCTCATGAGCTGCCACCATCATAGCGTGACCCACTATTTCACATTTCCATCAACTTGGAAATTCTTCCCCAAAGTTCACATCAAGAACAAAGCGGCGGAGGGTTCGGGCCTAGTTCGTTTTTCTTGTACCCTCCACATTACATGATAACAAGTTGGAGATAAATTTAATTCATAAAATAAAACTTTAAAATGAACCCCCTACCTTGAAGACATGTTCGCTAATGATGATTGATGGAACCTCCTTCGTTGTTGTCATCGGTTTGTGTTTTGGTGGCACCCATCACTGCTCGCTGAAACTGGTCTCATCCTCTAAGTCATTGGCATCGTGGTACTTTGTTAGAGCTTCAACGCTTGGTGAAGTAGTGTCAACACCCCACCCCGATCTCAATATAAATATGAGAGGAGAAGCGTGAGTAACGCACATGGAATTAATGAGGTTTATTTATTTAAGGAACATTTTTAATTCCAATGGTGTGGTTATAAGAATAAAGGGAATTCAATCTATTTAATGCCTTGACATGTCGTTGGTCCTTCCACTGGTGCTTGTTCATTGGAGGAAAAGAAAAAGAGAAATAAAATAACATGGTTGTTTTATTATTCATTTAAAAGTCCAAAATCTAACTTCTTCTCCCAACCTACTGCAGTCAATGTGAAGCATCCCTTAAGAAAATCTCAGTTATTTGGATTCAAAGGTTCTCTCGTATTTTTGATCCGAGTAATGGGTCAAATGATAGAAAACGCCACACGCGCGTTTACTGAACGTACATGAAAAAAAGTTCAGAAAATTATTAACATCCACCCTCAACCTGCGTCGGTCGAGGTTAGGATCTCATTGAGGGTAAAACATCCCTACGAACTCAATGATACTCTCATATTTTCAATCTGAGTTACCATTTAGTTGTTATGGGTTTTAACAATAAAATAATTATTACTTACTTATTTTATTTACAGCCAAAAACTAACTTCCATAGTTGGCCTGAGTCGGCCAAAGTTAGTATCTGCCTAAAGAAAGCATACCCTCATGAACTCAACGATGGTCTAGGAATTTTTATCCGAATCACCATTCATGAGTTATAAACATTTGAAAAATAAAATAACTTTATTTAATTATTTTATTTATGGTTATGTCATTTTCGGGTTTTCTCACCGGAGGCCTGCGCCGACTAAACTTAAGTCATGCCTAGGGTAAACCCACTATCCTTAAAGCAATTGTGCCCTTAGATTTATGATTTGGGTACCCATTTAATAGTTATTCCAATTTTTTAGGAAAACCACTCACGTGTGCTATTTTAAACTTAACATTTTTCGACGGAACATTTCGGGCACTCTGGGCCTCAGAATCACGCATCGTCAAATTCCACGGTCTCAAAATAATTCCATATAATTAAAAAATATATACAGAAATTTTGGGACTTTAAAATAATAACCCATTCAATTATATTACTTTTAATATTTTAAAATCGTCTATTTTTTTTATATTAATTAAATAAATTTTGTGTTGGTGTTGCGCAAGAGTTTAAGGTAATTATTTCATAAATAAATATTTGAAATAAAGTACCATGATAAAAATAATTTATATTTCAAATAAATATTTAGAACCAAATTTAATCTTTTTTTATCATTTTCACAAAATATTATTGATATTAAAATCAAGAAAGTTACATTTTTTTATTTATCTTTTACTTAATTATTATAAAGGAAACAATCAAATAAATATGGAACCAGGTGGCTATATATTAGATCCATGGATGGAAATGGATGAAATACACTCATCCAATAGAATATTTTTAAGTTTTAGTGTCAATTTTTAGTCTTTGTCATTTTATTTTAACCTTGATTACTCGATTGACCCTTACTGTGGTTATATTTTTTACTATAGTTACTATTCATAATGACTAAAAATAAATGGTAAATATTTTCCAAATTTAGACCTAATATTTAAAAATATTCAATTAATTTATCAGGATTCCATTAATATAAGTGAGATAATTTAATTTAAAATTAAACCTGTAAAACGTGATGAAAAGCGGGATTTCAGAAATATGCATTTTTAAGTATAAAAATGTTTTTATACCAATTTCAAGTATAAATTTCATTTCAAGGAATATAATTAGATTAAATTAAATAAAAATAAAATAATTAAATTTTAAAACTAATACAAAATATAATATGACTTTGTAAACACTTTAAAAGAAACTATGGTTTTCAATAAAATCGGTATTTTTCACTATTCGTTGAAATAATCAAACTTTTTAGAAAAATAACAAAATTTCACAATAATATAATTTTGATATTATAATTTAAAAAAATATGTAATTTTTAAATAATACAATTTATAAATTTTCCAAATATTAATAATTATATTTTATAATGAAAGGTAATAAAAACCATTTTTATAAGAAAATGTTTTTTAGAGAATAGAATGACATTACAAAAAAATAGTGATTATTTAATAATAATTTATCAATACATTAATATTGATTATAAAATTTATATATATTTCATAAATTATTTAATACTATTCATACCCACCAATTTAATGACCGGTTTATAACAGTAATATTTAGATAACAATATTTTGTGGGTCATTTTGGCTGGTGTTGTGTGTCGTATAAACTATCAAACATAGTTTCCTTTTTTAAAATATTAGGGTGTTACAATTGAATATTTCATTGATGAGATATCTGTATAAGTAAAATAAATGGAGATATGGAGACACACAACATATCCAGTATACATATCCATTGTGACTAATTAGATGATATAAAGGAGATAAGATTTTTTTAGAGTACCCACATGATAGTAGATGTTGATAATGGTAATAACCCAGTGAGGAATCATCCCAAGGAGGAACTACATAGTATGAATACATAAGGGTGGTATTTTTATACTCATATCTTCATAATAGTTTTGTGTGTGTGTGTGCAGTAATAGTAATTATAGTTTTATTAGTTAGTTTCATAGTGTAAGTGAGAGTACCCCACACACAAAAATAGTGAGAGTGTCCCACAACCAAAGAAGTGTGTTTTGTATAGATTTACCATATAAAACTTTTTAATAGAATAGTGATGTCAAGTATCATTGGTTTAAAATTTCTATGTGATTTATATTTCACTTGGTTTAGTCTATATAAGGTAGACCAAGTAAAAGATTATATTTTTTTATATAATGATATGTGTGGGTGTATTGGGATGACAATGAGTGAGAAGGAATGAAAAAATTATCAAATCCAAAATAAGTGTGTCCCTACTAACACTTCATCTGTGATTATAATAAATTATAATAGGTATATTTGATTAAAAATTTAGAATAAGTAAAAAATTCTCAACAACCTAATGTATCCCCTCTTATAGTGTCTCATGGTTTGGTCAACTAAGTCCTAAAAATGGTATAAGAATTGTGGTTATTTATATTGATTTCAAATCCATGGTATGAATGTTCTTTCATATGTACATAGTTAAATTTAGTATCCTATATTTTTTTTGAATTTAAATTTAAAAATAGTAGGTGGTTACATTTTATTAAGTTTATTTGTGAATATGTGTAGAATAAAACTTGATATAAATAAATTTTATGTTTTTATGAAAAAATGTAAGGAAAATTTAGAGTATTCAAATGAAATTTCACATGATATTAATATAATAGGATATTTTATCAAGAATATGAGGGGGTTTGGGGGATTAGATAAATAATATAATGGTAATTTAATGATGATAAATGTTTATAAGAGAATTTATCATTATAGAAAATCCACCGGACTATTACAAATGATTTAGAAACTTATTGTAAAGAAATATATATTTATAAATTATAATTATATGTGAAGTGGTGATTATTTGAATATAGATTTAGGTGTGAATGATTATTTCATGTTATTAAATGATAATAATTGTATTTCTAAATATACAGACTATGATTATTATAATTATTATTGATCTATTAATGATAAAGAATAGGACAAAGATCTTAGAATGAAGTTTCATTTTTTTCCATGAAGAAGTGAAATAAATAACATGTATGAATGTTGAGTAATCAAAACATTTTTATTCTATTAAAATTTTATCTAGTAAAATAAATACAATATCAAATAGAGTTAATATATATGAAAATAACTTAAGGTACAAAAAAATTAATAATGAAAAATGTTTTCCAGATGATAAAAGAGAGTGATGTCTCAATAAATAAGATCATCAAATAGATTATTCATAAGAATTCCTTGTACACTTTAATATTATCTTAATTGATATATATGTATGAGATATGGATTTTAATGATATAATTAGGGTGTATAATAAATTAAAATAAGGTTCTTGTTCAAGATAATTAGAAATTCAAGAATCTTGAGAACAAAGTGAATGTATTATATGGAGAACTAAAGTTTTATGTGGTAGTGAAGATTGCCCAAATATTAATAAATATTCCTAGAATTATATATCTTGATAACTATCTAGAGATAAGGAAAAGGAAATATATTGTTCATATATGAAATTTTAAAAGAGAATATGTATATAAACTCAAATTTTTATAAGGATAAAAGTGTCTCCTAAACATAACATGTTTGGGTCTTGAATTAAAGTTGAACTATAAGGAATGAATACCCATGGTAATATAGAAAACAGAATATATGTTTATCGATCCTTCAAAAAAATATAGAAATTTATTGTAGTCCATAGACCACATTTTAGTTAAATGGTGGGTCTTGGATATAAAATATCACCTTTAAAAAAAAACATGAATCCTACTGTCAACTTTATAAAAGATTCAGGGACGAGTGAATAAATGCATTATAAATGGAAAATGATAAGAGAAGAATTTTATATATAAATCCAAGTACAATGTTTAAGAATCATGATAATTTTAAAAAATGGAATCAAAAAAACTATGGAGATGATTTTTTATACTATGGGATTAAATGATACAGGTTGAGTGTTTGTCTCGAAGTAGCATAATTTAATATAGTCAATGTTACATGTAGAATAATTATTAAAAATTAAAATACATATGGTATTTATCTTACTTGAAAAAATATTATTATACTAACAATTTGAGTGCTAATATACACAAACAATACATATTAAGAAGATAATATATATATGGTTTGAAAAAATATTAAAATTATATTAGGTATTTTCTAAAAATAAAATTAATATAAGTATTTTTTTATCATTAATATCATAGAAACCATATAAATGAATGTATAATGTATATAAAATATTGGATATTAATGATAAATCAGTGAATGCCTTAAATATGCTATCACTCCAATACATATAATTTTATAAGAACTAACTATTCACCTTGTTATGATAATTAGAATAGACAACAAACTATAATTATCATAATCGTCATCATTTATTTATAAAAGAAAAAGTGATTAAAAAAACAACATGGTTGAGAAAAGAAAAACGAATATAGAAACAAGAAAGTCCCCTTAAGTTGGACAGCAGTGATGAAGCCCGAGGGAATCACCTCTAACCAGATTCACACTCTTAGAAGGAAGAAATGTTACACAAGGATGGTACTAAATGACATTCGCATTATTTGAAATAGAAGAAATATAGTTCACTAACTTATTGTCTTCGCACCAGGTATATAGGATTTTTGTTTTCTTATAAAGAAGACTCGTGTACTTTATGAAAATCTAAGAATTAGACTGCATAACATCATTTTTGTCCATCAGGGGGTTATAAAGGATTAAATAGTATGATTCCATGTCCATTAATCTGATACTATGTTGTCAGCATGTTAGGAGTCCCATGATAATTTCCATAGCATCAACTTTTAGGGAATGACCAGCTCCAAAAACTGTTGAGAATAAACAAAAAAAGTTTCCCCTAGATTCACGAACCACTACTCCTCCACACATAAACCCCATGGAACACAATCCATATGTGTTTAGTTTGTAGAATAAACTATGGGGACTCTAAGAAACATAGTTCCCTTAAAGAATAATACTAGCCAAAGGGGAAGTGATCATACCTACTTATAAAGGTATGAGAGTGGGAGATTCTTTCCACTTCTTCACAAGATGAAGAAAATACACAAGTAGATTCTTCGTTATAATCCTGATTGTCTGACCCGAGAATGAACCTCCTTCAAAATGGAATTCATTCCTGGCAGGACATAGACACTAATAACCATTAATTAATACAATGTCTCTTTCTTTACTTTCAGGACTAGTTTGTTCTATGACTTGGAACCATCAGTTAAGGATGGTTAAATTATTTTCTTCAAGAACATGAATTCCCATGAAATCTCTAAATTAATTCCATACTATGGGAGCCCACTCTCCTTTGAGGAATATGTTCTCCATACTTTCCTATAATTAATTCTTAAAACATGAAAATATATACAGAAGGATGATGTTGATTCTTTTAATGTTTCTTCTTTGGTAAGATCCTTGTTTCTTAACCTCCACATAAGAAAATTAAATTTTTCTAAAACCTATCTACACCATAGGAGATCATCCCACTGGTTCTATTTGATGGGAGCTGTCATCATTCTATGATATTCCCTTACAGATAATTTACCTGCAGTCTATTACTTAAAAACAATTCGAGTCATCATTGACATCAATGAGATCAAAGGTTTTTCATTGACTTTTTTCTAGGAAAAAATTAATTAACATCAGGTAATTCATCACCAAACTGAATAAGATATTAGTAGTTGTAAATCCTGGAAAACCGAGCACTGAGCCATCATAGTTGTGGTTATAGAATAATATTTATCCCCTCTATATAATCTAGTGATAGAAACTCTTGAGATTGTAGTATTGAGGTTAGACCACACTCCAAATGGACCATCCCACTTCATCAATCACCCCCCCAAACTTTAAGCCTCCATAGCTTTACCCAATATAGATTCTCCTTCAACCACATCCCATGAAAAAATTTTAGGCATTACATGCAAAGAGTCCATGATATTTTTCACTTTAATACCTCCATCCAATGTATGATTTTCCATTCTCCTCCAAGAATCCCAATCGTACTTCCCATAAACATTAAAATCCCATATAAATGATGCTAGGATCCCATAAATATTTTAGATCACAGTTTTGGGAACTCTTATTCGTGATAGAGAATAGATCATGATTGATTCTAGCACATGGTTAATGAGTGTTATTCTCCCACAAAAAGATAAATATTAGTAATTCTAGTTCATTATATGGCTCGATATTCTCTCCATAATCAAATCAAAGTGATGTATACACAACCTGCATGAGGAAATGGGGTCCCTAAGGTAATTCATAGTAAAACTCTTATGTTGGATGCCTATAATATTAGACAACATTTTTATCCTATTGTCTGTATATCTGTGGGATATGTAGAGGTTTCTCTTTGTTCAGTTAATAATTTTTCCACTCCATCTACCATAGTCATCTAGGACCCCTATCATCCCTCTAATAGACTATTTTCTAGAATTAATGAATATAATATTGTCTTATGTAAATGTGATATTGTAGATGCTAATTTTAAGATTCCTGCAATTATAGGGTTGATTAATTTCATTATAGATGTTTCTGTTAATATTCCTACATAGAACATCTTGAGATAGAATGAAAATAGTTGAAGATATGGGTCCCTTTTTCTAAGACCTTGCACCACTTTAAAAACCACAGAATTATTCCCCAAGAAGGAGATGTCCAACCAGTAAGAGACCATGTATCTAAAAATAAGATCAAATTCCCATGTGGAGAATCCCATATTTCAAAAAAACATAAAAATAAAGTTCCATTTGATACATTAATAAGCTCAATCCATGTCCATCTTGATGATCATGTTTAATAAAAGAACATTTTTATTGATGTTATTAACTAATTATAGGGTCAAAGATATTTCACCTTATATTATTATATCTTTGAAAAAGTCATTCATTCATTTATAAATCCAATATACAAGATGGATTGAGAGTTTTTTGTTGATGATACTGGAAAGAAATTTGTACAAGAAGTTTCACATGCTAATGGCTCTGTAGTGTTGGGTAGATTTGGGGTACTTAACTTTGGTAATGAGGAAGAGAGAGGTGGCACAAGTGAAATGGGGAAAACTAACACCTCAAAATAATGCCTTAATGTACTGAACATGTAATGATTAACAACATCCCATGAGGCTCTGTATAAGGCCCCTAGAAATCCATCGTGTCCGAGAGCACATTCCGGGTTAAGACTCCTAATTGCATTGGTAACTTCTTCAAGAAGGTCATTCAAAGCTCTAAAAACTAAATAAGGAACCAATTAAAGGGTGTTTGAGGATCCCTATAGATACCCCTCACTCATATTGGGATTAGGGCAAGCAAAAATGGATTTGAAGTGGGATTCTGTCATACTTCCAACTACGTCTCGGTCATCATAGTTAGAACCATCATCTATAAATATATTAGTTCTATGAAATTATCATTTCTCATTAATAAAGGATTGGAAAAATATTTATTTCTATACCATTCATGAATCTATTTGATATGTGACTATTAAAACACCATACGCTCATGACTAAGAATCATGTTAGCTAGTAAGTATTTCTTGTTAGAAAGGTTACTGAACATCATGTCGTTTCAGTAATTCTCTTAGCTGAGTTCCATTTATTCGATTTCCTTTTTAATTTTTCCATATCTTGGAAAAAAGGAAGATAATTTATGATCCAAGGGATGAGATCTACTTTGAGACATCTATGCTTTATATGAAACTATATTCATGGATTCCCATGGGTCAGAATATCCCAGGATTAAGAAAGCAATTGGTGATATCCTGGAATGTCTTTCCATTCCTAGGAGAAGTTGAAATGACCACCATTGTCTTTTCTATATGACATAGAGACACAAATAGGATAATGATCAGAGAGACCAAAAAATAGATGATAAACCTTATCTATTGGAAAATAGTCAATGGCGTGATCATTATATAATAATCTATAATTGAGAAACTGGGATCGATGAGTCCCTTTCAAATTATTTCCCCATGTCAACTAATTAACTATAAAACCCATATATACAGTGCCACATCGAGCTATAAATTACACAAACTCCCCACTATCCTTTCAAGGAAACTCTCCCCTCCATTTCTTCTCCTCCATATCTGATACGATGTTGAAATTTCCTCCTATGATCCCTGGAGAGGAACCCAGATTATAGGATTCCAAATATTTCCACAACAATTTTCTAATTTGAGGATCGCAACTACCATAAACAAAAGAGGCATAAATAGAGTGACCCCCAGAAGAGAACTTCACCATGATAAACTACTTGGATTATTTAACAAGTTTAATTGTGATGTGTCTATTCCAAAAGTTCTATAAATGTTTATTGAGAAGGTAAGCATGTATGATGCACACTTTTGGATCTATTGTGCATACTCCAAAATTTTACATGAGCTTTACTTAGGTTCCAAAATAGCAACAAGCGACACTCAATGATTTTGGACTTCAGTATAGATGAATTTTGTATTCACCAGATCTACCAGTCCTCAGGAATTCCATAATATGAAATATATCATTGAAAAGAGATTTGGTTGTATCTGGATCTCGGAATATTATCCCTGTAATTCTGATATTGTGAACGAATACCCCTTATCCTGGACTGAGATCTGGTGCACTCCCCACCTAGGGAAGGAGATGTTAGGTAAGTATTGGAGGGTGGAAAAGAATTATTTTTATAACTAATTCTCCATGGATCATTATACATTGTTTCACTAGAAGAATCTAAAGACATGAATTTAGCATAAGAGATTACACACAAGCATGCTGATTCCATAATGAGATAGGATTCCAGTTGAGAAGAATCCCTGAGAGGAGTATGGTCTATTGGATGATTTGAAAGAGACTGGTATTATTATGAGACCAAATTATTCTCAAGAAGAAGGATATCTTAGGATCTCACTTGAACTAAGGGGTCTGATTCGCGAATAGAAACTGTTTGAGTGGGGTAGCAGCATGTAACACCTTTACCACATTCTTTGTAAAGATTCCATTCTAGTTCCATTCGAGGGATCCCATTGATATATGAGAAGAAGAGTGAATATTTAAAGGGGATGATATCCAAACAGGTAGAAAAAACATCTTCTAGACTAGAAGAAATAGAATAGTCTACCTGGGGTCCCTGAACTGAATTCACCTGGCACGTTGAAGTAACTTGATCATTTCTTTCATCCCCCATGAGAAGAGGAGAAATACTCTGATTTGAGGTAGAAGGGACCTTATTTGAGGACCCATGTGAACTCCGCCTCAACATATATTGACTTTATTTCATGTATACTGGTAAGGAGTGACCATGAATCATGTAAAAGAAAAAATAAATGGTTGATGACGAGTAAAAAAATAGGTTGATTCCAATCAAAGGATTTTTCACTCAAAGACAAATTCACTCTGGAAAAGTTTGTGATAATTATATCTCAGCACATATGAAATATTGTGATATTTCATCTAAACTAAGAGTCCTCTCATAAATACACATGAAAGACCTGAGAGAATCACTAATGTCCTACAAAAAAACTCTGTTATGAAAGGGGATAGAAAGACCCAAGAGAGAAACCTAGACTGTTGCCCATGGATAATTCATACCAAAGTGAGATTCCACATCCCAATGAAAAATATTAAACCACTATAACCCCATACATTATGGATATTTATGACACACATTCATAAAATCTTCCCAATAATACAAAACCATGCAAAAGGAATTATGATTCAGTGAAGAGATGATCGTTGGATGATCCAACCCCCATGAATCCAAAAAATATAGAAAGAGGGTAAGGGAGGTTTATCCAACCCAATATTCACCACTAAAGTCCACTCTAGAAGAGATAAATCTTCATGAAAGGTGGGGATAGGGGTATCAATCACCAACTGGTTTACCTCAGTGACAGTAGGAGGAACCTTTGATGAGATCTTAGGAAAACATTTAGATTCCATAGACATCAAAGATTTACATGTAACTTTCTTTAAATAAACCCACTGGAATAGATCCAAGATTGGGGATCTAAGTAAGGTGGGAAGAAGAGGGAAGGGGATATCAACTTCCTAAAGAGATAAGGCACCACTTGGTAAAGTTATAGGTACCACGATAGTATAATCCACTATATATGAGAAAACAGTCGAATAAATTTGAAAAGATGGCCACACATCAAGAACATTATTTTTTGGAAACATCATGTTTTCAATGTAAGACAAAATATAATTAAACTTAGAAGACATTAATAGTTAAACAAGAGAGAATTTTTATTACCAAAAAAAATTCTATAAACTTTCTGAAATGGAGTATAAGGTTAAAGATAATTTCAAAAAAAATGTTAAAATTAATAAAATTAATAATGATTTGTGAAAAGAAAAATGAAATTCTATAAGTCTCAGAGAAAATAAAATTTCTTTCTAGTTATTTAGAATAACATATATGTGGAAGAGAATAATATAGGCTACACTAGAGGAGGTATTCTCATCTAGAAGAATAAATGGGTTAACATAAGAATAAGTTCTTCAATTATGTATAAGAAATATAAAGGAACATAATATGTTTTTAATAGAAGAAAATATAAAACATGCACTAGTGTATTTATATAATAGAGTGTGTCAAGTTAAACTAGCGGTAAAATGAAAGTGATTTTTATTAATAATATTGTGAAGTGGTCACTCAAAATTAATATTTATTATAATCCAAAAGAGAATACTCATGAAAAATCATAAACACAATTATAAATATCAGGATTAAGTTGAATAAAACTTGAATATCAAAGGTGGAAGAATAAGAGGAAATCCAAGTAGGTTATCGAGTCGTAAATATATTCCTCACACTAAGAAGAAATACCCCTAGTTTTCCCCATGTATTTTATTTTTTTATCAATTGAAGGGGGACAATGAGTTTAAGGATTTATCATATTAATATGGATTTTGGAAATAGTGTGATGGAAATACATTTATTGATTTCTTAAAATTAGTATATTTATAAATTTTTTATAAGAAATTAAATAAATTTATATTTGAATAATAAATAAACTATATCATATGTAATGAATAAAGGAATCACTAATAAATTCACTTGAATATCAATAAACATTGTGGCATAATAAAGGATGAGTTTTTAAATCCTTGAATGTATGGTATATCACATTCCTTGTTTTTTGGGTTTTATTAATTGACTATGTGTTACATTTATTATAACTATCATAAAGAGAATTGTTACATTCAAGGGTGATTTATTCAAATTAGTGAATATATGTGTGAAATGATATTATAAATAAAAAATATGGAAAAGGTATATAAGTGTTATGAAAAACTTAAAAACACTATTTAATCTTTTTATTCCCTATAACTAATCTATGACACAAATTAGACTTAGAGGATTGAATAAAAAGTTTCTATAAAATATGTGTTTCACAATATATTGATATTAATAAGGGGAGTATAATATAATATGTATGAATGAAAAATATTAATTAAGTATTCCTTTTAATTTCGATGTCAAACTGGGGGAGGTATTGGAACTAGTGGAAAACCAAATCAAGAGGGGGAATCATTTCCCTGCATGGATTGGTTGTTGTTAGATTTCTTTTTTGACCAATATAAAGAATGAATATGAGAGATATGAAGTTTCCATAAGACCAAGGAAATGTTGGATAATGAATGGGATATGTGGTTGCAGATCATAGATGTGAATATGAGAAATTTATTCTTTTTATAATTTATTTTAATGGGGAAGATACACAGAACATGGGTGGATATATGAGAGTCATAAAATAAATATTAACATACATGGAGAGTGGGAATGTAATAAGTTATTTATGTGAATATGAATAAATGTATATGGTTTTACTGGTAGTCTATGTGATGGTTGATGAATAACTAGAATGTTTTTTGGAGTTAATTACATCCATGGTGTTGATTATATATAAGGAATGTGATTTTTATAAAATATAGTTTACACAGGTAAGTAATATAAGATTCATTATCAGTGTTATAATGTTTCAGTGAATTTGGAATATCTTTGGAAATGGATAAAAATTACTTTTATGATTAGAAAATATTCAGATAATATTAGAATCCAAAATTGGTATTTAAAATAGATTATAGGAATATCATTAAAAGTAATATAAATAGAATCATAAGTTGAAACCACACAAATAGAATAAATACATAAAAGTATTAATTTGGGTGGAAATTAAGTCCTAAACTAAATATGATAAATTAAGGATCAATAAATGATTTTCCTTTCATGAGAATATTATTTTTAGGAGGCATAAAGTCTTTGGGAGTGATTAGTTGAATAGAGAAAACCTGAATATTTATTATATAAGTGGAATTTATATGAGACTATTTGTGTAATCATGTCATTAATAGTGACATGGAGATATTTTTATGTGTAATAGGGATACTGGCGAGTACATGCAGGTCACAAATAGAGTTAATATTATATCATTGGGTGTGACATCATGAATTGAAGTAATAAAAGTTTATGTAAGTAGTGATAGTGTTTATCATTAAATATCTTATAGTTTGATAAAATAACATATAAATATCTTAAAAAACAATACCTGATATATAAAGCTGTGAAAATCCTATTGTAAGAAATAATTCAATAAAATTTTAAAATATGTTATATCATAACTGATTTATAATTATTAATTTAGTTTAAACTATATAAATATTGTATATCTATAGTAATTGTTGATTCTTTTATCATGACTGAAATATCTTAAGAATTAATGTGGTAAGGTGATAAAGAAAATAATTTTTTCCTAGATAGAGATGATTTAAATCTCCAATGGATATTAAAGTCACAGAAGGTGATAAGTTATATCATCAAGATGACATGATAAATTTTCATGAATGTAGAAGTAGAAAAACACCATACATTAATTGAATCTAGTTCTATTTAAGTGATCCATTCACTATAGGTGACATGGTATATCAGCATTGGATACATGGAAATGACTAAAGAATTTTTTTTCATTATTTATAGTATTCAATATCACCAAGGGAACCTAAATTATTTCAAAACATTTCATATGCCTCCATTTACAAGATTAATCTTCCTTAGTGTTCTAGAATAATCCATTAAACTATAGATAATATTTGAAACATATCAAACCATTTATGAGTAAAATGAAACCATTTTTGTACACGCATATAGTGGAGATAATGTAAAACAAAAGATGGAATTTTCACACATGTTTAAACAGATGAAAAAATAGATCAAATATATTGTTAATTTATATATATGTATATAGAGATAAAATATTGAGGTATTTTGGGATATTAATGGAGAATACCTATTATCAAGGAAACGTCATGTTTTATGAAGGATGTGCAGAATAATGAGTGATTATAGAATATGTTGTGACACATAGATGGAAAAAAGTCTTGAATACCATGTCTCATCATGTTTGAAGGAGTTTTAATATGAATAAGGAGAATTTGATAAATTAATGCA
Source organism: Viscum album (assembly GCA_963277665.1). Classification (NCBI taxonomy): domain Eukaryota; kingdom Viridiplantae; phylum Streptophyta; class Magnoliopsida; order Santalales; family Viscaceae; genus Viscum; species Viscum album. The sequence continues at coordinate 1,164,017,942 of OY728137.1, forward strand.
TGGTTTCTAATTAGGTACCAGGTTCTGTGAAAATTTAAGACCTATTTCAATTATTTAATAGTAGTTTGATAAATTTTTAGAGCTAAAAAATAAATAATGTTTGGATTAAATATATCATGTCATAATATTTATGGAAAGTTTCTTTAAAAAAATTATAATCTAAATATCACACTACATTAGTTATTTACTATACTATGATACATAAATAGATATAAAGATACTTAGGCTTAGAAAAATGGTATGACGATTTATCCATAATGACATGTCGGGGTTTTTATGTGTTTTTTATAAATATTACCATAAATAAATTTCACCAATATTTGAATTATGTGGTTTTAGAATTAGAATTAGATGGTTATCATGACTTGAAATTATATTTTCATTCTTCGGTATAATGAAAACTAGAATTTAATTGATTAGTGAAGGGATGTAGTTATATCATGATTTATAAGTTCTAATAGGAGAGGGTGAGGTATTAAATAAAAAAATGGCTATGACACAATGAGTTTGAAAGTAAATTTGGTTTTCATAGAAAATATTATTTGCTATTTTGAAATTATAGGCATTATAAAATAATAAAAGTAATTACTCCTTGATTTTTGAAACTTTTATATGTATATATACAAACATTCAAAAAAAATTATATGGGGTTGAATATCCATGTATTAGACATCATAAAATATCAATAGAGAAGAATATTGACCCTAGAAAGGGTAAATGGATGAGAATAGATTATTGTTGAAGTTGTAGCATTATTTCATTCATTCTTAGAGGAATATCACTTCAATTTTAAAATTTTTTGTTTTATTTTAATGAATAGATAGTTTTTTTATAATGTAGAATTATTTTGAGTATATTATTGGTGTTTGAAGTCAATAATATGATTAAATCATAGTTGGAAGTAAATAATCCTTGAAAGGATGTTATTTTAGTGAGAATAATAACTAATCAAAAACAATATCCATAATAATTTATTTCATATTGAATTTATATATGTGTAAGATTAGTTGCAATGAGTTTAGTGACTTCATTTATAAGTAGTAAAAGTTCCTACTCTATTAATTTTTATTCACTATATTTTTCTAGTGATTCATGTGGCCGTGATTGTTTCTAAGTCATGTTAAGGATGTAGTTGTTCATGTTTCATTTGTGAACATTTTACATGATTGTTTCATGACTATTAATTTTTATTAATTCCATTTTTAACAAGGTAAATGAAGTGTAAAGTTAATCTAATTTATTAAAAAGTTTGAATAGGTTCATAAAATAATTGAAGACAAATATAATTCATTGATTCATGGACTTACCTCTCAATGAATCTTGTGTGATCACTTCAAACATGGCCTCCTTAGTTGGTATTAGAGTGGTCTAGGATAGATTTAAAATATTTATTATTGTTATTATATAATTTATATTAATATTTTTGAAAATGTCAATGTTTTGGAATTGGTCTACATAATGGATCATATAAATTTGGTTAATCTTAAAGGTGTTCCCACATTTTATAAGAAATATTAAATTTAGGAGAATGTGACAATGTTGACATACCTATTTACATTATGTATTGATGTCATTTAAATTTTAACTAATGGTTTAACTCTTATTTTTTAAGGTGCAATAATGACAATAGTTATGTCACACACATGTGTGTTGGTAGTATTTTATAGAATATTAGTTTGAGTTATTTTAAGTTTTGCTAATTTTCAGGCTTGATATTTGAAAATTTTGGCACTTTTTAGGTGTCACACAATTATCCCATATGATTAGGTAAACTATTCCAAAACCATGTATATTTCTTCAAAACTTGAAAATATTATTTACCATAGTTATCGCATGGTTAGTTAAACCATGCATCATCTTAGTAAAAACTAAGAGATATTTTTTTGAGGTTACAATATCCTCCACATAGTTGGTGAATGGTTTACTAAATTGTGTAGAAAAACTATTATCCATAACCAGTTTTAAATTTTTGAAATTTTTTTTTGGTTATTCCCCTCCTTGATTAAAAGTAATTTTTCCATCTCCCCCCCCCTCAAGACTTTTGTGAAAGCCTCTTATCCAAGACCACCTACTCATGAACCTCTCCCTTATTTGGTATCACTATTACATGTCAATTCCACCCTATTTATTTGTGATTAAAGGTATAATATTTGAGTCAGAGGTTCCACATCCCTCTCCTCTCCCTTCCCACTTCTTTTCTTCTCTCCCTATCACTAAACCCTTCTTGATCAAACCTCGGGAAAAGGGTTTAACCTGAATTTTGTGATTATTTTGATGGTTGTGTATAAGATGTCTCCTTCGAGATCCATGGATCTCATTTTTCAATTTCTAAACCATTCACCATTCATTCGAGGTAGGTTTGAACCTTGACCTAACTTTTAATTTCATAATTATTGATGTCTGACCTCATTTATTTGAATTTTAATTTTTTAATGGTAGTATAAATTATTCTTATTTAATAGTTAAAGATAAAATTGGATTTTACCTTGGTTTATATAGACCTCAATGAGTTTCACTATTTTAAATAATGGTTTAAAGTTTTTATTAAACCAGATACACTAATTTTTATTATGTTGATCGAATGTATATTTAAAAATTATATTAAAGTTATTGAAGATATTTTGGTTTTTTAAATTGACTTTCCAAATTTCTTTACTTGGAATTAGAAGTGTCACTTGAAATTCCAAGTATTGATACATTATTTAAAGTTTTATTTGGAACAAATTGTGAGATATAAAAGTTTGTTTACCACTTTTGGTTCATGGGATAAATTATGTAATGATTTTTTAATCTTTTAAGATGTTTTCTTAAAAAAAGGGTTGATTTATAAATAGATTTAAAATGGTTTGTTTTAATGTGTGATGTTTTAAAAGTATTTTTATTAGTGTACTTGAATTACTATAAATGACTCGACATCCTGAGTGAATTTTGGAAAGGCCCATTTGGCACTTTATATTGAAATTGGGTTCCCTAGACCCAACTTGTGTATTTACATTGATTACCATTACATGTATATAGCTTGATATATACATGTGTTTATCTTACCATAATACTGTTGATACTTCTGAATCCATTATATTTATGGTATTGTACTTGGATTACATATCGTATAAAAGGGTTATAGAAGTTACCATTCTATAATGAAAAACTAGAGATACTATGATTGTAAACTTAAAGTAATGTCCTATGGCCTAGATACATCATACTGGAAGGACACATATGATGTGTGACCATCAGGTACTGGGGGCTCATAAGCACTGAGACTTCTTCTCATGAATTTCACACTTAGTGAACTATAATACGTGAGATTATGAGGAAAAAACTACTAATAAGAACATCACATGTTTTAGGTGTCCTTGGTTGTTCCTATCTACGGATATGTGTTTTGGTCTCATAACTTGAGATCATTATCTATGTGTTCCATTTGATCACATACTTTGATTCAAGGAAGAAATCAGGAAATTAAATTCATGGTGAGGTATCTTATGTCGGGTATGTCATTGGTGGTATGAAATTGATTGAATGATTAGGAGAGAATTTTTTTCTTCTGAGTTGAGGAAGTGATATCTTAGGTCTAGTTGATCAGGATGGTAGTACCTTCATAAATATGATCATGTTAGTCAAAAGTATTTCTATCTAGTTCAATCAAAAAATAATAAATAAATAAAGGACTATGAAACAAATGTGCATCCATTTTTATGAGATATCAAATGACAAAGAGATTATAATACATAGCACGTGTTCGTTGGATGGTTGTCGTTGTTATGACTATTTCTTATCTCTTTAGGGGTCGTAATGGGTTGATATAATCGTATCTTGGTTTGTAAATAGTATTCACTACTATCTAGATAAGGGCCTACAGGGTCACACAAAATAGCATATTCATGTGCCTACCATATTCTGGTGAATAGGTATATAGGACATGGTGGGACCTACCACGGAGTCTGAGATTTTTCCAAGCATTATAGATAAACAAAGAATAAATAAATTCACTATTATTTGTGTATAGAATAATTTGATAGAATTTATTTATTTAAATTATTTCCAAGTGTTTAAGTTAATACATGGAATAATATTATAAGAATGAAAATTATTTTAATATTCAAGGTTCATTTAATATTAGCAGAAATTACGATTCGAGTTAATGGTTTGGGTTTATCATATAATATTTTTAATATATATTACAATTATGTGATAAAATATATATAATATATATTATTCAGTTAGTTCACCATAATTATTTATTTATTACTTATTTAGAGGATGTTAAAAATATGGTGTTTGGGGAATGCTAACCAGGTATTTTGTAAATCCACTATATAAGGAGAGAATAATCTCATTACATGGACTATTTATTAGATGGAATTGAGAGCCTCTCTATCCTACCAAATCCTAAAGAGTGAAATACTCTCATTGAGCGAATGATCTAAGAACACCTTCGTAGACCGAAGGCATGAGATCAAGGTGATCATCGCACCATCAAAGAAATCATCAGATATCTATGATGTCATTCATAATTCGATGAACGATGTATACACAAATTATTTAAGTATGTGTGGATAATCTATAGGGGTTCAACCTCGGATCCTTTGATAAAAATTCACCAACAACATGTGATAGAAGAGCATATTTTGATTCAAACAAGGTACATGTTCAATTTTAATTTATGTGCTTCGATAATTAATGTGATATCTTTAGACTATACTAGGGCTCAGATTGCTGAAGATTGTGACGTTTTTTTGAATCAATGATGAAAAAATTTAAATACTCAGACCACTGGCTCTCGATACATATTTCAGTATGATAAAATGGTATTAGAGCGATCTCATGAATTTTCAGAGGTAAAAAAATTAAAATAGATTTAAATTTATGTAGATATATATAATTTTTCCCAACAAAAAAAATTGTGCATCAATCTGATATTAGATGGCCAAGCCAGGGTCATCTGAAATTTTTTGATAGGGATCATTTGAGGGTTTTTTTGTATTTAAAATCTGAATAACATATATTTAATATGTGTTAAATGTTATATAAATCACCATAAAAATTTATTTTAGAGACCCCAATTTATTCCGCCCAAGAACCAACTGGTATTCGGTCATTAATACATCACCGGCCATTGACCTAGTTTTATACATTTGTTGTGAAATGGTTAAAAAACCAAAGGCTAAAACAATTGTTGTATGGTCCTGAAAACTTTGTAAAGGAAGTAAAATACTCCCACAATAACTTTTCAGAAGGAAGCAAGCATTATTAAATGTCTAATAAAGTGAATGGATTCAAATTGAATTGCAAACTTTGAAAAAAAACTTTAAGAAATTGAATTTCTCAAAAACATTAAGTGACTCGCATACCATCACCAGGAAGGGTTCGTGGAACGCATGAATCGCAAACCACCAGGACGTGGAAGGACCATTGAGTTCCTTGCCCACGGAGCGATGGCCAGAGAAACTAGAAACCCATGACCCACATCATTAGCAGAATTAAGTGAATGAAGGCTATTCACATACTGTCTCATGAACTCAGCAGTTCACAGATGAAGAAAATCGACATGCTTCTATGAAAAATGACTTTCAAACAATAGCCTTCGCAAACCCAATCTGATCGAGTCATCTTCGGATTGAGATATCTCTTCATGGACTTTCAAAAATGGTGTCTCATGCCTATAGATATGATTTTTCCCAATGCTCTATAAAAGGATCATAGGTGGAAGAAGAAAGGGACGGATGAAGAAAGCACATAGGAGACCCTAGAGGTTGGAATAAATAATTTAGAGAGGATTTTGGCTTTGTTTTCGAATCATCGATGAAGTTCAAACTGCGAACCACATTTCTATAGGTATAAACAACCGCGAACTATAAAAATATGTAACTTAATAATAATGGGTAAATCCCAAACATAGTTTGTGTCATCGCGAACCAAAAATTCCTCATAGATAAACTCCCCACGAATGACAGGTTCGAGGAATCTCCTTCAATATGGACCTATGCATAGTGTATCGCTATGCAGATTAAACCCCGCGTCACGTACTGCATCAGTATGTGGATGGAACCCAAAGTTTCTTTTCATACCACATCCAGGATCGTGTATAACTCTGGTCCAGGGTGGTTCATGCCCAAACTCGTGTACTGCTTCGGTACGCGGACAACTACTCTACCAGTATACCACTATGGTATGGGGAGATCCCCCGCCCCACATGAGAAAATAGTATGCGGAATGGGGTGTCTTCGGGTGTCCTTCCCTCTAGCTCTAATTTATCCCCTCTATTACCATCCAGTCCTCTATAGCTCCTCTACAAACTAGTCCCCCAGAATTAGGTCAAAGCCTCCTCCAAACCCACCGAACCCATATGATCATATCATCGGGCGTATCAACACACCCCTTTCAGTCTACATACCCATTTTAAGAGGAGTCATAAAGGTTATCCCCACAACGGTTTGGACTCTAGGGATATCTGTAAGTCTACATTCCTATGGTAACCTGGAGTCTAACCTTGGGATGCTGACATGAACCTCCTCATTCTAGGGATTAAGTGTGATCACTTTCTTTTCCATTCAATGAAGAATGATGATTAGTTTAATGAATAATATTTGCTTCTCCCTTCGATGATAAGTGACATTCCTCCCCCTTCCTAAAGTGCATTCTGGGGCACTCTCACTGAGGTAAGTCCCTAACCTTCTGGGGGATAAGCCTCGTGACCCCCAATGTCATCCCACATTAAAGGTTTCATTGCTCTATGCCCTCACCCACCATCGTCTTGGATTCTTCCACCATAGGGATGACCTCTCCCATCAGCAGGAGAGAATGTGTGTAGTTGGTTGAATCTCCCACATCCTATTGTTTCTCACACCGATCATGACTCAGGTGGGCTTAGAGATTTGTGATTATTACAACATACACACAACCAACTCATACCAAACTATGTGGCATTTTATTCCTCTCTCAAGGATATATAATATGCCCATCTCATGGGTTTGATCCCAAAATCAAGCCATCTTCCATCCTTCCTAGATTATGATAAACTCCATAGTGCCTTATTGCATGGATTAAGTCAGAATTGCCTCGGTAAAATGAAATCCATGTATATCCATGATGATTTGTAAAACCAATGGTAGCCCTTAGATACACTCTTCGGGAATGAACCAAGGATTCATGAAAATATGAACTCGACTTAAATCTATAAGAGAGTCTCAGAATAGGAAATAATTCCCCCGAAAAAGGTACGATGAGCCCGACCTCCCATCCTCTCGACTAATGGATTCCTTAAGTGTCGTTGGCCAAATTGCCATCTAATGAGTTCCTACCTTTAAAAAGAAGGTATATAAATCAGGGATACTAGGGTTGTTGAGTGTTTCTACATCCACAAATAAACTCGTTGAAGACCATATGAGGAATTCATGTCCTAAGAGGACCGATTGCACAAATACTTAACCCCGTGAAATCACCCGTTGGGACCATTTGACTGTGGAACCTCTTTTATAATATGGAAGGGATAAATTTCTGTTTTCACCCAAATTTACCCAAGATTTTAGGGTTAAGCGGTCACATGTGGTTTAGCTTGGGTTGTTGATGTTGGAGTTGGTGGTCTAGAACCAACTACTTTGTACTTTATTCATTAAATAAAATCCTTATCACATCTTGATTGTTCTTCTGCATGACATGTCATGTGATAATGTCCTAAGGATAGCTTCTTCATTAAAGGGTCTTAGTGGATCCCTGCTATGATGAGAACCCGGAAGTGCCATAACATTGTTCTTGAATGTATGTTCTATGACCGGATGATATTATTTTAGGGGCACAAATAATACAGGTCATTAGGGGTGAGGACTCATAAAACTTTGAGGCACCTTCTCATGGTTTGTGCCCTTGGTAATATCCAGGAGGATATTATGAGAACGAGACCCGCCAGTAGGAAATACACATTTCATAGTGTCATTGGATGTTCCTATCTATGGACGTGTGTATTGGTCCTTAGACTTTAAGATTATTATTAATGGGTATTATAACTCGCGCACTTAGATGTATTGACGAAAACTGTGACGACACATTGTTCGCAGCGAGGTAGGATACGTTGGGTGCGTCACAAGTAATACCTCATTAATAGATAATGCGAGAAAGGATTTGTCCCTTCCGTTCCATAACGGAAGTAGATATCTCAGGCCCTTTGATGAAATTGATATAGCCTAAATAAATCCATGGCCATAGTAAGGTATGGGCAAGTTCAATTCCAGGAAGTGAAAGAAAGAATAATCAAGCACATGGGTTGATGGCACTAGCATGAAACCCACTTGATTGGAGATATCAAGACAAAGGGATTATATTACACGGTATGTGTTCGTAAGAAGTGACACGTCATTGCGGTGTTAACTACTTTCTCTATGGGTGCCTTGGCGTGTTGCTAGACGCTAACCTTGGACTTTAGGCAGGCTCAGCCTAATGCCACTGAGAAAGAGGCCTAGAGGGTCACACACTAAGTGTGTCCATGTATCTCAGTTAAATATTAATTTAAAAAGTTAAATAAATATTATTCCCGACTGTGGTTTAATAATTATATAAGGATGTCTGATCGCATTTATTTTGACACTAGTTATTCGAGAGAATATATTGTGGACGAAATAATATATTTATTAGTGAGTAATGCAGTTACATTTATTTAAGAAATAAATAGTCATTACTCAAGGTCTAATAAATATGGTGTAGAAAAAAGGAAAATAAAATTACACGCCATGTATTAATTATTACACGCCGTGTAGTTTTTCCAGTTGGGATTTTGAGGATTTAATATTGTTTTATTAAATGATATTTATTATAATCAGCGTGGGCGCATGTCAAGGAATTAATAATTTGACATGGTGGTTTTCAATAAGAGTTAATGAAATAAATAAAACGCGTAACACATTTATTTATTGTCATAACTCTATTAACCTCAAACCCGATTATAAATATCCTCGCAACCCCAACATTTTAAAGAGCCATTGTTGTGCACAATGGATTTGGAAATACTCTCAAGACAAGAGAGAATTCCCTTTCCACCAAGAACGCCCTCAAGTTACGAGAGCAAGATCCTCCACCGGATCAAGGCGGTCGAAGGCAGACATCGCAAGCGAAGGTTCTTCTGCGCTAGCACCCGAAGATCCCTTCGGCGAAGTCTGGAGATATGTGACACATGTGTGGATCACTGCTAGAGGAATCCTACACTTTGATTCTACGACGTAACGACGGATCACCGAATCGTGACTGAACACATCAACGAAGAAATAATTCCAACAAGGTAATTCTTATGCATTAATTAAATTAATTATAATCGACATATGATGATCCTCATCAAGGGTTCCGGGATTATTCTTTTATTTTCTCTCTTTTTTCTATTCTGAAGATTCGGCATTTTATATCGTGATGGATCTAGGATTGAACGTTGTTTAACGTTAAAATTAAAGTTGGACTAACCCACCAACGCGCTTTCGCTGCACCCAGAACCTACAAGTGGTATCAGAGGGGGTCATATCGTTGATTATAATTATTTAGTTTTTTCGTTGGTAATTTACGCATTTAATAATTTAGTTATTTCAATTCAAGTTTAATCATTCTGGAAATCTGAATATCAAGATCTATTCCTCCTCCCTCATTTCTCGTGCACCACACAGAAACGATTTTTTCTTTTAATATTGATTAAAATAAAATAGAGTAACTCATCCGGAGGAGCCAAAATTTTTAGGCCGTATAACACCAAAATACACGTTGTGTAGTCTAGGTTCAATGCATTGACTAATCTGCCAAATCAGGCCGTGTATTGGATTCTTTCTAAGAATTTAAGACACCGTGTGTTGACCAGAAACAGGTGGCACACGGTTTCTGGAATACACGCTGTGTGGTCCAATGAACACGGCGTGTAGTCCCTTCGGGTCAGGGTTGGGTCGTATACTCCGTACACGGCCTGCCCGGCTGGAAACCGTGTAACGCGGAAACTACACGGCGTGTGTCCCACTGTACATGCCGTGTACTCCAAAAATTTCTAAAGTACATTAACACGCCCTATCCCCGGGTGTGTACTTCGGATGGACGGTGAAGAAAAGTACACGCCGTGTAGTCGGAACTACACGCCGTGTACTCCCCCAAATTACGCATATTTATTAAAATTTATTATTATATTATACAAACCCTTGAGATGTGTACCATGGTGCAGGCGTAAAGCTGAGGCACAACACGTGATAGGTGTTTTTATATATATGTGTTTAATTTAACATCTGCTTAATAAATGGGAATCCACCGGGTTGCCTCCAAGGTACAAGTTACGTACAAGGATAATTTTAAATGAATTTATTTGTTTAAAATTATGATTGATGAGAATCTCAAGAAAATTCAGAAAAGGGATTTAAGATAAAATGATTGATTAATTAAAGAAAATTAATTGATTCGAGTGTGATTTATCTTAAACAAGAACGATTAAAGAATTGGATTCTAGTTTTATTTATGCGTAAATATCATTGCATGTATGGATGATCATGAGCTAGACCGAGACCTTTGTATGTGAATGATTTCTTTTAATTTATTTGATTAAATTAAATTTGTTGGCATGCGAGCCATCTCCTCATTAATATGTAGGGCCTTCACGCCCATGGATTCTATTATGTAAAAAACCCTTTTTACCCCTCAACTGCGTGTGAGATAAATGAATATGTAATGGATGGAGCTCCCAATCTAGTGGAGGCGGCTAGAGTCAGGATCCAAGGTGAAACCAATCCAAGGATATACAAAGATGGACAGGTGGAAAGCTGTAAACACAAACCCGAAAGGTTCAAGGTGTTTCTCCCCTAGGTCTTGGGTTAGTTTATAAACCGCTAGATAAACTAACGAATAGAAAAGCTCATGATCATACCATTTATTTTATTTTTGTCAGTTGCATGGTTTATTTATTGTAGTGTGTTGTCACGATCACACAATTAATGAATTAAATGAGCATGCATGATGGAACTAAAATAAAACCGGCTTATACGTAAATATTATCTCAGACATGGTTAATCACTTAAGTATATCCCGCTTAATATTAACAAGCATGTAATAAAAGATAATAAAATGGCAATTTACATATAAGGATAAAATCCCTCAAAATAAATATTAAGTCGGCATAGCCTTCCATAATCTTGGTTAGAATCGAACCGTAGTTCAAAGTGCTTGACCAACCCCAGTTGGGGTGCTTTCAATTATCGTAGAATTATAATTCAAGGTTTTGGGTTGACTTGACTTGGTTCGCATCAAGGGTTGACTGCCACATCAGGACTTGGTGTGACCAAGAGGCAAAGGTTGAGGAAATTCAAAAAGGATTTGAGGATTGGGGAGTCCACTCAGCGGATCAAGGAGATGCGAGTTAATACAGTTGGTATTTGAAATGCCTACCTAAAACCCTCCAAGTTGCTTGACCAACCCTAGTTGGGGTAATGCGAAGGGAAATATGGATCGTTGCCACTAAAATATTCACGCAACAGAATATTCCGAAGTCAATGGTGAGGGCTATTGGATTTCGATAAAATAGTGGGAGACTAATAAGTATTAATATATTTATTTGTCTCAATTTTTGCAATAAAGTACTAAACCTTTGCTCATCTTAATTTGTAGAAATGGTAAGAAAATGAATTTAAACATATCATTGCGCACCATACTCGAAAAAGAAAACCTTCTCACTGGCACCAATTTCCAAGAGTGGCAGAGGCGTTTACGCGTCGTCCTTCGCCACGAAAGGAAATTATATGTGCTGGAATAGCCTATTCCAGTTGCGCCTGGGAAAGAGGCTAGTGATGAGGAATTATCTCTCTACATGAAACACATGGATGATTCCATAGATGTCCAGTGTTTCATGCTATCGGCCATGTCTAAGGAGCTCTTGAAGAAACATGAAAACATGGACGCGTATAGCATGATGTCTCACCTTAAAGATCTCTACCAAGAGAAAGTGAGACAGGAGAGGTATGAGATCTCCAATGCTTTGTTTACCAAAAATCTTGGAGAGTCTGTGTTGGATCGAATAGTCGATATAAAAGTCTATTAGATGGAACAATACAAGAGGGGGGGTGAATTGTAGGTTTAAAAACCTTGAGTTTTAGTAACAAAGAGATTAGTTTAAATGAACTTAAACTAATACAAACACAAACACCCACAATTATATTGAATGTAAAAGGTATGATGTATTGTAATACTATTGTTATGTAAAACAATTGTATTCAAGATGAACACAATAATCAGAGTAATACAAATGTAAATGATTCTACCTTAAAGCGTATAGAACCAATCAATACAATAAGTAATGGAATGATTGTAATTGAAACAATTACAATTGAATAAGTAAAGGAAACAATACAAATCCCTTTCTAATACAACAGCGGAAATGTAAAAGTAATGCAATTCTTTTAACCCAAAGAGAAGGGTTATCCTTTCACCTAGGATAAGAGGTCTGTCTCACCAACACCTTGGTGAGCCCTCGATACGATGATCGGCACGTCTGTCTGCCTATCCCCGGCAGCCCTCGATACGATGATCGGCTCGTCTGTCTGCCTATCCCCGGCAGCCCTCGATACGATGATCGGCTCGTCTGTCTGCCTATCCCCGGCAGCCCTCGATTTTGCAGGTAATCGGCACCTCTGTCTTTCAATTACTTGAAAGCCCTCGATACGATGATCGGACGCACAAGGCTGATGAGAGAAGTCACAGTGTCTCTCTCTAGAATCTTCGTAGTTCACAGAGTCTCTTCGTTCATCAGTATTTTCTCAGCTTCAAATGACCTCCTATTTATAGGCCTCGGGTTCCAACGGTCATATTGCCTCCAACGGTCATATTGAAACAGAAAGCACGACATCGTTTTGATTAGTATATAACTAACTCAACGACATCGTTTCGTTAGGATAAGAGATATATAGAAATGTAAAACATGAGTACGATTCATATGCAGAGAGAGTTTTTGACAAAGTACCAAAACAAATAATGATTATCTGAATAGCAAAGTCAGTACGATACGATTGACAGAGTCAGTACGATACGTTTGACAGAGTCAGTACGATACGTTTTGGTCGGTACGATCAATCATCGTACGATACGATAAACATGATAAAAGACAATTTTGTTATTTACAAACATATGATAGAATACTTTTGTGATTTCCAAAACATGACATAGAATATATTTGTGATTTCCAAAACATGATGTAAAAGCCAAAAGAAGACTTTTGACTTAACAATCTCCCCCTTTTTGGAAAGCACAAACACACAAAGTAAATGAAACAAGAAAAACTTATCTCCCCCTGAGTTATTGAAAACTCTTCTGAATAAAAAATTGAATACAACTAACTCCCCCTTAGGTATTGACTTTCCTAAGGATTGTATTCAGATTTTCCTTAAGAGCATTGTAATGCATTCTCCCCTTTTGTAAAACAACCTTTGCTTTGTAAATATTCTCCCCCTTTGTGATTTACAAAAAGAAAGAAGGAATCTCGAAATGTCTGGAAGAGTTAGTGAAGTAATACAAGACAATGGACAAAAGAGAAAGGATTATAAGAGTTATTACAAAACAAACAAGTCCCAAAAGAAACAAATACAACAATCATTTGTTTTCTCTTTCCTTATCCTTCTTTATAAGCTCATGAAGCACAGCTTTCATCTTCTTGATCTCCTTCTTGTCTTCAGAAATTGATTCACCCTGAGTTTTGAGAAGCTCCTGTTGATCCGCAAAAATCTGATCTTGATTTCTAATGGTCTCCTCCTATACTCTGATTACTTCTTCAAGGGTATCAATTCTGTTTTGCAGAGTCTTGTTATCCTTGGACAACTCGGAATTTTGATTCTTCAGTAAAACCATTTCATCTTTGAAAGATGAAACCTTCGAGAATTCAGATTGGAAAGCATTCATCCTATCTTGCAAGTCTTTTACTGAAGGAACATCGGCTCTTTGAGACGACAAAAGGTTCAGCCTTTCAATTGTTTCTTTATCAAGCTTGTTGAAAGCAATTGCAAGCTCATTTGACAACCTTCTTATATCTTCAATAGCAATCTCATGATCATTGATTGAGCTCTCTGTTTTGTATGACCACTTGGTCATCTTATTACAAGCTTTGTTATGAGCAACTGAGCTTTCCGAAAGAACTTTCAGATCGGCTTCAACAGACAAGACTTTCTTTCTCAATTCTTTTACAGATCCAAACTTCTTTCTCTGATTTTCAGTGATAAAATCAATCTTTCCTTCCAGCCTCGGGAAATAAGGAATGGTTTTCTCCATCCTTCTCAAAACTTGAACAATGTAATCACTCTTCTTGAGAGAGATTGTATGCTCTGAATCAGTATCATCATCGTACGATGCTAGTTCATACGATCTGCTTGAATCAACAACTGGCTGTTTCCCTTTCACTTTTTCTTTCTGTTTTCTTTCATCTTCCACTCTGTCACTAATGACAACTACTTTATCAGATTGAGAAGATTGAGCATCTTGCTTTTCTCGAGATGACATCCTGTCCGAAGATTTTTCCTGATCGGCATGAGGAGTTTGTTGAACACCTTCGCTCAGCTTTTGAAGCGATTCCTCTCTACTTTTCTTTGAACTTTGAAGAAATTCTAACAGAAAATCTCCTTCTTCTACTTCCACTTCTTCTATCACTTGTTTTCCTTTTTCTTTCTCAGGAAAACTCTGTACGATGGATTCTTGATGCACTTCCACAGTTAGTTGAGCACTAGCATCTTCAACTGCTTTCAAGACTTTAGAAATATCAAAGTCCTGAGCCTTTCTTTTCAAGAGAGTCTTCTTTTTCTTTTCAGCTTGAAGGGTTTCTTCTACCCTTATTCTTTCTGCAAAAGCCTCAGCAGGATCAAGACCAAACTTCGGATCACCCTCTTTTCTCTGTTCCTTGTCCTTTCTCCATTTGGCTACAACTTCCTTACTGTACCTCGGCTTCTTCTTCTTCGGCTTTGAACTAGTCTGCGGATCAGACTTTCGAGTAACACCGGCGGATTGATTGTCTTTGGCTGGCATAGGTGCCGATTGATTTTCAGGCAATTCAGCTTCTACATCTCTGACAAAAAGTTTTGAATTTGAATCAAAACAAACATTCAGCTTTTTCATCGTACTCTTATTAATGAAAGACGGCCACAAATCCATAGGTTTTCCTTTCAAAGGAATGTTACAAAACTTCATACTCTCAAGAATGAATTTTGTAAGGATGGATGGATACATTATTATCTGGGATTTAATCCCTCCTTTCTTGACATTCTTGACGGTTTCAAAAATATATCCCATGAGATTCACTTTCCTCATATTCACAAGATAATCGAGTATAAAGACATCAGAAACTTTAAGAGTTTCTCTATCCTCTTTCCTTGGGACAAGAAAACCTTTCATCCATAAAGTGACAAACCGATTGTCCGGTGAAAGATGATAAACTTTCCTCTTTCCCTCATTAACAACAAACAAAGATTTTTCAGCACTCTCTCTATTAAACGTACCAACTTCCTCTGGTAGTTTGTGAGATGGACAGAATGAATCCCCTTCTATAGAAACGTTCAGAAAGTGTGCCGCTTGTTTCACAGACATAGATAACTTTCTATCGTACACAGCGAAGTTTATAGTCATATCTTTGTCGAAAGACACGGTTTTGTAAAATTGACAAACTTCATCAAAAAGAACTGGATCTTGAGTATCAGGCTTTTCCACACAGAGATGTTCCCATCCTTGAAACAAAATAATCCTCTTGATTGTAGAATCGTACATATCGAAGAATTCTCGGGATACTAACCTTTCTCTGTGAAAGTCTTTCTCTGTAAAAGTCTTTGAAGACATTTCAGCGGGAGTGTTGGCAGAGGATTGAGACATAAAGATGATGCCGATTGAGAAGATCGTACGATTGTTTATAGCTGGGGGAGCAGAGCTTCGCCTCAATTCCTGAACAATCAATGTGGGTTTGGGGAGGGGAGGGGGGTATTTATAGGCAAAAAAAAGAGATGACCGTTGAACTTCTACGGTCGAGATTAGATAATACCAGATCAATGGTTAGGATTAAAACAAATAAAGAAAATAAAATAAAAATTGAAAAAGATACCTGTCGGAGAACAAAAGGTGATTGCTGGATTTGGTAAGTATCAAAGAAACAATCGTAAGGAAAAAAAACATGATGCCGATGGAAAACAAAGTCATTACTATGGTCGGACCGTACGATGGAAAATAGTTGTTACCATTAACCGACAGTACGATGGAAAACAATCTCAATACTATCATCGGTCGATACAAAAAAAATATTGAATGGTACGATGGAAAAGAATTTGAATACTATCATCGGTCGATTCAAAAATTATTGAATGGTACGATGGAAAAGAATTTCAATACCATCATCGGTCGATTCAAAAAATTATTGAATGGTACGATGGAAAAGAATTTGAATACTATCATCGGTCGATTCAAAAATTATTGAATGGTACGATGGAAAAGAATTTGAATACTATCATCGGTCGATTCAAAAATTATTGAATGATACGATGGAAAAGAATTTCAATACGATAAACAGAAAAATTGAAATGGTCAATACGATAAACAGGAAAACTAAAAAGAAACGATAAAACTGTCAATACGATAAAGAGAAAAAGAAACATATATAAATAGAGTAAATATTTAAAGATCAGAAACATAGACATAAAGAAATGTCCTCCCCCTTTCTACGAGGAGTTTCTTACTATTAAGAGAGATGTAAAACAGGAAGTAGATATGAATGATTATTTTATTGTAATCATTCCTAGCTTCTGTTTTATAAATTCAAATCTATCGGAAGGTAAAGGTTTTGTAAAAATATCAGCAAGTTGTTCTTGCGTTCCGATGAATTGTAAAACAATATCTCCTTTTTGTGTGTGATCCCTAAGAAAGTGATGCCTAACATCTATGTGTTTTGCACGAGAGTGATGTGCTGGGTTTTTACTAAGAGCTATGGCACTTGTATTATCACAAAGAATTTGAGTTTTGGAGAAACTCAAACCATAGTCAGTGAGTGTGTGCTGCATCCACAATACTTGAGCACAGCAACTTCCAGCTGCTACATATTCAGCTTCAGCAGTGGAGAGTGCTACTGAGTGTTGTTTCTTGCAAGACCAAGAAACCAAAGAATCTCCTAAGAAATGACATGTTCCAGATGTACTTTTTCTATCCATTCTACAACCACCAAAGTCAGCATCTGAAAAACTTTTTAAAACAAAATCATTTCCAGAAGAGTAGAAAAGTCCTAAATCCATAGTGTCTTTTAAATACCGAAAGATTCTCTTTACGGCTTTTAAGTGAGACTCTTTTGGATTAGATTGATATCTTGCACATAAGCATACAGAAAACATCAAGTCGGGTCGACTAGCTGTCAAGTATAGCAAACTCCCTATCATACCTCTAAAAATTGTTTGATCTACTGGTTTCCCAGTTTCATCAAGATCAAGAGTATTTGAGGTACCAATTGGGGTGCTAACACTTTTAGTTTTGTCAAATCCATACTTTTTGAGTAAGTCTTTAATATACTTATGTTGAGATATATAAGTTCCTTCTGGTTTTTGAGATATTTGAAAACCTAGAAAGAATGTTAACTCACCCATCATACTCATTTCAAACTCAGATTTCATTAAATTTGCAAAAGAATCGGTTAAAGATTTCTGAGTTGATCCAAATATGATGTCATCAACATAGATTTGGACAACCAAAACATTTTTGTTTTCCATTTTGATAAAAAGAGTTGGATCAGCTGTACCTTTTCTATAATTGTTTTGTAAAAGAAATCCTGTAAGTCTATCATACCATGCTCTAGGGGCTTGTTTAAGACCATATAGATCTTTGGTAAGTTTAAAGACATGATCAGGATGTTTTGGGTCTTGAAAACCAGGAGGTTGTTCGACAAAAACTTCTTCTTGAACAAAACCATTTAAAAAAGCACATTTGACATCCATTTGAAATAGTTTGAAATTGAAATATGCTGCGAAGGCTAATAGAATGCGAATAGATTCAAGTCTAGCTACAGGAGCATATGTTTCTTCATAGTCTATTCCCTCTTGTTGATTATAGCCTTTAGCAACAAGTCTTGCTTTATTTCTTACAATGATTCCATTTTCATCACACTTGTTTCTGAAAACCCATTTTACACCAATTACAGTTGTTTCTTTAGGTCTTTCAACTAAAGTCCAGACTTGATTCCTTTCAAATTCATTTAGTTCATCCTGCATTGCTTTGATCCAATCATCATCACCTAAAGACTCACTTGGACTTTTAGGTTCAAATTGGGAAAGAAAAGCAAGATGTTCTACTTCATTTCTTAAGGAATTTCTGGTCCTTACAGGTTGATTTATATCACCAATGATATTATCACTGGGATGATTCCTAAGAAACAATTGATTTTGGTTTTGTAAAACCTGTTCATCAACATATGGTAGAAAATCTTCTGTGGTAAATGTTTCAGGAACACTTTCTTGAACATTTTCCTTATCAGAATGTTCTTCTAACAAAGGTTGATAAACATCTTTAGAAAACACATCCGAGGATGTAGGATTGGGTTGGTTGAAGACAAAAGGGTTAGTTTCATCAAATTTTACATGTACTGTTTCTTCAACAGTACAAGTGTTTTTATTGAAAACTCTATAAGCCTTAGAGGTTGTGGAATATCCTAGAAAGATTCCTTCATCAGATTTTGGTGCAAATTTGTGTAAATTTTCTTTTGTATTCAGAATGAATACTTTGCATCCAAAAACTTTGAAGTAAGAAACTTTAGGTTTTCGGCCAGTCCATAACTCGTAAGGAGTTTTATTAAGAAATGGTCTAGTTAAAACACAATTTATAGTATAACAGGCAGTACTTACAGCTTCAGCCCAAAAATGCTTAGCAATTGAGTATTCACTCAACATGGTTCGAGTCATTTCCTGAAGAATACGATTTCTTCTTTCAACAACACCATTTTGCTGAGGAGTTCTTGGAGCTGAGAAATTGTGAGTAATACCTTTCTTACTACAAAAAGTTTCAAAATCTGAGTTTTGAAATTCACCACCATGATCACTATGAATAGTTATCAATGGTAGGTTTTTCTCATTTTTAACTTGGGCTCTAAAAGTTTTGAAATACGAAAAGGCTTCAGATTTCTTTGTGAGAAAGTAGACCCATGTAAATCTAGTAAAGTCATCAACTAAAACAAATACATAGTATTTGCCTCCAATGCTTCCAGATTGTGAAGGACCAAACAGATCCATATGCACAAGCTGTAATGCATTAGAAGTTGAAACTTCATTAATTGGTTTAAAGCTAGTTTTATGTTGCTTGCCAAATTGACAAGGATCACAGACTTTTGAAGAATCATATCTAAGATCCGGTAGCCCTTTTACAAGTCCTTTCTTTGAGAGTTTTCTTAGGTTTCTCAAATTACAGTGTCCTAATCTCCTATGCCATAGCCATGATTGGTCTTCTATTACACTTAGACAAGGTAAGTTTTGGTTCCTAAGGTCTTCTAAGTTAATAGTGTAAACATTCTCTTGCCTATGGGCAGATAGAATGAATTCATCCTTGGAATTGTGAACTAGACACTTATCATTTCTAAAATTCACAAGGTAACCTTCATCACATAATTGACTTATGCTGATGAGATTGTGCTTAAGACCTTTAACAAACAAAACATTTGAAATAAGAACTTTTCCAAGAAAAACGATATTACCTATACCAACAATCTTTCCTTGAGCATTATCTCCGAAGGTAACTTTTCCACCTTTTGTTTTGATAACCTTTTCAAAGAAAACTTTGTTTCCAGTCATATGTCGAGAGCAACCACTATCCATGTACCAAATGTTCTTATTGATACACTTCTCGTTTTCCTGAAAAAGAAACAATTAGATTTTTGGAATCCAAACTTGTTTGGATCCAGAAGGATTAGATAAAAGAATTTTAGGAATCCACATTTGTTTTGCAAAATGAGCTTTATGAAATCCTAAGGATTGAGTTTTGTTAAGAGAACAATCTCTTCTCCAATGTCCACCACATTGACACTTGGAACAGAAAATGGTTTTTTGAGGAACAAAATAGTTATTACTAAAAACAGGTTTGGAATAAGTAAAACCAAGACCAGAACGATTTCGCAAAGGTCTTATTTGAGAGTACATCCTATCAAAGTTTTCTTTTCCATGAGTAAAGTTTGACAAACACTTTTTCAAGGATAAAATCTCTGACTTTAGTTTTAAAACCAAATTCTTGTTTTCTAAAACATTTGAATTAGAACTAGAGTTAGACTCTAAAATGTTTTTCTTTGAAATAGCAATTTCAAGATCCTTAAAAAGTTTATCTTTTTCAGATTTGACTTTCTCAAGGGTTTTCGAAATACTTTCAAAATCAGAAGTTTTCCCATCAAGATCTTTAGAAAGATCTGATACTTCTTTAGTCAAAATAGAAATTCTAGAATTTGCTTTTTCAAATCTCTTTTTGAGTTTAGAATTTTCATTTTCAAGTAATTTAGCAAATCTAGAGACTTCTTCAAAAGAAGGTAAAGTATCATCTTCTGATGATGAGGGTTCATCATTTGAAGATTCATAATATTTATTATCAATATAATTTGCATTTAAAGAGACATTTGTAACAGCTTCAGCATTGTGTACCTTAGCCATGAGACAATGATCTTCAATCGGTAGTCTGGCTAGAAGTCCAATATTCCTTTGTCCTGACGTCTCATATTCTGAAGAATCATCTGAGGAATCACTACCACTTGCACTCCATGTATCATTTGCTTTCAAGACTTTCTTCGTCTTATAAAACCTTTTCTTGTTTCTTTCAGAGTGTTTCTCTTTTCTATCTTTCCTCTTCAGTAAAGGACAATCAAGCCTTATATGTCCTGCTTTCTTGCATTCATAACAAGTTACCTCTGAATCTTTCCTATCTTTCCTATCTTTCTTTTTGAATCTATATTGAAAATCTTTCTTTCCCACAATCTTGTTCATCCTCCGAGCAAGATTGGCTAACTCATTGTCTGAAAGATTACAATCACTTGAATCAGAAACAACAACTTTCTTGGATTTAGACCTTGTAACCCTTTCAGGTGTTTTAGCTTTAGATGCAAAAGCTACACTTCCATTCCCATTCTTCTTCTTATTGAAATCAGCATCTCTTTTCATTCTTGTCTCGTGCTGTAGAAGAGTTCCAAAGAGTTCATCAAGAGTAATCTGGGAAACTTTTCTATTTTCATCAATAGCTGTTCTTTTTGACTCCCATTCATTTGGCATAATATCTATAATCTTATCAACAAGAGCTTCATCATCAAGACCTTTTTCTCCCATAGATTGTAAGATGTTGAAAATTGTCATAAACCTTTGTTGCACTTTACATACTTGCTCTCCATAAGGAAAAACAAATCCATGATACTCTGCTCGAAGCATTGCTCTCCTTGTTTCTATAACTTTGGATGTACCAAAATGAGTGACTTCTAATTTCTTCCAAATACAGTTGGCTGCTTCACATGAAGATATCTGGCTATATATATTCCTGGTCATAGAACATAATAAAGTATTGCGTACCTTGTAATTCAGTTGATATTCTTGCTTCTCTTGATTGGTAAAAGTACTAACTTCTTTGTCAGGAATTTTGTAACCCCCAGTAAGCATAATAAAATTGTCTACACCAGTATTGATGATGAAAGTCTTCATACAATCTCTCCAATACTCATAATCATTCCCATCAAAGATTGGTGGTCTAGAAGGATTCAGATTATCTATTGATCCGATATTCATTCCTGCCATCTAATATAACAAAAACAACTTTTCCACTCCACACGTTAGTGTAGTAAGTATTTAAGAAAGTAATAAAAAATAAAGCTAGTAATACAAATCAGTGGAAAACCTCCTCTGATACCAATTGTTGGATCGAATAGTCGATATAAAAGTCTATTAGATGGAACAATACAAGAGGGGGGGTGAATTGTAGGTTTAAAAACCTTGAGTTTTAGTAACAAAGAGATTAGTTTAAATGAACTTAAACTAATACAAACACAAACACCCACAATTATATTGAATGTAAAAGGTATGATGTATTGTAATACTATTGTTATGTAAAACAATTGTATTCAAGATGAACACAATAATCAGAGTAATACAAATGTAAATGATTCTACCTTAAAGCGTATAGAACCAATCAATACAATAAGTAATGGAATGATTGTAATTGAAACAATTACAATTGAATAAGTAAAGGAAACAATACAAATCCCTTTCTAATACAACAGCGGAAATGTAAAAGTAATGCAATTCTTTTAACCCAAAGAGAAGGGTTATCCTTTCACCTAGGATAAGAGGTCTGTCTCACCAACACCTTGGTGAGCCCTCGATACGATGATCGGCACGTCTGTCTGCCTATCCCCGGCAGCCCTCGATACGATGATCGGCTCGTCTGTCTGCCTATCCCCGGCAGCCCTCGATACGATGATCGGCTCGTCTGTCTGCCTATCCCCGGCAGCCCTCGATTTTGCAGGTAATCGGCACCTCTGTCTTTCAATTACTTGAAAGCCCTCGATACGATGATCGGACGCACAAGGCTGATGAGATAAGTCACAGTGTCTCTCTCTAGAATCTTCGTAGTTCACAGAGTCTCTTCGTTCATCAGTATTTTCTCAGCTTCAAATGACCTCCTATTTATAGGCCTCGGGTTCCAACGGTCATATTGCCTCCAACGGTCATATTGAAACAGAAAGCACGACATCGTTTTGATTAGTATATAACTAACTCAACGACATCGTTTCGTTAGGATAAGAGATATATAGAAATGTAAAACATGAGTACGATTCATATGCAGAGAGAGTTTTTGACAAAGTACCAAAACAAATAATGATTATCTGAATAGCAAAGTCAGTACGATACGATTGACAGAGTCAGTACGATACGTTTGACAGAGTCAGTACGATACGTTTTGGTCGGTACGATCAATCATCGTACGATACGATAAACATGATAAAAGACAATTTTGTTATTTACAAACATATGATAGAATACTTTTGTGATTTCCAAAACATGACATAGAATATATTTGTGATTTCCAAAACATGATGTAAAAGCCAAAAGAAGACTTTTGACTTAACAGTCTGCGCCAGCTGGGCCTCATGTATTCAAGCTTATTGGATACATTGAACACCTGGACATCTTAGGAATTAAATTCCCGGATGAGTTGCGTACAGATCTCATCCTGTCATCACTGCCCAAGACCTTATCTAGCTTCATTGTCAACTATAACATGAGTGGCAATGAGAAGAGTCTGTCGGAGCTTCTGACCTTGATTCGCTAGGTAGATAAGGACATGGGGCGTGACAAACTCGTGGTTCTTATGGTGAACAAGAAAATCAAGTACAAGGGAAAGGGTCCAAAGACTTATAAATGGTCTGAAGCCCCAGAGCACCATCCCTCCAACAAGGGGAAGATCCAGAGGCAGGGCAAGGAACGGGAAGCAGTGTGTTTTTCATGTGGCAAGCAGCGCCAATGGAAGAGGAACTGCACCCAGAAGCGTGGGGATGCTAAAAGTGCATTTGTTATCGAGTAAAATCTTTCTATTTCTACACATTGGGTATTAGATATAGCTTGTGGGGCTCACATCTGTATTCAAATGCAGGAACCAAGTAGATTTAGAAAGATCTCCAGAGGTGAGGTGGATCTTTGAGATGCCAATGGCGCAAGACTGGCTGCGTTGGCTATTGGCGACTACCACCTCTCATTACCAACTGGGATGATTTTGGTTTTACATAACTGTTATTATGTGCCTAGTGTTACCAAGCACATAATTTCTGTATCTTGTTTGGATATGGATGAATTTGTTTTCAAATTTGGAAATAAGGTTTGTATCTTTTATAAGAACAATGTATGTTATGGTATGGCACATTTAAATAATGGTTTGTATGTATTGAATTATGAAAACCAAGTGTTGGCAATCGATAAAGAAACAAACTCACATGACTCATACATCACCCAGTTATGGCATCACCGCCTTGGTCATGTGAACGAGAAACGTTTGACAAAGCTCTACCAAGATGGCTATTTAGACTCTACTGAGATAAAACCACTTGATAGATGTCACACTTTTTTACAGGGAAAAATGACTAAGCCGCCTTTTGGTGGACAAGGTGAAAGGGCCACAGAGCTTCTAGGATTGGTACACACGGATGTGTGTGGACCATTTCCAGTAGAAGCTAGAGGTGGATATTCTTACTTCATTACTTTTACTGATGATTTGAGTAGATATGGATATGTCTACTTAATGAGGTATAAGTTAGAGTCCTTAAATAAATTTAAGGAATTAAAGAATGAAGTAGAGAATCATCTTGGTAAGAAGATAAAGAAGCTTTTATCAGATCGAGGTAGAGAATATCTGAACCAAGAGTTCATCGATATTTTACGGGAGTCTAGGATTCTATCTCAGCTCACTCCTCCTTATACACCACAGTGGAATGGTGTTAGTGAAAGGAGGAACCACACCTTATTGGACATGGTGGGGTCGATGATGAGTCATGCGGATCTTCCATTATCCTTTTGGGGATATGCATTAAAAACTACATCATAGACATTAAACCGAGTACCAACTAAGGCGGCAAATAGAATTCCATCTGAGTTATGGAATGGAAGGAAACCCACTTTGTCGCACACACGTGTATGGGGATGCAAGGCGTTTGTTAAGGCCTTCTCAGGCAACAAACTAGCACCCCGGGGCACGAAGTTTATCTTTATAGGATATCCCAAGGAAACGAAAGGATATTACCTATATAACCCTCAAGACAAGAAATTTATTGTCGCCAGATAAGCCATCTTTCTTAAGAGGGAGCACATCTTCAAGAAGGATAGTGGGAGCAAGATTGACTTCAATGAAGTTGATGCTCAAGATACACAGGAGTTGGTACAGGAACAAGTTCCACAGGTCCCTGTGGAAGAGGTTCCAGAAACACAAGTACTGTGTAGGAGCTCAAGAGAGGTAGGGGAACCAGAGAGATTTGGTTTCCTAGTCCCCGAGGATGGTGAATCATTATTGTTGGACAATGATGAACCTCTCTCCTACAAGGAAGTATTAGAAAGCTCAGAAGCTGCAAGATGGCTAGAAGCTATGAATTCTGAGATGGATTCCATGTATCAGAACCAAGTTTGGGTTCTGGTCGATGAGCCAGTTGATGTAAAGCCTATTGGATGCAAATGGGTATTCAAAAGAAATTTGGACATGGAAGGTCAAGTTAGCACCTATAAAGCAAGGCTAGTGGCTAAAGGATTCAGACAACGTCAAGTAATTGACTATGATGAAACCTTCTCACCAGTTTCCATGTTTAAATCCATAAGAATCATACTTGCCATAGCAGCTTACCATGACTATGAGATTTGGAAAATGGATGTCAAAACAGCATTCCTTAACGGGAACCTTCAGGAAGATGTCTATATGACACAACCAAAAGGGTTTGCGACACCAGGTGAAGCTAAACGGGTTTGCAAGTTGCAGAAATCCATTTATGGATTTATGCAAGCATCCAGGTCATGGAACATTCGATTTGATGAAGCCATAAAGGAATTTGGTTTCATTAAGAATGAATGTGACCCATGTGTTTATAAGCGGTTTAATGGGAATGCGGTCATCATCATAGTGGTATATGTTGATGACATATTGCTTATTGGAAATGATGTACCAGCCTTACAGTCAGTTAAGGACTGGTTGAACAAGTGTTTCTCCATGAAGGACTTAGGAGAAGTAGCCTGCATTCTAGGGATCAAGATCATTCGTGACAAATCCAAGAGTCTTCTTGGACTAAGTCAAGGTACATACATTGACCAGATAATAAAGAGATTTTGTATGGAAAAATCTAAGTGGGTATTGGTTTCAGTGTCACATGGCTTACATCTTTCTAAGAAAATGTGTCCCCAGAAACAACAGGAGAAAGATAGGATGAGTAAGATCCCATATGCTTCGGCTATAAGATCCATCATGAATGCCATGTTATGTACAAGGCTTGATGTTGCCTATGCACTGATCATGGTAGGTAGATATCAAGCAGATCTAGGAGAACAGCATTGGACTGCAGTTAAGACTATCCTTAAGTATATGAGAAGAACTAAGGATATGTTCCTGGTGTATGGAGGAGATGAGGAGCTTGTCATCAGAGGGTATGTTGATGCTGGTTTTGAAACAGATCAGAATGATCTGAAGTCGCAATCTGGATATATTTTCTGTCTCAATGGAGGATCTGTGAGCTAGAAGAGTTCAAAGCATCCAGTTGTCGCCGATTCTACAGTGGAGTCTGAGTATATAGTGGCTTCTAATGTAGCTAAAGAAGCCGTCTGGATTCGGAACTTTTTCTAGAAGCTTGATGTGGTGCCTAGCAGTAAAGATCCCATTAAATTGTATTGTGATAATACTGCAGCGGTGGCTCTTGAAAAATAACCAAGGTCACATCAACGGACAAAGCACATACTCCAGATGTATCACCTCTTGAGGTATTTCTATCAAAGGGATGAAGTTGCAGTGAGTAGAGTGTCCACGGAAGAGAACGTGGCAGACCCCATGACTAAAGGCCTATCTCAGCAGAAGCATGAATATCATGTGAGAGCTAGTGGGTTAAAGGTTGTTAGCAGTTGGATCTAGTCCAAGTGGGAGTCTATTGGAGTTGGTGGTCTAGAACCAACTACTTTTTACTTTATTCATTAAATAAAAGCCTTATCACATCTTGATTGTTCTTCTACATGACATGTCATGTGATAATGTCATAAGGACAGTCGTTGCATTAAAGGGTCTTAGAGGATCCCTGCTATGATGAGAGCCCAGAAGTGCCATAACACTTTTCTTGAATGTATGTTCTATGACCGGATGATATTATTTGAGGGACAAAAATAATACAGGTCATTAGGGGTGAGGACTCATAAAACTTTGAGGCACCTTCTCATGGTGTGTGCCCTTGGTAATATCCAGGAGGATATTATGAGAACGAGACCCACCAGTAGGAAATCCACATTTCATAGTGTCATTGGATGTTCCTATCTTTGGATGTGTGTATTGGTCCTTAGACTTTAAGATTATTATTAATGGGTATTACAACTCGCGCACTTAGATGTATTGACGAAAACTGTGACGACACACTGTTCGCAGCGAGGTAGGATACGTTGGGTGTGTCACGAGTAATACCGCATTAATAGATAATGCGAGAAAGGATTTGTCTCTTCTGTTCCATAACGGAAGTATATTTCTCAGGCCCTTTTATGGAATTGATATAGCCTAAATAAATCCATGGACATGGTAAGGTATGGGCAAGTTCAATTCTGGGAAGTCAAATAAAGAATAATCAAGCACATGGGTTGATGGAACTAGCATGCAACCCCCTTGATTGGAGATATCAAGACAAAGGGATTATATTACACATTAAGCATTCGTAGGAAGTGACACGTCATTGCGGCGTTAACTTCTTTCTCTATGGGTGCCTTGTCGTGTTGCTAGACGCTAACCTTGGACTTTAGGCAGGCTCAGCCTAATGCCACCGAGAAAGAGGCCTAGAGGGTCACACACTAAGTGTGTCTATGTATCTCAGTTAAATATTAATTTAACAAGTTAAATAAATATTATTCCCGACTGTGGTTTAATAATTATTTAAGGATGTCTGATTGAATTTATTTTGACACTAGTTTTTCGAGAGAATATATTGTGGACGAAATAATATATTTATTAGCGAGTAATGCAGTTACATTTATTTAAGAAATAAATAGTCATTACTCAAGGTCTAATAAATGTGGTGGAGAAAAATGGAAAATAAAAGTACACGTCATGTAGTTTTATGGAAAACAAGTACACGCCGTGTATTAATTATTACACGCTGTGTAGTTTTTCCAGTTGGGATTTTAAGGATTTAATATTGTTTTATTAAATGATATTTATTATAATCAGCGTGGGTGCATGTTAAGGAATTAATAATTCGACATGGGGGTTTTCAATAAGAGTTAATGAAATAAATAAAACGCGTAAGACATTTATTTATTGTCATAACTCTATTAACCTCAAACCCGATTATAAATATCCTCGCAACCCCAACATTTTAAAGATCCATTGTTGTGCACAACGGATTTGGAAATACTCTCAAGCCAAGAGATAATTCCCTTTCCACCAAGAATGCCCTCAAGTTACGAGAGCAAGATCCTCCACAGGATCAAGGCGGTCGAAGGCGGACATCACAAGAAAAGGTTCTTCCGCGCTAGCACCCGAAGATCCCTTCGGCGACGTCCGTAGATACGTGACACACGTGTGGATCACCGCTAGAGGAATCCTACAATTGGATTCTACGACGCAAGGATGGATCACCGAATCGTGACCGGACACATCAACGAAGAAATAATTCCAACGAGGTAATTCTTATGCATTAATTAAATTAATTATAATCAACATATGATGATCCTCCTCAAGGGTTTCGGGACTCTTCTTTTCTTTTCGTTATTCATTCTATTCTGAAGATTTGGCATTTTATATCGTGAAGGATCTCGGATTGAATGTTGTTTAACATTAAAATTAAAGTTGGGCTAACCCACCAACGCGCTCTATTGCGCCTAGAACCTACAGTTGAATCATCAGAGACCTAATAATAAACCTATAGACACGTACATTCTATGGACTATTTTTGGCTATGAAGTAGCCGACTTAGGTTGATTTTAGATTGATTTAATTAAACTCTAAGATACTTAAGTGAATTTAATTTAAAATAATGATTTGATCCTAGGTTATCACTAGGGTTGGATTGGATGAAATTATTTTTTAACAGTTTCAATTTCTTATATTCGAGATGGGTTTATTCAAGAATATCAAACTACTTCATAAATTATGGTTTTAATACCAACACACCATAATAAAAATCACCTATACACTTAGAGTATCAAATTTATGAGAACTCCAAGGTAAAGGTTTGTATTATCTCTTGAAGTATATGGACTTAAAATTCAACAAGGACGAAGAAGTTTTAAAATCATCAAATAAAAAACTCAATTAAAACAAGTGATTAGACATTAATGGGGTGATAAATAACATCCAATCTATCCCCTTTATACTCAATTAGATCAACCCATAAGCATTTTAGCTCTCCATTGATGCTATGGTTTCAATGGAAGCAGGATGTAGAATCATGAGGGAAGAATTGAAGAAGTAAAAAAAGACAATGGAATAATGATCACTCCACCATTGTGTGATAATTTCACAATGTTTGGTGTGAATAAATTCACACCATGATCCAATGGTATCAACGTGATATGAATAATAACAGAATAAGAGGATAATAAGAACTTTTATTAAGAAACTATGATGAATTAGAAAAACATACAAGTGGAAGACAAACTTGAGACTACAAAATTACAGCATAACATTACAATGAAAGAAAGCATCAAAGATGCTCAACTCCTTCAACAAAAATGCCTTAAATAGATAGTTTTTAAGCCTTGGGTCGATCCATAAATAGTGGAAGTCACCAAAATTAATGGTTTTGGGACTAGGTGGGTGGAAAGTTAAGGGAGAGTGTAATTTTCCACCCTTGACAATCAATCTGATCCAACTATCATCTACTAAATAGAGGCGCTAAAAAGAGAATCTAGATGACCAAATTTTGGTGCTCCATAGAAGAAAAAAATAAATATAAAGATGTCCCCTGACTTTTTGTAAAAGTTAAGCCAAATTTTTTTTTCGTGAGATATGTGTAAAATGGTGGACTATTTTTTTGGGCCGCAGAATATGGCCCATAATTTTATCTCCAAATTGGACCACATGAAACTCCCTTTAACACTCAGAATTAGCTCTTTTCACTATTGGATGAAATTTTCCATGTGATTTATTCTATCTTTAGTTCAATTTTCAGAATTATTAGTCTTGGATCGTTTCTGCTACAGTTTCTTTATTGGGTTGTTGTTCAGTTTACTTTTCCAAGAATGTTGTTGGTTTAAGGACAACTTTGGTGGTCTTCAATGTGAATATTCAAGTGATACAAAAAGCATGAATTGTTACTTATATCATGGGAGACCTAAAAATAAATTATGAAAATATAATCAAGAACATTTTTTTCGGATGTGTTTAAATATGTACAAGTAATAGTGAACTTTAATAAAGAATTGCAGTCATAATGTGAAATTATGTTTAAAGTGTAAAATGCACTAAAATGGTTTTTATGAATAATGAAGCACATGAATATTATATATATTAACAATGAATATCGGCCTCATTCAGTGGCTAATAACACCCCCCAACTTGAGTTTTTCTAGTCCCGAGCAAAATATATCTCAAAAATATGAAATTCGAATTCCCATTTTCAAAAACATTTTAATAAAAAATGCTTACCAAAAGACCTTGTACCAAAAAATTATGAAACCCATAAGAATAATTTAAAACAAGATAGGTCCATAAGAATGTCCCAATCCCAATCTTGTTCCTTTGTTCAAATTCATCGCCACATTTCATCCAATTTTAATAAAGTGTGATTATGTGTTGTGTGTCACAAAAGACATGGGGCTTCATTTTTATTCAAGGGGAAAATGATGGAAGCACTAGGTGGAATCACATTTCAATATTAAGATGAGTATTCAATTTTTTTTGTATATATATTTTTTATTGTTTTTTTTCAATTATTCCATGGTAATTAAAATTGCACTCAATAGAGTCAACCCATGTAGTGAGATTTTTCTGATGACTCCCAAGTTAAAGACCTTAGGGAACCAAGTGAAGCCCACATACTCGGGAATCATCTCGAGTTAAATCAGTCAAAAACAAAGTCAAACTACCACAAATAGAGATAAAATTACTAAAACTGGGCCAGACAATTATGGAGTCACAATCCCCAAGTACATAAATCCACATATTAGGTCATTTCATTTCTCTATGTGCAACTTTATTGTATTTTTTTGTTGTTGAATACTCATATTAAAACTAAAATTATCACAAAACCTATGCTATTTATTTATGGGACCCCATGAACTCAAACTAATACCCCATTATCCAAAAGACATGCATTGTGATTTTTTTTATTTGGATGAAAATATAAACGATGAAATATCACATTAGATAGCCACACTTTCAAAAATCTATGCACATGAACTTAAACTTGTATTAAAATCATAATAAAGGCATGAAAAAATCTTTTGATATTCAATTTCAAAGTATGAAATGTGTATTATCATGTTCAAGGTTAAAGGAATTTTTCTTTCCATACATTTTTTATATTCCAAAACATTTAGTAAATTTAATTTTTTTTCAAAAGAATTTTTTTATCTTCCCCCCCCCAACTTAAAATAACATTATCCTCAGTGTTTGAAGTAAAGAAAATTTAGAAGGGGTAGAGGCAAAGAAGGGGAGTTCAGAAAAGAAATTGAAAATGAGGATCATGGAATGAGTTCACCTGGTGGTTGATGTTGAAGTTCATGTTGCACCCATTTAACCCCTTGATATCCATGTCACTCGCAGAGTTCCCTAGTGGAAAAGGAAAAACAAAAAAAACAAACAAAACAAATATATATATATATATATATATATAATAAAAAAAGTAAAATACAATTATATATACAAAAATTATAGAATAAAGAAGCACTATAAGTCATAGGTCAGTGGTAAGAATGTGCCCTTATCTCCCTTCAGTCCCGGGTTCGAGTCCCTGAGGCTTTTCCAGTTGTGACAGGGTTTGACCCACGACCTACGACGTGTTATTGTATATATATTTTTAATTATTATTATTTTTGTATTTTTATTTTAACCTACAAACAAATAAAAATAAAATAAAATAAACTTATGATACATTGTCTTCTTTTTAAATTTCTGGGTAAGGTATTACTCAGGGAAAACACCACGTGACACAGATGAATATGGAGCTCCCTTTTTATACCCATCCGTAATCATAATAGAAGAAGAGGCCAATAGTATATTTTTTTAAAATATAAAAATGATTAATTAATACTATTTTAAAAAAATTATTCACAATGATTAGAAACATGAAGACCATAGGTTTCCTCCCATGTAGTGCTTTTGTTTAACGTCGTTATCCCGACATGGATCCTAAATCTATCAATTTTTTCCCGGTTCATAGGTTGGCTTAGTTAATTCAACCTCTGTTTCTTATTTATTGAATGATTCAATGAATGGTTTTAACCTATGACTGTTGACCTAAATATTTTGACCACTTGTGGGATCTTGAATCTATACTGCCCCATGGGGGTACACATGATGCACTATGAATGGACCTGATCATCTATACCTTAACTTTCCCCAGTGTAAATGAGGTTTTGAACTATACAAGAGCCCAAATTTTCCTGGTTCAAAGTGTTTAACTTTGATATTCCTAGATTTTTAGGCTTAAACTCTAGCTTTATTTGTCCTTGAATTTTCATAATCCTACATCCTAAGTTCCTCAAGTTCATTAAAATCAAATTTCCTCTTTTCATTGGCCAAATAAATGTCAAAATTCATTTTTTTGATTTCCCAAAATACCTTACACTCAATTTCAATAGGTAAATAGAATTATTTTCCATAAACCAACCTATATGGTTACATTCCTAGGATGGTTTTTTATGTTTTATTATATGCCCAAAGAGCATCCAAGAGTTTCTCATACCAATCATTCCTAGAGGGTTTGACAGTTTTTTCAAGAATTTTCTTAATCTCACTATTCAGTAACTCAACGTGACCATTGGTTTGAGGATGGTACACAGTGGAAACTTTATGAGAAATATCATACTTAAATATGAGTGAAGATAATGGGTGGCTGTAGAAATGGGTTCCTTGATCACTAATTATAGCCCTAGGAATTCCAAATTGAGAAAATATGTTCTCTTTCAGAAATCGGATCACAACATGATTGTCATTGGACTTTGTGGGAATGGGTTTAACTCATTTTGAAAAATAAGAAACAACTAAGAGGATGTAGAGGTATCCCCTAGAGTTTGGGAAGGGTCCCATGAAATCAATTCCCCATCAATCAAAGATTTTAACGACTAGAATGGGAGTGAGGGTCATTTTATTCCTTTCGGTAATGGATCCTAATTGTTGACACTCAGGAAAACTTTTGAAAAATTGGAATGAATCCTTATTGAGGTTAGGCCAGTATAAACCACTTTTGAGGACCTTTCTAGTGGGTTTCTTTGTGTAAAAGTGGCCTCCACATGCCTCACTATGACAGAATTTAAGGATGGACTCTTGTTCGGATTCTGGGACACACCTCCTAATAACTTGGTTAGAGAAGAACTTATAGATGTATGGATCATCAAACACATAGTTCCTAACATCATAAAGTAATTTTCATCCAGATTAAGTCGCTAAGAATTTTGTAATGACACTTTTATCTAAGAAGTTGGCTATGTCGGCATCCCAAGGGCAGCCACTCACAGAGTATAGGTGTTCATCATGGAATGAATCAGACACATAAAGGTGAGATAATTTGTCATTAAATTCTATCCTAGAGAGATAATCAGCTAAAACATATTCAACACCCTTTTTTTATTGATTGTGAGGTCAAATTCTTGTATGATAAGGACCCACCTAGTCAGTCTAGCCTTAGAATCTTATTTCTAGAAGAGGTATTTTAGTGAATAATGGTCAGTGAACACAGAGATGGGGGATCCTATGAGGTAGGACCTAAACTTTTCTAAGGCAAACACAACAAAAATCAACTCTTTCATAGTGGTTGTGTAGTTTATTTGTGCATCATTTAAATATTTTCTTTCATAAGCAATGAAACATGGAGTTTTGTCACACCATTGTGCTAATACTGCTCCTACAGTGAAGTCACTTACATCACACATGAGCTTAAAAGAAAGTTTCCAATTTGGATATTTCATGATATGTGGAGAGATAAGATCTGAATTGAGTGTAGAGAATGATTCCTCAAATATTTTTGTCTATAAAAATGGAGCATCTTTCACTAATTGAGCACAAAGTGGTCGAGAAATCGAGCTAAAATTCCTAATGAACCTTCTATAGAAACCATCATGTCCTAAGAAGGACCTCACTTCCTTGATATTTTTGGGTGATGGAAGGTGATGAATGATTTCAACCTTAGATTTATCCAATTAAATCTCTCTACCTGAGACTAGATGTCCAAGGACTAGTCCCTCTTTATCCATGAAATGGAATTTTTTCCAGTTTAGGACCAGATTCGTTTCTTCAAAGCTTGACAAGAATCTCTCCACATTCCTTAGACGTCCCTCAAATGTATCCCCAAACATAGAGAAGTCATCCATGAAGACCTCTAGAAAATCCCCTACCATGTCTGAGAAGATTCCCATCATGCACCGTTGGAAGGTTCCAGGGGCATTGAAAAACCCGAAGGGCATGCGTTTGAAAGTAAAGGTGTCGAATGGACAGGTGAATGTAGTCTTCCTCTGATCCTCTAGGGATACCTCAATTTGATTTTACCCCAAGTACCCATATAGGAAACAGTAGAAGGTGTGACCTGTGACTCTCTTATAGAATTGGTCAATAAATGGTAAGGGGAAATGGTCGTTCTTGGTAAATGAGTTTAACTTCCTATAGTCGATGTAGACTCTCTAGCCACTAATCACCCTAGTTAGAAGAATCTCTTCATCCTTATTGGTTATCACTGTGATTCCGGCCTTCTTTGGAACCACTTGGATTGGTCTAACCCACTCACTCTCAACTATGGGATATATGATACTAGCTTTTAACAATTTTAGAAGTTCTTTTATCGCTACTTCCATGAGATTAGGATTGAATCACCGCTGAGGTTGACGACATGGCTTTGAATGAGATTCCAGAACAATCCTATGAGTCTCGATAAGTGGGATAATCCCAAGAATATCATACAAGGTCCATCCAATGGATTTCTTGTGTTTCTTAAGGAAATATAGAAGTATCCTATCATGATCAGATTTACGAGAAGAATAAATAACAATAGGATGTGTTCCACTTTACCCAAGGAAGGAATACTTAAGTGCATAAGGAATTTCTTTCAATTCAAGATCAGGTTGGTTCAAAATTTCAGCATAAGATTGGGATATTGGCTTAAGATCAATTTCTATTCTTTGAGTTTCATATAGGATTGATTCCCCATGTGTAGGAGTTTCAGCTACTATATTGGTTTGATTAGTTTTAGGGAAGGGAGTTGGAGTGGTCTCCATGAATGCGGTTTCCTGAATGATTTCACTGATTTTTGGTCTTAAGAATTCATCATAGGAGCAATCTGAAAGTGATTCTAGCCAAGGAGATAACATTCTTCATGTGAATAAAAGAATTTAATCTCATATTGTCTTAAATATTCCTCAAATATTCCTTGATGTTCTATGGATTCATTATCAACACTTCATATCATGATTACTTCATGAATATCCTCATCATCCCCTATTTGTGAGCTTGCATTATAGATGTCCAAGTCTAGACTCATGTTTCCAAAGGTGATGGTCATGTTTCCATTTAGAAATCGGATAACAGAGTTGATTGTTTCAAGGAAGGGATGGACAAGGATAATTAGGGTTTGTTCTTTATTGTCTAAGTTTTGATTGTTGTCCAGGACAATGAAGTCAGAAGGGTAGATGAAGTTTTCTACTTTTACTAGAAAATCCTTTAAAATCCCCTTTGGAACCATAATGCTACGATTAGCAAGTTGAAGGGGGACAGATGTGAGTTAGAGCTCTTCTAGACCTAACTAGTAGTACACAACATAGGGAATAAGATTGAAATTGGCACCTAGGTCACACAAGGATTTTACAACTTTGTTCTCTCCTAGTTCAACATTGATGTAAGGACATCTTGGGTCTTTCGTCTTTGGTGGAAGGGTTCCTTGGATTTTTGTGCTAACATTTTCCGCCATAAGGACTTGGTTCTTATGTGATAATTTCCTTTTAAATGTGCAGAGGTCCTTAAGGTATTTTGAGTATGCAGGAATGGTTTGAATGGAATCAAGGAGTGGAATGTTTAACTTGACTTGTGAGAATATTTACCTCAATGTTTCACTCAATTCAGGCTTTTTTCCCCCTTATGCATTGAGGAAGTGGTGAAGGTTGTGGGATTGTTTTTTGAAGAGTTGTTTCTTTGACATTGTTATCAGATTTTTCAGTTTGATCATGTGGTTCATTTGAATTTTCATTAGAGTTTTAATCTTCAGATGGTTTTTGAATTATTTTTTCAGGTTTCTCAATTGATTTCCTACTTCTTAAAACTATCATAGCCTTTAGTTTTTCATGAGTTGTTTGAGTGAAACTTGACTCTCCCGTTAAAGTTGAGGATGGTACCGCCTAAGTAGGCATGGGTTTCTTCCCAGTTTTTATAGTTTGTAGTTAATGTTTAAGGTATGATACTTCTGAGTTAATTTTCTCCATTTTTTTACACAACTATTAAAGGATTGGTAGGGGGACAGATTGGGTAGGGGCTTGTGCTGGTTGTTTTATCCCATGAGGATACTTTGGTTGTTGGATGGGCTGTTGGTATTGGATAGGAGGATGTTAGTATTGTACTGGTTGTGGTTTCAATTGGTTATGGATTTGGAAATTTTGTGTAGGGTAGGGTTTTGGTCCTTGTGGTTTGCTAGGTTGTTGGTTATCTTTCCAGAGGAAACTTGGGTTGTCATTATACCTTGGGTTGAATGTCTTTTAGTATTGCAGCTTTTGGAAGTTTAGGGAATTGACTTCAGCAGGTGTTCCTCCTAGAATAACATTATTTATGGATGGAATGGTTTGTAATTTTTCTATTTTGTGGTCATATTTTTCACAAATTGTTCAAACATGGTCTACACTTTATATTTCATGGATTTTCCTAAGGTCTATCTCTTCAACCTTCCTAGTGAGTGCTGCGAGTTTAGCCCTAAGGCTTTCCTCTTCTCTATGTTTATGAATTCTAGTAGTTCTTTGTGGCTTTTCATAATAAGGTGATGTTCCCCATGTTTGGTTTTGTTCATAAAGGTTTTTTAGATACTTGTAAGCATCATTTGGGGCTATATTTTTAAAGGTCCCATTACACATCATGCCAATGAATTGTTTGTTCCCCGGGACCAACCCTTCATAGAAAATTCTCACTTGTTCATGAATAGAAAAACCATGCTTTGTAACTATGTTTATAGTGTGTTTGAACCTCTCCCATGTTTCATAGAATGACTCTCCCTCTTTTTCAAAAAAAATTTGGATTCTCTTTTTAAGTATAATTGTTTTGTGGTGGGGAAAGTATTTTTTGTATAATTATCTTTGTAATTGATTCCAAGAGTTGATGAATGATGGTCTCAAATTTTTTAGCCAATTTATAGCTTGATATTTTAAATAAAAATGAAATAGCCTCATATTATCTTATTCTAGTTGATGTGAGGGACACATGGTTTCTACAATGTCAGTGAACTCCTTAAGGTGAAGGTAGGGAATCTTGGACTCCATTCCATAGAATGTGGGAAGGTGGTTTAGGACATGCGGTTCAAATATGTAGTTGGAATATCCTAGGTAATTGTGTCTAATGAATTAGGGGGAATTGTTCTAGGCAGGTTTTAGGTAGTCATTCATGGTTTAATCGACTGCATTCCCCATGTTTGGGGCTGCTTTATTTGGATTTCCATTTTGGTTCCCACCCGGGATTATGAGTTAGTTTATTTGAAAACCTTACATTGAAATGGGATCAATTTTTGAATCTATAGTATTAGTAATATTAATATCTAATTTAAAGAGTTCCCTTAGTGTTCTTGACTCCCCAACCCCGGGAATATTTACCCTAACTAGATGGTTTGATTGGTCACAAGTGTAGGTGGACATGCGCCAAAAGAAAAAAAATGAGAAAGGGAAAAGATAAGAGAATTTAGATGAGAATATAAGAAATGGGGGAGAATAAAATGGGTGTTGAGATGACTTACTTGGGTCCCCAGCAATGGTACCAAAATTTGGTCTCTCCCAGATTTACCCAAGATTTTAGGGTTAAGCGGTCGTTTGTAGTTTAGCTTGGGTTGTCGAATCCTCAGAGACCTAAGAAGAAACCTATAGACACGTACATTATATGGACTATTTTTGACAATGAAGTGTCCAACATGGGTTGATTTTAGATGGTTTTAATTGAATTCTAATAGACTTAAGTTAATTCAATTTAAAATAATGAGTTAATCCTAGGTTATCACTTGGGATGGATTGGATGAAATTATTTTTTAACGGTTTAAATTTCTTATATTAGAGATGGGTTTATTAAAGAAGATCAAACTACTTCATAAATTATGGTTTTAATACCAACACACCATAATACTAATCACCTATACACTTAGAGGATCAAATTTATGAGAACTCCAAGGTAAAGGTTCGTATTATCTCTTGAAGTATGTGGCCTTAAAATTCAACAAGGACGAAGAAGTCTTAAAAACATCAAATAAAAATCTCAATTAAAAGAAGTGATTGGACATTAATGGGGTGATAAATAACATCCAATACATCCCCTTACTACTCCCTTAGATCAACCCATAAGCGGGTTAGACCTTTATTGGTGCTATGGTTTCAATGGAAGCGGGATGTAGACTCATGAGGGAAGAATTGAAGAAGTAAAAAAAGACCATGAAATAACGATCACTCCCCTGTTGTGTGATAATTTCACAAGGTTTTGTGTGAATAAATTCACACAATGAGATAATGGTATCAATGCGATATGAATAAGAACAAAATAAGAGGAGAATAAGAACTTTTATTAAGAAACTAAGATTAATTAGAACAACTTACATGTGAAAGACAAACATGAGACAACAAAATTGCAGCATAACATTACAATGAAAGAAAGAATCAAAGATGATCAACTCCATCAACCAAACTTCTTTAAATAGAAATTTTTTAAACCTTGGGTTGAGAAAACAATAGTGGAAGACACCTAATTTAATGGTGGTGGGCCTAGGTTGGTGGAAATTTAAGGGAGAGTGGACGTTTCTACCATTGACAATCAATCTGAGCCAACTAGAATCCACTAAACAGAGGCGCCGAAAGAAGCATCTAGATGAATGAAATTTGGTGGTCCATATAATAAAAAACTGAATATATAGATTTCCCATAAGTTTTTGTAAAATTTCAGTTAAAATGGATTTTTTTCATAAGATATGTGTAAAATGGTGGGTTATTTTTCAGGGCCGCAGAATCTAGCCCATAATTTTATCTCAAAATTGGGAAGCATGAAACTCCATTTAAAACTCTAAATTATCTCTTGTCATTATGGGATAAAATGTTCCCTTGATTTACTCTATCTTAAGTTCAGTTTTGAGAATTATTTGGCTTGGATCATGGCTTCTACAGTCTCTATGATGGGTTTTTTTTCAGTTTACTTTTCCCAGAATGTTGTTGGTTCAAGGACAACTTTGGTGGTCTTCAATGTGAATCTTCAAGTGATCCAAAAGAATGAATTGTTCCGCATAGCACGGGATACCTAAAAATAAAAAATAAAAATATAATCAATAACATATAGTGTTTTATGAGGTGTTTAAATATGTACCAAGTAATAGTGCACTTTAACAAAGAATTACAATCATAATGTGAAATGATGTTCAAAGTGTAAAATGAACAAAAATGGTGTTTATGAATAATGAAGCATGTGAATATTATATATATTAACAATGAATATTAGCCTCATTCAGTGTATAATAAATTGCCCAGTCCCCACTATTTCAATCCAATCCCCCCCCCCTTAAAGGATAACAATGTGGATCAGGTCAAAACAAAGAAAGTGATGTAAAAGTCTCTATAATAATAGACGAATTCTTATCACCCATAGAACCATTAATTTCATTTTCCCCAAACATGTAAACATTATTCCTTATAGTCGAAACAAAAATGGTGAAACCGACATGAATTCTCATCCAAGGTGGTGGTTCTACCCCACTCAAGCCCCTTCACCTCAAAAAAAAGGAGGGAAGGGGGCCATGATGAATCATCAAATATGAACATGTTTAAGGGATGATACTTTGATAGGGTTTTGTTGTCAGTATATGTCATATATATATATATATATTAAATGTTTCTACATAGAAACATTATATCCAAATGAAATCCTGATAACCAATGCAGACACACACCTTAGTGATCCCATAGGCGACCGGGGCCCTAATGAAGAGCAGGACCCCCTCGCCAACCCAGTGTCTTCAATGCTGGGTATCCAACATGATGATCAAAGGGTATGATAGAAATGGTAATCTCCATATAGTGGAGGGAGAAATAAAATCCCTTTAGTTTGAAAAGGCTCATTAGATGCCTCCTCAGTCGCGGTCGGCACCCCAGCACAAGGTGGCCCCGGTGGTCGTCTCGAACTGTTTCGGGAGCCTGTCCCCTGAGCCAGACAACAAGTAACTCTCCTATCTTAGAGAGGCAGATGATGTCAATGTTGAATAC
This sequence comes from Viscum album, assembly GCA_963277665.1. Lineage (NCBI taxonomy): Eukaryota > Viridiplantae > Streptophyta > Magnoliopsida > Santalales > Viscaceae > Viscum > Viscum album. The sequence goes on from OY728137.1 coordinate 1,164,058,237, forward strand.
TTAATCTCAATTGCACATGGGTCCTACTCATAGGCCCCTACCAGAGATCATTGCCGCCAACACCGGGTGACTAAGTCTCCTCACTCTGAAGAGGATCTTATACTGAGGGAACCTATTGAAGTCGAGAAGACTCAGGCCCCTCAAGCTGCCCATCAAGGGAAGAAAACATATAATTAGAAATAGGCTATCACCTAGATTTCTGTAGAGAAACTCTTCTGCACAAACACGATGGAATTTAATAGGCAAACATACAACTCTACACCCTCTACTCAGGCCCACCACAGGAATAGATTGGCACAATAAAAGAACATTCACATTCCTACAGTACTCCCCGATCCATCCATGTAGAATGAGAATAAAATTATAGTCAGATGAATATATATTAAGATTCACAAGAATCTCGTCATCCAAATAGGAAAAAAACCACCTACAGGCATGAACAAATACCTACTTATGCGTATCAATCCCACCATCCAAATAGGGCAGAAAACAAATAGGATTAGAGTCAAATTTCTAAGGATACATACAAAGCCCGTGAGAAAAATACATCATCAAGTGATTAGATTAAAATTCATGATCTTGAATATGAATCCTGCCAGTCAAATATGGTGGAAACTAAAGAAGAAAAATGGTGGCAGACTCACTCCTCTATCCCAGCATAGGAGAATTACCCATATCTACTGGAAACCTATAGAGGACCGGGGCAGGCACAAACTCTAGCTTCGACATCAGAATGGGCCTTTATACCCATTCCATCCAAAGATGTATCTCATCACATCCTAGAAATTATGGAAGATCAAACATTTATTCCAAATCATATCCTCCTAACATGCCAATATATCATTGCATCACTATAAAAGGCGAGGAACTAGGCCCATGACCCGGTTTCCTCGAACGGAATGACTTACTCACAAAATGGGTTAGTCACTTCAGAGTAGTTATATATCCTTACTCCAATCCAGGAGGGTCTATGGAAATATCCCATGATACACAAAAACTTGGATTGGGAAAAAATACTTGTTCCAATTTGTGTTCATCAGTCCAACATTGTGGCCACTTCAGGGCAGGCATATATCCCTGCCAAACCCCGGGATGCCCATCAACGTATCTTAGAAGCATCATGGGAACCAAAAAGATAGGGACCTATATATTAAGGATATTACCAATAGTAGGAATCCCTAGTTACCCACAAGATATCCCCAAAGAATGAAACGTTCCAAAGGAAAATGGACAATGAAGAGCATATACATGATCCTCCTCTACTAGAATCTAGGGTTATTGTGCCCTCAATTATATATAAATAAATGATCAGGGCCCTATCATTCCATTAATAAATTATGGATGTGGTAGTAGCATTTGAAAAGTACCTCCCCATAATTTTTCTACCAATAGCTCTCAAGGTACTCCCTAGAGAACCCATGGGGGCTTACTTTTTGCGCCTGGAATGATCAATCACGAGAGCCTATCTCCTGATGCCTGTCAGGGTATCCCTCCCCTTTACCTAAAGTCTATATAGAAATAAGGTCTTCCCCTTGATATCTTCTCCTCTGATGGTCCTCCCCAGGGTATACACTACATATATTCTTATCCCTGTAGTCAGACTTCGAGTCATGATGATAGTCCACTCCATGATAACAGTCATTGAGAAGGGCCTCCCCGCAATGCCAGTTGATGTGAAGGCCCTCCCCATGGTAACATCAAGTAATGAGAAGGCCCTCCCCTCATTGTAGTACATTCTTATATCCCTCCCCTGGGTGTACACTACATAAATCTTCCCTGCATCCAGATATCAAGATATGATAGTTGTCCTTTCTATCATAGTAGTCATCAAGAAGGTTCCCCCCTCAGTGAAATCAAGCTGTAAGAAGTTCATCCCCTCACTATAGCCCCCCTGAAGGTCCTCCCTAGGGTTTACAGTGCAGGGACACTCCTTGTAGTTTGGAATCAAGTTGAAATGGCATCCCTCAATGTAGTGACCCCAAACTTGACATACATGGAATTTACATTACTTTTGTGGAATACTTAATACATAACAAAAACCAACACTCAAGGACCGTAATATTTTAGTGTCTTTGGAAACTCGGAACATAATCTTCTAATCATGGTGGAAGATCTTCAACATCTCCCATAAAGATCTTCCCCTTTTGTTTTCTTACCTAAAACCTTTCTTTATATCCTGGAGAAAAGAAAACATATAAAGGTTGATCTCAAATGCTCAGTAAGGGTAAGCATGGAGAAAATAAAACAAACCATAAACATTTGAACTTATAAACATGAACATAATGTTTAAACATAAAAATATTGAGAAATGACATAAAACATAGTAGTACGTAAGGCATAGATCATAATGGAACATCAATCATCATAAAATAACATGGGAATAAATAATGTAATTGGGGAAAACCATTAATCACATGATATTATTTCCATAGTATCCAAGGCATTGCTTCCAAGACCATCATAGTGGAAAAAGTCCCTTTCTGAATCGAGTTCACTCCTCATTCCAGTCCTGTATTACTGAACTGGATTTACTTGTCATTCCAGCCATGTCTATCTCATGAGATATAAATCTTTACCCAATGAATTGGAGGGATATATAGGTCCCACCCATCTCATAATAAAATAATTCTTATGTGTTCCTCAACATAAGCATAAATCATTCATCATAACTAAAATAATAAAATGGGTTTCATAAACATCATCCCATCATAACATAATCCATATAAAACAAATGGATGTCATTTCATCATAAGAAAAGTGAAACCATGTAAATAATAGAGACATTATACTTTGAAACATACATATATGAAATAATGTCATCTTATATAGAAAATGGTTTTTATAAAACACTTGAAATGAATTCATGAGGAAAATATCCTTTCTTCTTCAAAATCATTTTCTTTTCACAAAATGCAATACAATTTTAAAAGAAAAGGATTTTGTTGAAAATAGTCATGAAATCTTATAGAGTAAGCTTCATGAAAATAAGGTGTTATAAAACCATGAAAAATCCATTCATGCCGTATAAGTTAAAAAACATTCTCCTCTTACTTTTTCCGGAAAAAGTCAAAAAGTTCCTCGTATGGTAAACAAAAGAAAGATTCGTTCCATAACACAATGTAAAATTAAAAGAGGGGTAAGAATGACTTTAAAAATTCATGGAATAATATTAAAAACTTTATGAAAAACATTTTTATGGACATGGATGAAAAATATAACCCCAGTAAATACTTACGTATAACCAATCTCGGATAAAAATGAGATTGCAAAATTATCCCTTACCTTATGTCCGATATGCTTTGTATGTATCCGAACCTCCTATATAATGATTTAAATAATTCCATTGACTTATTGAAGAATCATATTAATTGTTATTATATCATATATAGTTCACTTATTACTTTATATTACCCGTTCTTTTGTAAATTCCATGTTAAAGCAGCGTTTTGCGTAAAATCGTTTTATTTATCGTACATGTTTCGACTTGTTGTTCTGGATATTATTACTTATATCCTGATTTAATTAATTCTAGAATGTAAAACATGATTTATATATAATATTTATTCATCATATACATATATATAGGATAGATCGATAAATGGAATGAAATACACCGTTCATGGAGACGGTAGGCCATACGTACACGTGAACGCTGTTTTTGTTTCCTTATTAAATTGACTGGAATTAAGTAGATGAAAAACTTATATATAAACATAAATATAGTATCATTATTATGTCATATATTTAATTATTATTCATTATATATACTTTATAATCATTCATTAATGGTTAACATGGATAATGAATCTCATCGCGTCGTGGAGACGGTAGTCTGTACGTACGCACGAGCGATGATATCATTACCATGATTGTGAAATAGTATTGAAGTGTATGTATAAGATTTAAGAATCATTATCACTTTAAAATAATCATATATAGTTATTTATTTACACCATTATACCCATCCAAGTAAGGTGGTGGTGGAAAACATATTACACCATGGTGTGGATATGGTATTCTGTACGTACGCACGCACAGGGATTTCATTTTCCGTAGGATGGATAGAAGATGAAATAGGGTTTTTTCATATTTATAATAATATATCAGTATATTAGTTATACTTATGTTATTACTTTATAGTGAAAAAACTAAATAAGAAGAAGTATAATAAGAAAGAAACTTGAAACAATCGGAAGAAGAGATTACCTCTTCTTCGACACACCTCCTTTAAAATTCCTCTTAAGGAAATAGAGTTGGACTTTTGAGAAGACCAGAACCTCCAGAATGTTTCTAGGGAAGTGGAGAATATAAATTGGTAGGGTTTGGCCAATCATGAAGGCCCAATGTGGTTTGAGGAGGAGAGGGAGGAGGTTCCCTTTTATAAGGGAGGAGAGGGGCACCTTTAGAAAGTGTGAAAATATTATTTTATTATAAACTTATCTTCGGTTTCAAAAGGTCCAAAAATCATTAAATATGAAGATATGATTACTCATGGTAGAAATAAGATCATCCAATCATAATTGGACATGTTTTGGATAATATTTTAATCATTATAATCTTATTTAATTAAATCATTTATTAATGAGGTAAATACTGCATCTAAATTATGTCATAAATAATTTAATTTATTTGATCTAAAAATTATAAAACAAATACCAAATTTTAGGAAATATTTTTATATTTCTAATAAATATTTATAGTCTAAAATAAAATTTATATAACCCCTTATATAAATTAATTACTAAAAGATTTTTGTTAATGTCAATTTTGTCTTTACATTAAATTAATTAATCCAAATTGTCATTATCACTACTAAGTGGCTCAATGGAGTCCCAAAATCGACCCAAGGATTCACATGGTCGGCCACTACTCATCCAATATGGTTAGTACAAGTGTTAAGGTAATATTTAATTATTATAATATTATTTTAACCTTGAATTACCTCATTTACCTTTAACCGCGGTAAATAAAAGTCAAAAGTTACTATTCACCAAAAATTATTTTCATCTTATTAAACCAAATTTTACTTCTTGATAACAACCATGTATATCATATTTTTGAAATTAAATTCATAGAAGTGGTAAAATTTCATTTAAATGAAAGCGTCAGTTTTTTTAACTACCACTAAGTGGTTTCACAATTCATCAAAAATTGAAGTTTTTCAGAAAAATACCAAAACATCAGCCTAAGATTTATTTGATATTCCAAATTCCAAAATTATGTCTATTTTTCCAAATTCAAAACATAGAATTGGAATTAATTAATTTTAAAATTAATTCCTGTTATCAAAATAAATAGCGTGTTCTTAAGAAACAATAACTATCAAAAGATCGACACGTGTTTATGTCCAATTTCAAAGTAAAATTAATTACAATGACCAACATTGGATTAAATGGTAAAAATACATTATAATTATACTTTAAAACTAATTAAAAAGATAATATAACCATATAAATTAGTGCAATGAAAAAAAAATTTAATTAAAATATAGCATATTTTTACTATTCATTAAAATATGAAAGTCATCAGAATAATATGAAAATTTTATCCAAAGTAAATTTTTATATCCTAATTCCAAAGAAGAATTTTATTGTTTCAAATTGAACTTATAAACCCATCAAAAACTAGATTTAAAGTGGGTGTGTCATCTAAAGGCGGCAAAACTACATTTTTTGAAAAATACTTATTTTGTCCAAAATATTTGTCTTGTTCTCATACCATGTTATAGAAAATGTGTAATATTAATAATAATGTTATAAAAATCAAAATATAGTTGATACTATTCATAACTTCTTGTTCATAATAATATTATAACCATATATCGTTGTTTAGTGAAACCTGGTACTGCGTACAACACACGCTATCGAGGAAGGTCGCGATTGCGTGTAATGCAAGCCAAGTCTGGTTTGTGTGTTGTGCAAGACTCCTTCATTGTTTCGTATAATATAATCCAACCATATTTCATTTATACATTTAATATTTATATATATATACACTCAATGTTGTGTAGAATGACTACTATCAAACGAACTTGAAATTGTGTGTAACACAATCCAAGAATAGTGTTGTGTATACTGCAAGCTAATATGGTGTTGTGTATAGGGCAAGATAATCTTGGTGTAGTGTACTTCTCATAAAATCTTGGGTTGTTACATTCTACCCCCCTTAAAATGAATTTCGCCCTTGAAATTCATCGGGGTTATAAATGGTTTGTTACTTGAGAATTTCTTTCATAGAAACCCACATCGTAAAAAGGAATACTAAAACTTAATTTTAAAAAGTGATTTATGAAACATAACAGTTACCCAAATTAACTCATCACTAGGTTTCCATATAAGAGATCATAGGTGAAAATGTGGATATGGAGGAGAAATCTAACCATCAAGTTCTGATGGAGAGTGGTAGAGAACATGGCTATGAAAAAGGAATCAATCACAAAGCCATAAATTTTTGATGATTTAAGGTGCCATATAATTCATCAGATATTAGAGCACTAGGACAACATTTTTGGTTTTCAAGATCATTTCCCAAATGTTGAAGAATTTTTGAATTAAAATAAATACTTACTTGATTTTGGTACAATCTCAACGTTGCCCGTGCCTCGAAAAATTTCCACTTCATCTCTTAAATAAATGAAGTTGAGTTTGTCTTTGGCAAAGTTTTAGCAGATCATGCAATAGAATGATAAGTCATTCTGTCTGTCTCAAACATAAGGTTAGAAAAAGTTATATACATAAGTCCATCTATGGTGAGACTAATCATATATGGTTCCTAAAATGGAATTATACTTCATCTATCATAGAGCTTAATAAAATAAAATCAGTTTCTACTAACCAGGGACTTCCTGTAGGCCAGTGGTAGGAGATAAAGGCCTATCGCACTTCAGTTGTGTGTTCGATTCTCACAGCCTTGTCCAATGCGACGGGTTGTCGCCCATCCTATGGGTTGTCCTTTTTCTAAAACTATACTATTATAACATTCCAAAAATAATATCAAAAAGTTCTATCCTTAAACAATACTAACTTATGTCTAACATAATCCATTCCAGCATTTAGGCTTATCTAAAATACTTTTGTCCAAGCTCATAGTATAAAGAAAAGAATTACTAGAAATTTCATTTACCGAGCATGTGAATACCATCATTTATCCCCCATATATCATAGGATATATCTTGTTGGTCACATTCCAAACATGTGAATACCTAAATCATGTATTCTCTTGAAAAATGAATACCCATTGAACCTTAGTGAAAAAATGAATGCATTCAAAAGTTAACTCTTTCCACGTACCAAAATCCCAAAAATTCTATATATTCAAACCATGACATCACTTAGTCCTTATATAAATCATGAGCTCATGAATACTATCAAACATATTATTTTCTCCTTATCCATTCATTATGCGCATATCATCTACTTTCCAAAATTATTTCAATCACTTTTCATGGTTACCTGTACCATATAATTATCGAAAACCACAATAAACCATTACATCGATATTCCAATGTTCCACAACACTATAAATCATATTTCACAACATTATTTTGGAATCCCTTTACTTAAACACATAATCATTCCACCACATCATTGTCATACTCAACATTGCTAATAGTGATCGCATGTGACTTCCCTTTTTCCTCTTTCTTATTAGGTCGCTCACGTCGATCATCATTAACCATTGGATTAGGGCATTGATTAGCATAATGCCCCATTTCCTTGCACTTGATGCATTAAAGTGTTGGTGGAGCATTTTCTGTAGTCTTTTCTCTATTCACATCATTAAAACATTTTTCCCATTACTTTGGAACTCATCTACTTGATGACCTTATTTTCCACACTTGAAACATTTTCTAGTACCTTTTAGACAATATCCACTATGATACTTTCCACACTTTGAGCATAAAGAAACATTCACTTTCTTGTCACTATTTTTTTGAGATTTTTCCTTGAACTCCATCTTTTGTTTCTTGTCAAAACCATGAGATGGATATGTAACACCAACTTCTAGTTCTACCTTGATAGCACAACGCACAATTTCTTCATAGATATCAAAGTCTATTATCACTAATGCCCTTCGAAGACTTGGTTTTATGCCACTGAAGAATCGATCAACTTTACTTTCATGTTGGATGATAAATCCAGATGCATAGCTTGAAAACCTAATAAAATTCGCTTCGTATATGCCAACGGATTCATCATCTTTTTGCTTAATCTCAAGGAAATCCTTCTCCATATTTTTTCAAAGAATACGAGGGAAGTAATTATTGAAAAACAAGTTCTTGAACTCGTTCCATTCCATGGATTAAATTTCATCTTGGGGCCTTGTATTTTTAACTAGAGTCCACCACTGGTCTGCTTCACCTTCTAACCGATTAACAGCCAAAATGATTTTTCCATGCTCTGAACAACGAAGTATCAAAAATATCTTTTCAATGGTACTAAACCATTGTTCAGAAATAAGTGGATCAGAAGACCCACTAAAAGAAGGTGGAATTTGCCTCATGAAGGACTCAATAGAATATTGTTCCCTTCTCTACTCATTTGGAAGTCCAGAATGATTCATAGCTTGTGTAAGTATAGCAATAAGATTCTGCACCCCATATCCCACAACAATGGTTTGTTCAAGAGTACAATCATTTCATTGTATATTATATTGATCAACAAGGTTCCTTCGGGTTCCAGTCATCGTCTAAAATCCAAAAAGAATAGTGTGAGAGGCAAAAATCATTCTAGGAAAAAAAACATAATAAAGGGGGAGTACCTTCAATATATAACATCTTAGAGTTAATTCTAAGAGTGTTACTGTAATTCTAGGACTATAACATATACTTATACTTAACCTTAGGGACATCCCTAGAAATACCATAGAAATATCTCTAGGGATCTCACTAAAGTTTTCGCATCCTAGTTTCCAAAGGTTAACTAAACCATTCCTCTGATACCAACTGTAGAGACCCCAAACTTGACGTATATGGACTTTACATTACTTTTGCAGAATACTTAATACATAACAAAAACCAACACTCAAGGACCGTAATAGTTTAGTGTCTTTAGAAACTCAGAACATAATCTTCTAATCATGGTGAAATATCTTCAACATCTCCCATAAAGATCTTCCCCTTTTGTTTTCTTACCAAAAATCATTCTTTATATCCTGGGGAAAATAAAAAATATAAAGGGTCAGCTCAAATGCTCAGTAAGGGTAACCATGGAGAAAATAAAACAAACCATATACATTTGAACTTATAAACATGAACATAATGTTTAAATATAAAAATCTTGAGCAATGACATAAAACATAGCAGTACGTAAGGAATAGATCATAATGGAACATAAATAATCATAAAATAGCATGGGAATAAATCATGTAATTTTGGAAAACCATTAAGCACATGATATGATTTTCATAGTATCCAGGGCATTACTGCCAATACCATCTTACTGGACAAATTCCCTTTCTGAATCGAGTTCACTCCTCGTTCCAGTCCTGTATTACTGAACCGGATTTACTTTTCATTCCATCCATGTCTATATCATGAGATATAAATCATTACCCAATGCATTGGAGGGGGATATAAGTCCCACCCATCTCATAATAAAATCATTCTTACATGTTCCACAACATAAACATAAATCATTCATCATAACCCAAATAAAAAAATGGGTTTCATAAACAGCATCCCATCATAACATAATCCATATAAAACAAATGGATACCATTTCATCATAGGAAAAGTGAAACCATGTATATAATAGATATATTATACTTTGAAACATACACATATTAGATAATGACATCTTATATGGAAAATGGTTTTGATAAAACACTTGAAATGAATTCTTGAGGAAAATATCCGTTCTTCTTCAAAATCATTTTCATTTCACAAAATGCCATGCAATTTTAAAAGAAAAGGATTTTGTTGAAAATAGTTATGAAATATTATAGAGTAATCTTCATGAAAATAATGCATTATGAAACTATAAAAAATCCATTCATGCCATATAAGTTAAAAAAACATTCTCCTCGTACTTTTGCTGAAAAAAGTCAAAAAGTTCTTCATATGGTAAACAAAAGTAAGATTCCTTCCATAACACAATGTAAAATTAAAATAGGGGTAATAATGACTTTAAAAATTAATGGAATAATATTAAACACTTTATGAAAAACATTTTTATGGACATGGATGAAAAATATAACCCCAGTAAATACTTACGTATAACCAATCTCGAATAAAAATGAGATTGCAAAATTATCCCTTACCTTATGTATGATATGCTTCGTATGTATCCAAAAATCCTGTATAATGATTTAAATAATGTCATTGACTTATTATAGAATCATATTCATTGTTATCATATCATATATGGTTCACTTATTTCTTTATATTACCAATTCTTTTGTAAATTCCATGTTAAAGCAGCGTTTTGGGTAAAATTGTTTCATTTATCATACGTGTTTCGACTTGTTGTTCTTCATATTATTACTTATATCCTGATTTACTTAATTCTAGAATGTAAAACATTATTTATATATAATATATATTCAGCATATACATATACATATGATAGATCTATAAATGGAATTAAATACACCGTTCATGGAGACGGTAGGTCGTACGTACATATGAACGCTGTTTTCGTTTCCTTATTGAATTGAATGGAATTAAGTAGATGACATACATATATATATACATAAATAAAGTATCATTATTAAGTCATATATTTCATTATTATTCATTATATATACTTAATAATCATTCATGAATGGTTAACATGGAGAATGAATCTCATCGCGTCGTGGAGACGGTAGTCTGTATGTACGCACAAGTGATGATATCATTACCATGATCGTGGAATTGTATTTAAGTGTATGTATAATATTTAAGAATCAATATCACTTTAAAATAATCATATATAGTTATTTATTTACACCATTATACCCATCCAAGTAAGGTGGTGGTGGAAAACAGATTACACCACGGTGTGGAGATGGTATTCCGTACGTACGCACGCGCGGTGATTTCGTTTTCCATAGGATGGATAGAAGATGAAATAGGGTTGTTTCATATTTATAATAATATATAAGTATATTAGTGATACTGATTTTATTACTTTATAGTGAAACAACTAAATAAGAATAAGTAGAAGAAGAAAGAATCTTGAAAGAATCGAAAGAAGAGATTACCTCTTCTTCGACGCACCTCCTTTAAGCTTCCTCTTAAGGAAAAAGAGTTGGTCTTTTGAGAAGTCCAGAACCTCCATAATGTTTCTAGGGAAGTGGAGAATATAAATGGGCAGGGTTTGGCCGACCTTGAAGTCTCAATGTGGTGTGAGGAGGAGAGGGAGGAGGTTCCCTTTTATAAGGGAGGAGATGGGCACCTTTGGAAAGTGTGAAAATATTATTTTATTATAAACTTATATTTGGTTTCAAAAAGGTCCAAAAATCATTAAAGATGAATATAAGATTACTCATGGTAGAAATAAAATCATTCAATCATAATTGGACATGTTTTGGATAATATTTTAATCATTATAATCTTGTTTTGTTAAATCATTTATTAATGAGGTAAATACTGCATCATTTTTGTGTCATAAATAATTTAATTTATTTGATGTTTAAAAATTATAAAAAAAATACCATCATGTGGGAAATATTTTTATATTTAAAATTAATATTTATAGTCTAAAATATAATTTATATAACCCCTTATAAAAATTAATTACTAAAAGATTTTCATTAATGTCAATTTTGTCTTTACATTAAATTAATTAATCCAAATTGTCATTATCACTACCAAGTGGATCAATGGGGTACCAAAATCTACACACTGATTCCCATGGTCGTCCACTACTCATAAAATAAGGTTAGGACAAGTGTTAAGGTAATTTTAACCTTGAATCACCCCATTTACCTTTAACCACGGTAAATAAAAGTCAAAAGTTACTATTAACAAAAAATTATTTTCATCTTATTGAACCACATTTTAATTCTTGATAACAACCATGTATGTAGTATTTTTGAAATTCAATTCATTGAAGTGGTAAAATTTCATTTAAATGAAAGAGTTAGGTTTTTTAACTACCACTAAGTGGTTTCACTATTCATCAAAAATTGAAGTTTTTCAGAAAAATACCAAAACTTCTGCCTAAACTATATTTGATATTCCAAATTCAAAAATGATGTATATTTTTTCAAATTCAAAAAATAGAAGTGTCAATAATTAATTTTAAAATTAATTCCCATTATCAAAACAAATAGCGTGTTTTTAAGAAACAATAACTATCAAAAGATCGACACTTGTTTATGTCCAATTTCAAAGTGAAATTAATTCCAATGACAAACATTATATTAAATGGTAAAAATATATTCTAATTACACTTTAAAACCAATTAAAAATATAATCTAACCATATAAATTATTTCAATGAAAAAAAGTTGTTTTTAATTAAAATATAGCGTGTTTTTACTATTCAATAAAATATGAAAGTCATCATAATAATATGAAAATTTTATCCAAAGTAAATTTTTATATCCTCGTTCCAAAGAAGAATTTTATTTTGTCAAATTTAAATTATAAACCCATCAAAAACTATATTTAAAGTGGTTGCTCCATCAAAAGGCGGCAAAACTGCATTTTTTGAAAAATACTTATTTTGCCCAAAATATTTATTTTGTTCTCATACCATCTTCTAGAAATTGTGTAAGATGAATAATAATGTTATAAAATTCAAAATTTAGTTAATACTATTCATAACGGCTAGTTCATAATAATATTATAACCATATATCGTTGTTTAGTGAAACCTGAAACCGCGTACAACACACGCTATCGAGGAAGGTCGCGATTGCATGTAATGCAAGCCAAGTTAGGGTTGGGTGTTGTGCAAGACTCCTTAGTTGTTTCGTATAACAGAATCCAACCATATTTCATTTATACATTTAATATATATATATACACTCAATGTTGTGTAGAATGACTACTATCAAACGAACATGAAATTGTGTGTAACACAATCCAAGAATAGTGTTGCGTATACTGAAAGCTAATACAATGTTGCGTATAGCGCAAGATAATCTTGGTGTAGCGTACAACACAAGACATCAATGAAATTAAAAAGAATAATTCTCATAAAATCTCGGGTTGTTACATTCTAGCCCCCTTAAAATGAATTTCGCCCTCAAAATTCATCGGGGTTATAAATGGTTTGTTACTTGAGAATTTCTTTCATAGAAACCCACATTGTAAAAAGGAATACTAAAACATAATTTTAAAAAGTGAAGTATGAAACATAATGGTTACCCAAATTAACTCATCACTAGGTTTCCACATAAGAGATCATAGGTGAAAATATGGATATTAAAGTGAAATATAACCATCATGTTATGATGGAGAGTGGTATAGAACATTGCTATGAAAAATCTATCAATGAAAAAGCCATAAATTTTTGATTATTTAAGGTACCATCTAATTCCTCAGATATTAGATCACTAGGAAAAAAATTTCGGTTTTCAAGATCATTTCCCAAATGTTGAAGAATTTTGGAATTAAAAGAAATACTTACTTGATTTTGGTATAATCTCAACGTTGCTCATGCCTCGAACAATTTCCACTTTATCTCTTAAAGGAATAAAGTTTAATTTGTCTTTGGAAAAGTTTTAACAGATCATGCGATAGAATGATAGGTCATTCTGTCTGTCTCAAACATAAGGTTAGAAAAAGTTATATACATAAGTCCATCTATGTTGAGATTAATTGTATATGGTTCCTAAAATGGACTTATAATTCATCTATCATAGAGCTTAATAAAATAAAACTAGTTTCTAATAACCAGGGAATTCTTGTAGGCCAGTGGTAGGAGATAAAGGCATGTCATACTTTGGTTGTGTGTTCGATTCTCACAGCCTTCTCCGATGTGACGGGTTGTCGCTCGTCCTACGTGTTGTCCTTTTTATAAAACTATACTATTATAACATTCCAAAAATAATATCAAAAAGTTCTAGCCTTAAAAAATACTAACTTATGTCTAACATAATCCATTCCAATCTTTAGGCTTATCTAAAATACTTTTGTCCAAGCTCATAGTATAAAGAAATGAATTACTATAAATTTCATATATCGAGCATGTGAATACCATTATTTATCCCCCATATATCATACGATATATATTGTTGGTCAAATTACAAACATTTGAATACCTTAATAATATAGTCTCTTGAAAAATGAATACCCAATGAACCATAGTGGAAACATGAATGCAGTCAAAAGTTAACTCTTTCCGCATACCAAAATCCCAAAAATTATATATACTCAAACCATGATATCACTCAGTCCTTATATAAATCATGACCTCGTGAATACTATCAAACATATTATTTTCTCCTTATCCATTCATTATGCGCATATCATCTACTTTCCAAAAATATTTCAATCATTTTTCATGGTTACTTGTACCATATAATTATCGAAAACCACAATAAACCATTACATTGATATTCTAATGTTCCACAACACTATATATGATATTTCACAACATTATTTTGGAATCCATTTACTTAAACACATAATCATTCCACCACATCATTTTCATACTCAACATTTCTAATATTGATCGCATGTGACTTCCCTTTTTCCTTTTCCTTAAGAGGTTGCTCACGTCGATCATCATTAACCCTTGAATTAGGGCATTGATTACTATAATGCCCCATTTCCTTTCACTTGAAGCATTGAAGTTTTTGTGTAGTGTTCTCTGTAGTCTTTTCTCTATTCAGGTCATTATAAACCTTTTTCCCATTACTTCATCACTCAGCTGCTTGATGAAATTATTTTCCACACTTGAAACATGTTATAGTACCTTTTAGACAATCTCCACTATACTTATTTCGACACTTTGAGCATAAATAAACATTCACTTTCTTTTCACCATTATTCTGAGATTTTTCCTTGAACTCCATCTTTCGTTTCTTGTCAAAACCATGAGATGGATATGTAACACCAACTTCCAGTTCTACCTTGATAGCACAACACACAATTTCTTCATATCTACTAAAGTATCTTATAGCTATTTCCCTTCTAAGACTTGGTTTTAAGCCACTGAAGAATCGATCAACTTCACTTTCATATTGGATGATAAATCCAGATTCATACCTTGAAAGCCTCATAAAATTCACTTCGTATATACCAACAGATTCATCATCATTTTGCTTAAGCTCAAAGAACTCCTTATCCATCTTTTTTAGAAGAATATGAGGGAGGTACTTATTGAAAAACAAGTTCTTGAACTTGTTCCATTCCATATATTCAATATCATCTTGGTGCCTTGTTTTTTTAACTTGAGTCCACCACTAGTCTGCTTCACCTTCTAACCGGTAAACAGCCAAAATTAATTTTTCATACTCTAAACAACGAAGTATTGAAAATATATTTTAAATAGTACAAATCCATTGTTTAGAAATAAGTGGATCAGAAGACCCACTAAAAGAAGGTGGACGTTGCCTCATGAAGGACTCAATAGAATATTGTTCCCTTCTATGCTCATTTGGATGTCTTGAATGATTCATAGCTTGTGTAAGTATAGAAATAAGATTCTACACTCCATATCCCACAACATTGGTTTGTTTAGGAGGAAAATCATTGCATTTTCTATTACATTGATCAACACGGTTCCTTCAGGTTCCAGCCATCGTCTAAAACCCAAAAAGAATAGTGTGAGAGGCAAAAATAATTCTAGGAAAAACAACATAATAAAGGGGGGTTACCTTCAATATATAACATCTTAAGGTTAATTATAAGATTGTTACTATAATTATAGGACTATAACCTATACTTGTACTTAACCTTAGGGATATCCTTAGACATACCATATAAATATCTCTAGGGATCTCACTAAAGTTTTCACATCCTAGTTTTTAAAGGTTAACTAAACCTTTCCTCCGATACCAACTGTAGAGACCCCAAACATGACGTACATGGACTTTACATTAATTTTTCGGAATACTTAATACATAACAAAAACCAACACTCAAGAATCATAATAGTTTAATGTCTTTGGAAACTCAGAACATAATCTTCTAATCATGGTGAAAGATCTTCAACATCTCCCATAAAGATTTTCCCCTTTTGTTTTCTTACCTAAAACATTTCTTTATATCCTGGGGAAAAGTAAATATATAAAGGGTGATCTCAAATGCTTAGTAAGGGTAAGCATGGAGAAAATAAAACAAACCATATACATTTGAACTTATAAACATGAACATACTATTTAAACATCAAAATCTTGAGCAATGACATTAAAATAGCAGTACGTAAGGCATATATCATAATGGAACATCAATCATCATAGAATAGCATGGGAATAAATCATGTAATTGTGGAAAAAAATTAAGCACATGATATGATTTCCATAGTAGCCAAGGAATTTTTACCAAGATCATCTTAGTGGACAAATTCCCTTTCTAAATCGAGTTCACTCCTCGTTCCAGTCCTATATTACTGAACCAGATTTACTTGTCGTTCCAGCCATGTCTATCTCATGAGATATAAATATTTACCCAATGCATTGGAGGGAGATATAGTTCCCACCCATCTCATAATTAAATCATTCTTACATGTTCCACAATATAAACATAAATCATTCATCATAACCCAAAGAATAAAATGGGTTTCATAAACATCATCCCATCATAACAAAATCCATATAAAACAAATGGATATCATTTCATTATAAGAAAATTGAAACCATGTAAATAATAGAGACATTATACTTTGAAACATACATATATGAAATAATGTAATCTTATATGGAAAATGGTTTTGATAAAACACTTGAAATGAATTCTTGATGAAAATATCCTTTCTTCTCAAAATCATTTTCTTTTCACCAAATGCCATGAAATTTTAAAATAAAATGATTTTGTTGAAAATATTCATGTAATATTATATAGTAAGCCTCATGAAAATAAGGCGTTATGAAACCGTCAAAAATCCATTCATGTCGTATAATTTAAAAACACATTCTCCTCGTACTTTTTCCAGAAAAAGTCAAAAAGTTTCTCGTATGGTAAACAAAAGAAAGATTCCTTCCATAACACAATGTAAAATTAAAAGAGGGGTAACAATGACTTTAAAAATTCATGGAATAATATTAAACACTTTATTAAAAACATTTTATGGTCATGGATGAAAAATATAACCCCAATAAATACTTACGTATAACCAATCTCGAATAAAAATGAGATTGCAAAATTATCCCTTACCTTATGTCTGATATGCTTCGTATGTATCTGAACCTCTTGTATAATGATTTAAATAATGTCATGGACTTATTAAAAAATCATATTAATTGTTATGATATCATATATGGTTCACTTATTACTTTATATTACCCGTTCTTTTGTAAATTCCATTTTAAAGCAGCGTTTTGGGTAAAATCGTTTCATTTATCGTATGTGTTTCAACTTGTTGTTCTTGATATTATTACTTATATCCTGATTTAATTAATTACAGAATGTAAAACATGATTTATATATAATATATATTCATCATATACATATTCATATGATAGATCGATAAATGGAATGAAATACACCGTTCTTGGAGACGGTAGGCCGTACATACGCATGAACGCTGTTTTCGTTTCCTTATTGAATTGAATGGAATTAAGTAGATGACATACATATATATATATATACATAAATAAAGTATCATTATTATGTCATATATTTCATTATTATTCATTATATATACTTTATAATCATTCATTAATGGTTAACATGGAGAATGAATCTCATCGCATCGTGGAGATGGCAGTCCGTACGTACGCACGAGCGATGATATCATTACCATGATCGTGGAATTGTATTTAAGTGTATGTATAATATTTAAGAATCAATATCACTTTAAAATAATCATATATAGTTATTTGTTTACACCATTATAACCATCCAAGTAAGGTGGTGGTGGAAAACATATTACACCACGGCGTGGAGATGGTATTCTGTACGTACGCACGCGTGGGGATTTCGTTTTCCATTGGATGGATAGAAGATGAAATAGGGTTGTTTAATATTTATAATAATATATCAGTATATTAGTGATACTTATGTTATTACTTTATAGTGAAACAACTAAAGAAGAATAAGTAGAAGAAGAAAGAAACTTGAAAGAATCGGAAGAAGAGATTACCTCTTCTTCGACGCACCTCCTTTAAGATTCCTCTTAAGGAAATAGAGTTGGTCTTTTGAGAAGAACAGAACCTCCAAAATGTTTCTAGGGAAGTGGGGAATAGAAATGGGCAGGGGTTGGCCGAGCTTGAAGGCTCAATGTGGTGTGAGGAGGAGATGGAGGAGGTTCCCTTTTATAAGGGAGGAGAGGGGCACCTTTGGAAAGTGTGAAAATATTATTTTATTATAAACTTATCTTCGGTTTCAAAAGGTCGAAAAATCATTAAATATGAATATAAGATTACTCATGGTAGAAATAAAATCATTCAATCAGAATTGGACATTTTTTGGATAATATTTTAATCATTATAATCTTATTTAATTAAATCATTTATTAATGAGGTAAATACTGCATCATTAGTGTATCATAAATAATTTAATTTATTTGATGTCTAAAAATTATAAAAAAAATACCATCATGTAGGAAATATTTTTCTATTTCCAATGAATAATTATAGTTGGAAATATAATTTATATAACCCCTTATAAAAATTAATTACTAAAATATTTTTGTTAATGTCAATTTTGTCTTTACATTAAATTAATTAATCCAAATTGTCATTATCACTACCAAGTGGCTCAATGGGGTCCCAAAATCTACCCAAGTATGCCCATGGTCAGAAAATACTCATCCAATAATGTTAGGACAAGTTTTAAGGTAATTTTGAATTATTATAATATTATTTTAACCTTGAATTACCCCATTTACCTTTAACCACGGTAAATACAAGTCAAAAGTTACTATTCACCAAAAAATATTTTTATCTTATTGGACCACATTTTCCTTCTTGATAACAACCATATATGTCGGATTTTGTAAATTCAATTCATATAAGTTGTAAAATTTCATTTAAATGAAAGATTCAGTTTTTTTAACTACCACTAAGTGGTTTCACTATTCATCAAAAATTGAAGTTTTTCAGAAAAATACAAATACTTCAGCCTAAGCTATATTTGATATTCCGAATTCAAAAATGATGTCTATTTTTCCAAATTCAAAAAATAGAAGTGGCATTAATTAATTTTAAAATTAATTCCCTTTATCAAATCAAATAGCGTGTTTTTAAGAAAGAATAACTATCAAAAGATCGACACTTGTTTATGTCCAATTTCAAAGTGAAATTAATTCCAATGAACAAAATTGGATTAAATAGTAAAAATATATTCTAATTACACTTTAAAACCAATTAAAAAGATAATATATCTATATAAATTATTTCAATGAAAAAATGTTGTTTTTAATTAAAATATAGCGTGTTTTTACTATTCATTAAAATATGAAAGTCATCGGAATAATATGAAAATTTTATCCAAAGTAAATTTTTATATCCTTATTCCAAAGAAGAATTTTATTTAATCAAATTGAACTTATAAACCCATCAAAAACGAGATTTAAATTGGGTGCGCCATCAAAAGGTAGCAAAACTGCATTTTTTGAAAAATAATTATTTTTCCCGAAATATTTATTTTGTTCTCATACCATGTTCTAGAAAATGTGTAAGATGAATAATAATGTTATAAAATTAAAAATATAGTTGATACTATTCATAATGGCTAGTTCATAATAATATTATAACCATATATTGTTGTTTAGTGAAACCTGGTACTGCGTACAACACACGCTATCAAGGTAGGTCATGATTGCATGTAATGCAAGCCAAGTCAGGGTTACGTGTTGTGAAAGACTCCTTCGTTGTTTCGTATAACAGAATCCAACCATATTTAATTTATACATTAAATATATATATATATATATACACACTCAATGTTGCGTAGAATGACTACTATCAAACGAACTTGAAATTGTGTGTAACACAATCCAAGAATAGTGTTGCGTATACTGCAAACTAATACGGTGTTGTGTGTAGCGCAAGATAATCTTGGTGTAACGTACAACACAAGACATCAATGAAATTAAAAAGAATAATTCTCATAAAATCTAGGGTTGTTACACTCACCGTTGTAGAACCAATTGCAAAGGTCCTCCCCGCAATCAAAATTCATACTGGAAAGAAGGCCCTCCCCTTGCCAGGAAAAATGTGAGAAATACCTCCTTTGCTGAGGCACTCATAAAGATAGAGTCAGATATATCAGACACTTCATCTATGACAAGTGATATCCTTTCTCAGCTGTAGAATGGTCTGGGTCCACACTCATCTTCTGAGCCACCCTCGTGTTGTTCACATATCAATGAGGCTCCCACTATCTCGGATGCTTGGAAGGAAATTATTAATAATCAATCATGATATAAATATCAAATTGTGGAGTCCCCAGAATAACAAAAATAGGACATGTTTCTTATGGGAAGACAACAAGATAAGGATAATATACCAGTGATGTATTGTCCTATGGCCACTTCTCACTTTAGCATACTGAGGGCTTTTTATGAGGAATGTATGCATAACATTTGCCTTAATATCTGGACGACTCTTCTCCATCTAAAAAAAACTATTTCCCTATAAAGGGTATACAGACCATGTCAAAATATTAGGAGAGCTTCACCATCTAATTGACCTAGAATCTCTCCCATATTCACGGAATCCACGATCAGAAAGGTGAAAGGAAACCCTTTAACTGGCTTTCCCCCACGCACTACACAAGTTGTGTTGCCTCATTGGTGACGCCCTATCTAGAGTTTATATTCAGGGATGGGGAGAACATAGAGCTCTATACTTCACCCATGTCTCATCCAGCAGGCCTTATTAGAAATGAAATCTTACGATGTCATTACTTAAAGGTTGGAATCAAAATAAATCCCTACTAAGAAAATATAGAATACTCAACAAAAATAATCCTGAAGTAAGTCTCAAAAGTGTCAGACCCAACGAGATCAAGCCATTGAAAATCTTCAGATCCAGGCAACCAAGAACATCCAGAAGACTTTCTGCATAAGGGAATCCAACCAATAAGCAATTCTCATGTCTTCAGAATATAATAAATCCCATGTGGATCCAATGTCATACTCGGCTCACACTCGCGTGGGAGAGCATGAAATCAAAAAGGTGTCAATAGCAGCAGCTACCACAACCATATGAGAATTAGCCCTAGCCCAAAGGGTTGGAGGTATTTTTAACTCAAAATTCCCCCATAATACCAACAAATCCAGTCTTTAGTGCATCAGAGGAAGAAAGAGAAAACCCCACCCCGCAAGGATGGAGGCATTTTTACCTCAAGTTCTCACATAGCGGACATATGTCTTCTCTTGTCTTGGAATAACGATGAGAAGAGAGGTCACCCATTCCACCTCATCTCATGGTTCATACCCTCCATGATGAATTCACATTAGGAGGTCAAATTATGGCTCCCTTTGGGTTAATTTTCACTAAGAAATCCAAATAATACCATAGAATTGAAGGAGAAAGTCCAACAATGGATGAAGAATGCTTTCCTACCATTTGGAACCAGGTACACCACCCCTAATGCGGTATGCATTAGTGAATGTGGTAAACATCAACCCCACAGATCTCATAGGAAATTATACAAAATGAGAGGATGAAAGAAAATATGGTTCCCTCTTAGAGGCATCCCACACTGAGCCTGATGGTGTGCATAACCAGAACCAGAGAGCTGTCCTAAATTTGGGCACCCCCTTAGTTAATCTATCATTACCTCCCACATAAATCCCCAAAAAGGAGAAGAATAAATCCTAGGTCATCTATGAACCACCTCATCCTCCCCCTGAGAATGTGTACCACACTCTTGAGTAATGATTCTCCAAGAAGGAAGAAGAAATGAAGGATCTCAGGTGAATTAATGTCGAGCTATATTGAGGGATCTATCTTACCGGGTCTTTTCCTCAAGCATAAAATCAACATGTGTTCCCAAAAGAGGTTCCCCTACCACATGCCCTCATATCGATAAATTAATTCAATCTTGTATGCCCATCCAATCCATCACAGGGACCATCAACCTACTTAAATCTAGACCCGAAAGGATTTAAAGACTTCCCTTCACTGGGAAAGCAGCCATAGTAAATTCAATCAAACTCGCAAAGGATACCCCCGACTGGGTATCCACCCCAAATACCAATAGTGTTGGCACATCCAACTATGCTTCCTACTACACCCTACCAAGATCAAGTCTTGTAGGATATGAATCAAGGGCTCTTGAATATCATCATGCAACTAACAACTCAACTAGAAGTTATGGAAGGGTGGCCCACCCCAATACAACTAGAATGTAAACCTTACCCTGATTGGGTGAGCAACATTCTACCACTGCCAAACTTTGGGAACCTCTTATTCCTAGTGTTTAATGGTTCAAGAGAACCAGAACATCACCTTATTCACCATGACTCTCACTGTGATCCCATTATGGGCACCCCGGAGTAGTAATAAGTAGTGAAACTCAGGTTCTTTGTGTGAACCCTACAGGTTTTAGTCTTCGTATGGTATACTAGCTTGTCAGCTATCTCAATCATAGGCCTGGAAGACCTCTGGTTATAGTTCCTCTTCTAGTTCAGTTCGACATTACCTAATACAACAGTCAGTGATCTCATGAATTTCAAGCAGTGAGAGAATGAAAGAGTTTCAGACTTCATTTCTAGATATAAAGTCCTGAATTACTCCGTAAACCGGCCACTCCCCCAGGATGAAATGCTAGTTATGTGCATCGATAACCTCCATGATAAATTTCGAACATTGTTCATCCCAGTGAAGTACACAAATGGATTCTAATATTTATATTCCATTTCCCAAAGTATATAATAATCCTTGTATTTGACCAATATCAAGTCATGGGTGTCCCCAACAGCCCCAAGAAAAAGAACAGGAAAAAATTATGTCGCTTATGTCACTCTTAAGCCACCCCTGGCACCAGCTCTATTCTTGACACCTCCACCAAACCTTGTAGGACCCCCTAGATTCCAAAAACCACCCCCACCTCAAAAAGATGAGAAATGGGGTTCCAAAATAAATTAGTTCAAGGAAATAAGGAATAAAGTCTACTTGTTCTTAGATGACCAATTCTGAGGCTACTTCATAGACGCCATGAATTGCAACTTTCTCTGGATACCAGAGCTAAAGCGAACTGATGAAGTTGGCCTTGAAGAATGTCCAAATTATTGTCCCTATCACCGGATACTAGGTCACACCATCCAGGTGTGCTTCGTCTTCAAGGATCTCCTACAAAATATGGTGGATTCTGGGAAAGTCAAGTTGGGTCCATCGGCAGCACAAGTGGTGTATGTCTTCACCTTAGACCCAAGAGAGGAAGAGGAATGGAAATCAGTCACCAGAAAAAAGGTCAAAAATTTGATAGTTGGATGACTCTAAAAAAATTCAACTGATCTCATGGAATCCTCCAGGCATAGTTGAAGCAATCAACTGTACCCTTAGTAGATCCTAATGCGATACGGCCACCATCCTCATCCCCACAGTCCTTTGGGGGCCAAAAGGGCATAAATCATGGGAAGGAAGATGATTTGGAACCAAAGACGAAGCCAGTCTTGACACTTTCAAACTTCGTGCCAGTAGACTTGGGAAAAAAGGCACCACCCCCCAAAAGGTGTTGTTGGAAGAAGAGAGTCAGATATAAGAATTGTCGAATCAAGAAATGATCTTAAACTCCATGAATGGAATCCACTTGATGGACCCCTTATCTGATGGAGACTATGTCCACAAAACCCAAATTCCCCATGTCTAACCAGAGAGCTAGAGGAAGAGGCCATAGAGACCAAGGGTTTCCATGAAGGCATGATCATGGAAAGAGTCAAATTCCTAGACATGCCTTAGATCAAACCATTAATATTGCAGAAACTCGTAGAAGAACCATCCAGCAGTCACAACAGGAACTAGAATTTTTCTCCACCCCGACTGAAAGAAATCCAAGACCAGTCATCTTAGAGTATCTATTGGATCAGGAATAGATATCCAATCTCTCAAGGAATATAGGTGGACCAGTTCAGCCGAACTCTGAAACTACATCAGTGCCATCATCTCCTATCATAGAGGTTGTACCATCTGTGTCCAAAGATCAATCCCCTAAAGCACCCATGGATGAGAATCCCCGAGATGGGAAGTGATAGCCTTTAGAGAAGAAATATGATATTATGAAATATCTAGCCTCAGTATTAGTGAATCTATCGATCCTGGATTTCTTGAGTTTGTTCGTAATCCTTAGGGAGGCACTCATCAAAGCCTAACTATGTCCCCAGAAATTAGAGCCTAAAGTAGTAGTAGACAAAGTCTATCTAACGAAGACCAGTCCTGAAGAATTATACCATTTCATATCCTTAACAAACAAGGATGAATATGCCATCATGCAAGGGAACATAAAACCCTTATATGTGTCAGTAAATATAAATGGAATTGACATCCAAAAAAATTTCATTGACAACGGCTCCAATGTCAACCTCCTCCCAATGCGAACAATTCATCGGTTAGGCTATAATGAGGATAGTCTAATACCATGCACCATGAATCTTATGAGATATGACAAAATCGATTAGAATTCATTGAGACGAATCAATATTAAAACATGGATTAGAGACTTTGTGTCTGATTCTGAGATTCTGGTAGTGCAGAAAATCATGGTCTTCAACATCCTATTAGGGAGGCCCTGGCTGCATTATCATGCTGCAATTCTATCATCATTCCATCAGTGCATAAAATATTGAGCTAATGATAAAATGGGACATTTCACTCCAATAAATCCCCATTCGAATCTTGTGATTTTCATTATATCGATTCAGGGTTCTATGAACCAAAAGAGAAGTAGTGTTTGGATAATGAAGTTGATTGGATCACCACCACAAATAGAAGGGAAATGGATCATACTGATCCCCTCTAATAGATTGGGGAATAGTATGTATTACCCATCAACCAAGTTGAATGCATAGGTTCAAGCTTCGATATAGACTCAGCCATCTGCAAGATTTACGTTATGACCACCAAGTCCAGAGAAACTGAAGAGCATGTCGGCTCTTATGATGTTAGGGAAATCCCAAAAAAAGATGCTCTCAGCCCATCCTCGGTACCCCAGACTATTCCCACCTTACTAACTAAGGTAGAAGATGATTTCTCTCCCAACACCAAAGAGTCCCTCTCAGTAATCCTCTCTCCATTAGGATAGGAATAAAATTATGAAGAGGATGATCAAGAAGAATAATAATAAGACCTCAAAGATGCCCCTTTTGAATTCCAAGAAGGTGTATCTACCATAATCGATGAACTTATGGATATAAATATGGGAATAAAAGATGAATCATGGACCACTCTGATTAATGTGGCTATGCCTTTTGAGTAGCAAGATCCATATACCTTCATTCTAAAGAAGAATCGAGATGTGTTTTCCTGGAAATACATAGAAATTCTAGGCCTCAATCTTGAGGTTGCCACACATTATTTGGGTCTCCTGAAAGAACATCGTGGCTATAAGCAGGCATCCATAAGGACCTACCCAATTCATTCTACCAAAATAGAGGCTAAGTTGACAAGCTAATCAAATCTAACTTCATTCGGTAAGTCCAATATCTGATATGGATGGAAAGCATAGTCCCTGTTAAAAATAATATTGGATAGATTAGATTATTCATTGACTTCAAGGACATAAATTGGAATTGCCCGAAATATGATTTTCAGGTCCCTATCATAGAATTGTTGATCAATGAAACTACCAGATATGATGCTCTCTCTTTCAGGGATGGTTATTCTAGATACAACTAGATCTAAAAGGCCTAATGATATGAAGAAGCTATGGATTTCAGTGCCCCACAAGGAGTGTTCTGTTATAAGGTTATTCCCTTTGTTATAAAAAATGTTGTTGCTACATATCAGCACGCCATGCATCACATTGTCAATCCCTTTCTGGGAAAATTAGTCGAGTGCTATGTTGATGATCCAGTGGTTAAATCATGACAGTGCTCAAACTGCCTGACAGATCTTGAAACTATCTTCAACAAACTATGACAACACAGTTTAAAGATCAATCCCCTAAAGTGGGCTTTCGGCATTACCTCTGGAAAATTCCTTAGCTTCGTCATACGCCATCATGGTATCGAATGAGACCATGAGAAGAAAAAATTCATCGTTGGAATGTCTCCACCTAGTAACCTCATTGATTTGGGGGGTATCCAAGGGAACCTAGACTACATCTAACACTTCATAGCCAACCTTGAGGGTAAATGTTTACCTTTCACCAGGTTAATAAATAAAGGGGATACATATGAGTGGGATAATGATTATCAATAAGAATTTTAAAATCTCAAAATATATCTCAGAATCCCACCAGTTTTGATGCCTTCAATTGAGGGGAGACCACTCATTTGGTATATAACCTACTTGGAACAGTAATTAGGCGCTTTCCTTAGGCAGAAGAATGATAACGGCAGTGAGAACAGCCTCTATTACCTTAGATGAACAATGATTGATGCTGAGACTCGATACTCAAAAATCAAAATGAACTTCCTATCCCTTATCTTTTTATTTTAGAAATTCAGTAATTACCTACAGTAACATGATGTTCATATGGTATCCTGTTGTAATCCGTTTAAGTATATCCTCAGCCGACCTGTGTTAACTGGACGTCTATCATGGTGGTAAGTCATCCTACAACAGTTTGACATATGCTATGTGCCCTAGAAGGACATAAAAGACTATAAATTAGTAGATTTCCTGGCAGATAACCCTCAGAAGAAACAACCCTGTTGGATGCTGAAATTCGATATGAAGAAGTGTTCTTCATCCAAGAAGGCCCACGGGCATGAGAAATGTACTTAGACGGTACTTCTAGAATCCCAAAAGGGAAAAGGATAGAGGATCCCAAGATCAAAAAAGTGGGGTTGGTTGTTATGCTCATATCCATAGAAAAGGCCGTCTTGCCTTACTCCTTCCAAATTTCATAGGTATTCACAAATAATGAAGCAGAATACCAGGCCCCCATTGTAGGCCTATAGCTGGAAATTCATACACGAGCCAAACACCTAAAGATAAAAGTGGATTCATAGATGGATATCAAGTAGGTCAATAGTGATTATTCCATTAATAATAAATTATTGGTACATTTGATGAACCGTGTTTGAGAACTGATGGAAGAATTCCCATCATAAATGATGCTGACCTATGTCCCTTGGTCACCAAATGCTTAAGCTAATACATTTGAAAATGCAGCTACAACCCTATCTGATCCATACTGAGATGAAACAGTCGTCATTATTTCCCACCATCATATGGTCTTTCCATTTGTTTAGAACAATACAAAGGAAATTGATGAAATTAGCCATGTTTCTAAGCCTTATGGTCACACCACTGGTTGGATGATCCCCAATCCAAATTACCTTTGGAGGGGGGAACTCCCAATAGATAGGGTGGGAAGGGAATAGATCTAGAGGTGGGTAGTCAATATTGTCTTTTACAATAGCATAAACCAAGAAAATTTTCTCTACAAATGGGGCCTTGATGGAGTCCTTCACAGTTTCATTGATGGACAAGAGACTACTACCATCATGAAATAAGTACACATTGGAGCTTGTAGATAACACCAATCGGAAACCAAAGTCTGCCATAGAATTTTAAGTCTTGGATACTATTATCCCACTATGATACATGATTGTTCTATATTCACCATAAAGTTTCATTCCTGCTAAGTTCATGCCAATTTTAACCCCCGGAGCTACTTCACACAGCTAAGTACTCCTAGGCATTTTCCATATGGGGATTGATGTTGTGAGACCATATCCCTCTGCCACAGCTAGACAATTCAAGTTCATTCTCATAGCAACTGACTTCTTTTCCAAATGGGATGAAGCCATGCCCCTTAAAGTGCTCATGACAAAAAATCATTTGTAGCTTTATGAAGGCCAAAATCATTACCATATTTGGTTTCCCTCATATGATACTAATAAACAATGGCACCAACTTCTACTCTACTAAGTTGGACAAGTTATACCTTGAGTATGAAATCAAATCCAATCATTTATCCCGCTACCATGCAGCAGCCAATGGGTAGATAGAGGCTTTAAACAAGACTCTATCCAACATGATTTAGAATATGGTAGATGAAGATAATAAATCATGGCCAAAAAATATCCTCCATGCTTTATGGTCTTACCGGACCACGACATGCACTGGCACCCAGGCAACCCCGTACTCACTAGTATACAGGTAAGAGGCGGGTTTTCCTATTGAAATTCAAGTTCCATCACTATGTGTGTCCATTTGTGATCAACTTTCCATGTATGAGCAATCCCACAAATGGTTTGATGTGTTGGAGTAGCTAGATGAGAAAAGGCTGCAAACTTTTCACCATTTGGAAGTCTACCAAAATCGGATCGCACGAGCCTTCAACAAAAAGGTTCACCTTCGGTCTTTCCTCGAAGGAGATATGATATTATTTCTCAGAACCCTAATGATACTCAGGAAGAAACCTCAAAATCTTGAGCCAAAGTGGGAAGGACCATATATCATACATAGGTTCTATTCTAATGAAGAATATTCCTTGATATTAATGGATGGACAGATCATCACGTCTCCCACAAATTCAAGGATTCTGAAGAAGCACTTTTCATAATGGAAATGTATATGGTCTAAACTCTATGACCCTAAACTATGAATTATCATCCTGACCACATGACGTTAAACTATATGGTATTAGTCCCAGCAACATTTCATTAAACTGTGATGCCAATGTTCCCATTGCATGACTCTAAACTCCACAGCATAGTGTCCTAATTGAATGATGTTAAACTACATAGCATAAATCATCCTAATCGCATGAAAATAAACTATGTGGTCCCCAAAGAACTATGTATAGATTTATTCCAATTCATCAGTGGAATACGTAGTGACTCCTCGACCCTTGATCGTAGACTAGCCCCCACAAAAAAATCCTATATCATATCCTCTATCTTCCCATATTATGAGAGAAATCCTTGTCACTCCTTGTTTCTAACATCTAGTATAACTCGTGTGAGATTATGATCAGTGGTAAGGATTCCCTTATGTAAAAAACTATAGAGGAATATGATAGACCTGACACCCATAGTGGATGAAACCAAACTTTCCATGCTCCTGCATCCAGGTCAGATCGGTACAGGGAGCATTTATAACTATGTATGGCTTTATTCATACCCTTATAGGATACATAGTGACATACAGATTTAACATCCGGACCCAGAAACCAAAAAAATGACCTCTCATGTCCCTGAAAGTGGACCAAACCTTTATAGGGAACATTCATAACTTTTTACAGCTTGATTCACATTTATCAGTAGGATATGTAGTGACACCCAGATCCTTTATCCCAGTCTGGCTGCCTAAAAAAACAATTCCCCTTCCTCCATGCATAGGTCATACTTGTACAAGGGAATCCATGAAAGGTCTTAACTGCACGATGCTAAATTTAAATATTCTTTCAGAGTCATGGGTGTCCTGATTATCAATGTTATGAGATCCCGCACATGCCCCCAATTTCCTGCACAATAAATTTAAAGAGATGATAAAAATTCTAAGTTTTAATTGGGATAATCATAAATAGTTAAAAGGCCATGATTCCACCTACATATGAGTCATACTTATATAGATGATTCAGTACTCCAAGGCTGATCATGGTCTAGATATTTCTCACATTCCCAGGCATATAATTCTTATTTTTCAAACTCTATACTTCGGGAAAAGATTGGGTCCCCATAATCTTCCATGTCTATCAGAGATAGAAGGACAGTGTCTTGTGGACACCTTTGTTTGAATATGCACATCATTCCCCGGTGGCTCTACATATTTCACCTACAAAATGGTCATAAACCAAAGTAAAATTCATCCTTAAGAGATTCCTCTCCTACCTCAGTACACCCAATGGCTTTCAATCCCCATGTCATTCCTCCTGATCCAATCCCCCCCCAGGGCTATGGTTTACACCATCTATCATCACTCATGTCTATGGAATGACATAATATCCCAACCAAAATTAACTCAATGTTATTTAAGGTCTTTGTGACATACTTTCCTCACTACATGACTATAAACTGCATATTAGAATGTCTTCGTTACATGAATCTAAACTGCGCAAAAAACCGTCCTTACAACATGACGCTAAAATGTAAGGCCATAAGTGTCCCAGCTCCATGAAATTAAACTAAACTTCTCAATGGAAATTATTATACTCCTATCTTGTCTTGTCATCCTCAAACAAAATGCCTTCCCTTCCAATGTGAGGGAAAAACCTTTGTAAGGAGTGTTCACGGGAAATCCTACGTAACTTGGTTTCCCCATAAGAAGATGTGTGGTGGACTCAAACCCTATGATTCAGACCCAGTCATAGAAGATATTGAAATGTCCCCTTTCTCTGTGAACAAATTAAATTAAATTAAAGAATCCCTGGTCAAGTCCTATCCATAGGGCTACTTAGGAGTGGTCATATTTCCCCCCTTTTATCTCTGGATTACCCTACATCCACCCCACATGATGATAAATTGTGTGGAATTTTTCCTTCCTACATGACGTTAAACTAAATAACATTATCTTAAGCATAAAATTCTTCATACCATTGATTATTCTATTCTTAAGTGGTGATCTGAAATCCTCATAATTTCTTATTTCTCACACTAATCATAGCTCATGTGAGCTTAGGGACCTCAGCAAGAGATCCACTATGACATCATGGAAAATTAGTCTAAGAGTTTTGGTCCTAGCAGCACAACCCTAAAAGGAATGTTACGGTTCCCATCCTTATAAGGAACTCTAGGTCCTGGCCATACAAGGTTAAACTATAGGGTACTCCAAAGATGGGGAAAATGCCTCACCCCACATATGAGCCAGATCTATATAGCGGATTACCTGATCCCATGAGCGAATCACGGCCCCAAGAATTTCTAATGTATTTAGATACACTCCTTCAATACATAAAACTCCTTGATTTGAGTAATATTTAATGTCTATAATCTTCCATGGCCATTGGATATAGAAGTATAGTGTCATACAAACACCTTTTTTGACTATGCACAGCATGCCCCGGTGGGTCTACATATGATGCCCACAAGACAACTGTCAATCAAATGTTAATTAATCCTCAGGAGAGTCCTATACTGCCTCAATATGCCAAAGGGATTTCAAGCCTCGTGACATCCCTCCAAATTAAATAACCCTCAGATTAAATATTTACATTCTATTTCTTACCCACATATTGGATATAGTATAACATCCTCACCCGATTCACCTTTAGTCTCTCATGGGGATTTTGTAAAATAAGGATACCTCGTCCACATGCATGAAGTTGATTTTTGTATGAAAATAAAATTCCCCCACTTATTTCTCAGTCTCCTAGAAAAGTTCATCCATATAAATTTCCCCTTTCATGCTTAGTAAAACCCATTTTCCGAGGTCATATGTCATGTTTAGAAATAAAAAAATCTACATAGTCCCTCATGGCCATTGGAGATGGAAGGCCAAAGTCCTATGGACACCTTTGTTTGCATATGCACATCATGCCCCAGTGGATATGCATATGTAGCCTACAATATGGCCATCAATCAAAGTCAAATTCATCCTCAGGAGATTCCTTTCCAGTTTTTGTATGCTCATATGACACTTATGTCCCATCTCACTCCCCTGATTTGGAAACCCCTGGGATTACGGTTTGCATGTCTTTCCCTTTTCAAATTCTCATACATGAAATTCATTTCTACTTTCACTGATAAATCATTTAATCTCCTTTTTTTAGAGAAAAATGATCTTCTATAATAGGTCTCAAGTGTCCTAGTTGTATGATGTTAAATTTTACCATTCTCCAGTCCTCCCTTACATAAGTAATGTTCGCATGGGAGTGTATTTTCATTCAAATTCAA
This sequence comes from Viscum album, assembly GCA_963277665.1. Classification (NCBI taxonomy): domain Eukaryota; kingdom Viridiplantae; phylum Streptophyta; class Magnoliopsida; order Santalales; family Viscaceae; genus Viscum; species Viscum album. The sequence goes on from OY728137.1 coordinate 1,164,090,231, forward strand.
TACAAATTCCCTAAATACTTTCAGACATCATTCCTCATACATGACACCCATTATGGATCCAACCTCAAAAACAACCCAAAGTGTTATAAATACTCCCAGGTCATCAGATATGGAAGGAGAGTGTCTTGCAGACACCTTTGTTTGACTATGCACATCATGCCTCGGTGGCTCTACAAATGTCTCCTACAAAATGGTCATTAGCCAAAGGAAAATTTTCCCTTAGGAGAGTCCTCTCCTACCTCTGTATTCCTAACATGGCTCTCAAGCCTCATTTGCATCCAAAACTCACAGAGTCAGGGTCAAGAAAAATCCATCATTCATGTCTGATATTATTAGGACATTCTCGGCTGATGAATCCCACATTGGGCCCCCTGCCCCATCACATTTGGTCAAATTTTTTTGACCTAAAAAATCATTAATAATTCTGATTGACAAGACTATAAACCACCAATGAAAAATATGCAATACTCTCTAGAGTGAAAATCCTCAAATGGAACCCCTGGATAAAATTTGAGTATCATCTTATTAAACCTAAATTGTGTATGGTTTAGTTAAAACAATTGTTGAGCTATCAAATAATCAAAAGATACATAAAGCTTGTTAGGTTGAAAACCCACAAAGGGTGGCCTAGGAAAAATTTAAGTTATACCCTCTAAGCCTATATCAAACAGGGTTAGGAAAAAATTAGGGTGATAATAAAAAAGACACAAAAGTTCTTGAGGTTTTCCATGATACCACATCAATAGTCGAACTACGCTCACTGAGTCCCACAACATAGGTAAAAATTAGAGTGTGATTCGATTATTTCAATTTACGAGTTTCAAATCTAGGTTTAAAATTAATAATGGATTGAATTAATGTTTATATGATTTATTAATATTAATTGAAATTACAGGAAAAGGAAAATAAGAAGTATTGGGAGGCAAATTAGTTCCATTAAGTTAAACAAAAAATGGAGGAACATCCCCAGTTTAGATTATCTCCATAGTATCAAAATAAAATGAGTATATCATGATTTGGGAAAGTTACAGTAAGTCTTGGCTCTCCCTTTCCAGAAAAATGGCAAGCGACTATCATAGGTTGTCAAGAGTTTTATATAAATAAGCTCCCTCATCTGCCTCAGCTTTGACCGTCAAGTGCACATGTTCCATAAATGCTTTAAGTTACCAATCTTTCTTCTATATATATTCATAACTGGCACCCAAAGAGGCCATTGAGCCATAAAATTTTCTACTCAAGCCTCGCATTCTCATATTTCTTCCTTTTGGGAGACCACTAAATCATGATCCTTTTCTTATTTGTCCATCAGGTGATCAATTTCCTCCAAAACATCTCAGAAGTTCATTACCTGATGATGGGAAGAATTGAATTTGGCATGTTTATCCTCACAAGAAGTGAGGTCTTCCTAGGCTTTAACAATCTAGTAGATGAGAAGGTGTAGATTCCAGAAATCAAATCCACCAAAACCCAAATCAGTAAATTACAGTCATAAGTTGTTAGTCTCGTCAGTAAATCTAGACAGAGTTGTTTCCACAACAAGGACGCATAACTGATGCCATGCCTGTTTTTTCACTTCCTGATGCCTCCCCACGGCCCTAGGGCCTTAGTTATCCCCCACCATAAAAATTATATTTGTAGGAAGCACCATTAAAAGAGTTTTAAGGAACCTATGATAGGTTACCCAAGATGGGGGGGATCTCCTAACCCTCAGATGGTTTAACCATTGGAGTCAGACGCGGAGAACTAACTGCAACTACTGGGGTATCCGATGACACTCTTTTGAGGCCATCCTCATTAGGACCATGGGTAGTATCCATAGGAGAGGAGCATCCTGAATCACTCTCCACCAAGATAGGTCACACCAATTAATCCCCTTCAATACACATCTAATGGTGGATTGATCGTCTTCTCACCATAGGGGTAGGAACAGATGGTATAGCCATCATGGCCACCATTGGGATAGTAATAGAAGATGTAGTTGTCATACTCACCATAGGAGAAGGAATATATGGCATGGTCATTGTGGTTAGGATGGGGATAATGACAATTAAAGGCTTCTAGACCCATTAAATTGGTCTTCTCATAACCCCATTAGAGTAACCACCCACCCATAATTAGGCATATTTGAGTGTTAAAAAAGTGGATCCCATTATATTAGGGATGAAAACCTCCATAGTGGCTTCTTCCCACATCATCATAAGCCATAACTGGAAAAGAATTATGAGATGAGATTATCCCCACAACGGAATGGTAGGAAGAAGTGTAATTTGTTGAAGGTGCTCAAATTTCCTGGAGAACTGGTAATGGAGGTATGGCTCACAAATGGCCACTCAATCTATGCGAGCAGTGATCATCCCTTTATAAAAAGTGATAATGTATGAGAGATCCTCTGAAGAAACACCCCTTTCACCCCTTAATCACCCATGACGGGTAGGGTGTAGTAAAAATTATAAGCGAGAAGCATCATTTAGAAACCTGAATGCATCACTAACGATTAAAGTCATAGGAAAAATAGTGGAAATTTTAAGAAGGGTAGGTTAAAAGTTGGAGCGAGGAAACCTCATAGTGTTTCAATATTCATAGCAAGGGAAATGTTTTTTTATCAACCCATACAATAATTGAAATGGTCCACTGAGAAAATGTGGAGATTTACCTTCTTATATCTTCCCCAACAACTCATAAAGTTGGAAAATATTAGGAATGTACAAATTAATTGGTCGACCCTCTGCCAGCACAGACTCCATCACCAAAGTGAAAGACCTGGCCCTAGTATATACATTATGGGTAGAAAAGAGGCATCCACTCAAAAACATGGAAATGAAACCTACTAATCTGAGTGCAGGTGTTACATCTGGTTGAAGCTTATATTCCAAGGTAGTATATCGTCCCTCTTTAAGGGTGTCACAATATGACCCTAGAATTTGTCGATACTAATAGGATGGATGAGTTCGACTATAGTGAGCTCTCAGCTTAGGCCCATTCACTTGAAAAAATGACCATATCCAAGACTCAAATGGGATAATATAGTGATCCTGGAGGGGGTGATTGAGTAATAATTCTTTCATAACCATTAGGCTCCATGTCAATGGGGATACATGGTTGGTATCACCCCAAATAGCAGCTGCTGGAAGAAATTATTCATATATATTTCCAAGGATGGGGAGCCCTATGAGCTGGGGGATGTCCCATAAGCTGATTCACACCTCCCCATTTGTCTAATGGATGGTGTTGGTGCATGAACACCAATGGATTAGCATCTTAGTAAGGATTTCTCCTAGAGAGAAAGCAGCAAACTAGGAAACCCAAGCTACCTGATATAATTTCACTACCTCCAACTGATCAGGGGAATCTAAATAGGTTTGGTGTACCCAGAATGCCTTGGTCCATTCGTTGGAGAAGCATCCTCCGGATCGTAGGTCCCATTTGGTGCTCCACCCACCGTTAGGGTTTTCTTGGGAAATGTTGATAATTGATGGTAACTCCTGGGCGACTAGTCTCAAGGAAGTGTTGCAACACTTGCGATTTCCCTGAGTCCAAGATGATCCTACTAATATGAAAACAATATCCTGAATCAAAGTAGCTATGACTTCTCTTATTAATAACATATTGGCCTGATCGTGACCTTGTGGTGCTTCTAGGAGAATGAAAGTATTATTGGGGTTATTCAATGGAAAAGGAACAACATCAGGAAGACCAAATCCATAAAGTGGCAACTACACAGACAATGCGTAAGCTAGGAGATCTGGCATAAGTAGATATTTTAAGAAGTTTTCACAAGTAACAATGTAGGATTGAAGATGGTCCTTACTTCCCTCAACCATGGTTACCCTCATCTTGGTCAATTTTGTCAAAATCAATGGAAGAACCATTACAACCTACATAGAAAGATCCAAAATACCACAAAAAGTCGGTACAATAATAAAATTGTTGGATAAAGGCCATAAAAATGGATGAGGGGGTTAAAATAGGGTCCTAATGGGTCTCCATGTACTGCTCCTAGAAATGGTATTTGGAAATCATTTCTTGCGTACTGATGGAACACGGAAGTAATCCCCGCATACTGCAACGGTACGCGGAAGCTATACCGTGTGTAACCATGATATGCGAAAGTCCTATGAGGCGTTGGCCTGTGGAGCATTTCCATAAAAAAGTAGGGTATGTGGAAAGAATAAACCACGAACCAATGCCTCTTTATGATGATATTCAATGTTTATGTTATAAAGTTTAAGTTTTTATTAGTAAGGCTTAAAGTTTTGTTCGTTGGTTTAAGTTTGGTGTGCTGGATGCGCAAACCGCGTAGCATCCTCCTACGTAGAGGTCTGGATTTTAGTTTTAAATTCCAAAATTTAGTTCATGAAACCCAAAATTTGGTTTATAAGCAAAAGTAATTGTGGAGATTTCAGTTCTTGACACGTAAAAGCGGTTTGCGTATATGGATTTAGAAAGGATATAGTACGCGGATGAAAAGAAAGCCAAGGGAGAGTAGATAACACTTTTCTCCATAATAAACAGTAAAATAAAAATGACATGTGACCCTATATATAGGTGTGGGCCCCTCTACTAAGCCTATATTTTCTACTACAAACCACTTCTATTTAGGACCGCTTCTACATTAAAATAGTCTTCTCTTCATTCTGAATAGACACCATTTCGATGGGGGAATTTGTAGGGTCCTAAAAACATCCCAAAGGGAATAAAATACTCCCACAAGAAATTTTCAAAATAAAAGAAATCATTCCTATAGGTCTTGTAAAGTGAATGTATTAAAATTGAATTGAAAACATCAAAAGAAACATGAATAAATTTAATTTCTCAAGAGTTTTAAGTGAACATCGTACCATCACCAAGAAGGGTTTGCGGAATGCATGAACTATGAACCACCAGTACACGGAAGGACCCCCGAGGCGTTGGCCCATGGAGTGATGGACAGCAAACCCAAGAACGTGTAGACCACATCGTTAGTATAATCAATCGTGTGAAGGCCATTTGCATACCATATCACAAACTCAACAGTTCATGGACGAAGAAAATCAGTAGGGTTCTGCGAACCATGACTCGAAAACTGCAGCCTCTGCAAACCCCAATTGATCAAGTCTTCTACAAATCGAAATATATCTCCACGGGATTCCACAAATGGTGTTTCATGCCCATAGATATGATTTTCCCCAATTCTCTATAAAAGGATCATAGGAGTAATAAGAAAGGGATGGGTGAAGAAAGCATGAAGGAGACCCTAGAGGTTGGAGGAAAGAATTCAGAGAGTATTCCAGCTTTAGTTTTGAATCATTGATGAAGTTCAAACCGCAGACCACATTTTTGTAGGTATAAATAGTCTTGAACCATAAAAAGAAGGAACTTAATAATAATGGGTAAATCACAAACCTAGTTGGTGTCATCACGAACCAAAAATTTCTTATGTATGAACTCCCCATGAACGACAAGTTCTAGGACCCTCCTTTAATAAGATGCTTCGCATAGTGTATCACTATGAAGATTGAATCCCACACTGCGTACTGCATCAGTACATAGATGGAACCCAAAGTGGTATAGCGGACCACATCTAGGACCATGTATCACTTCGGTTCATGATAGTCCATTCCCAAACCCACATACTAATTCGGTATGAGGACGACCCCTCTACATGCATACCACTATGGTATGCGGAGCTCCCCTATCCCATGTGAGAAAATAGTATGCGGAATGGGGCATGTTTGGGTGTCCTTCCCTCTAGCTCCAATCTCACCTATCCATTACCATCCAGTCCTCCATAGTTCCTCTGTGAACCAGTCCCCCAGCATCAGGACAGAGCCTCCTCTAAATCCATTGGACCCGTATGATCTGATAATAGGGCACATCATCACACCCCTTAGAGTCTACATACCCATGGTAAGCAGAGTCATAAAGGCTATACCTGCAATGTTTTGGGCTCTAGGGATATCTGTAATTCTATATTCCCATGGTAACCAAGATTCCATCCTTGGGAAACTAACATGAACCTGCTCATTCTAAGGATTAAGGGTTATCACTTTCTCTTCCATTCAATAAGGAATGGTGATCAGTCAAAAGAATCATATTCACTTATCCTTTTGATGATAGGTGGTATTCATCCCCTTTCCTAGAGTGCATTCTAGGGAACTCCCACTAAGGATCCATAACCTTCCGAGGGTCATGCTGCATGACCCCCAATGTCATCCCACATTAAAGGTTTCATTGATTCATGCCCTCTCCCATCGTCAACTCGGCTTCTTCCGTCATAGACCCGCCATCTCCCATCAATGGGAGAAAAGTTTTGTGGTTTCTTGAATATCTTACATCCTCTTGTTTCTGAAACCAAGCAGGACTCACATGGGATTAGAGATTTGTGATGATTACAACATCTTGAAAACTAACCCATATCGAACTACATCATCTCTGATTCCTCTTTCGAGGATACGTAGAAAGCCCATATCATGGGTCTGATCCCAACATCAATCCATCTTTTGTCCTTCCTAGATTACGATAATCTCCATAGAGCCTTATTGCATGGATTAAGTTAGCATTGTCTCTGTAGCATAAAGTCCATGTATATCCATGATGACTCGTAAAATTAGGGGTAGCACATGGATACACTCTTCGGGAATGATCCAAGGATTCATGAACACATGAACACAACTTAAATCTATAAGAGAGTCCTAGAATAGGCAATAATTCCCCCAAAAAGGGTTAGATGAGCCCAACCTCCCATCCTCTGGACCAATGGAGTCCTTAAGTGTCATTGGCCAAATTTCCATCCAAAGAGTGCCTACCATTGGAAAGAATGCCCATGAATCATGGATAATAAGGTCGTTGGGTGTTTCTGGATCCATGAATAAACCCGTTGGAGATCATCTGAGGAAGTCATATCTTGATAGGACCGATTTCTCAAGTACTTGACCCCATGCAATCGCCCACTGGTACCATTTTATTGTGGAATCTTCTTCATAATGCAGAAGGGATAAATTTCCCAGTCTCCATAGGGTCAATCCAATCCCCCCTTAAAAGATAATGATGCAGATTAGGTCAAAACAAAGGTGGTGGCATGAAAGTATCTATAATAACGGATGAATGCTCATCACCTGTCAGACCATTCTTTGTATTTTCCCCAAACCCATAAATGTGCCTCCTCAGAGGTGAAACAAAATATTTTTTAATTTTTTGTCTAATAATATTTCATTAGAACTAGGGCGGCGCAACTTGAAGACCACAAAACAACAAAAGTAATAATTTAATAAATAAAAAGACAGTTGGCTAGCATCATATTGATTTTTCAAAAGCCTACTTTTAGGATTTATTAAAAAACATGGGAGGGGTAGGGATTCTTTTAAAAAAAATCTTTTATCAGAAAAATGGATGCATTGGATCCCCCCCCACCCACCCACGGGGCTCCTTCTCCTCCTCCTCCTTTGATTTGTACATGACATACAATGTCAAGCTGACCACTACTTGCATCACTCCCCACCACCATTATCATGTTTGGTGATCCAACCTCCATCGTCCGATTTGTTGAGGAGACTGCCGCTACCCCATTCAGTGAGATGACTATTGTGATCATCTTCCTTAGTCAAGAGTGCTTATTCCTCCTGTTTGAGGATGCCACCTGACTCATTCTCTGGGTATTGGCTAATCTGGTCTCATTATTGAGTCATATCCCTCAAAAAAGGTCTACCCATATTCCATCACCTCCCCTCAAGATGATGTCTTGTGGTTGAGACCACCACTGATGGCCACCACTCGTGTATTACCGCCCCCACTTGCCCGAATCAGATGACTATCATGGGTCTTAATTAACCCAACTCAGCCTGCAACGGGCCTGGGTGGGTGTGTGTAACATCCCAGGTAAATAAAGAATAAGAGATTTTTATATTTATTAATATTTTTGAATGAAATATTAAAAGGGGTTTCTATGTTCGATAGCGTACCCGATACACAACAACAAGTTTCTTTGGAATCTTACGTTGCACACTAAGAATATAATATTATTATTTTAAACGGTAGTTAACTCCTAGCCGTTGTATTGATGGGAATGAAAAAAAAATTATAATATGATTATACGTGTATTTATATTTATCTAATAAAAGTTAGAGGCTTAATATATGAATGAATCTAATTTTAAGCATAATTTACATTAAAACACCGATTTGCCGCCTTTTAATGGAGAACCCTTTTTAAATCTAGTTTTAGTCACTTTAATACATTCTAATTGACCAAATAAAATCCTTCTTTATAATGGGGACATCAAAATTTACTTTTTGCAATTTTTTTTAATTTTTCCGATAAAGTTCATTTTTTAATGAATAGTGAAAAATATTGTATTTTAATTCAAATGTGATTTTTAATCTAATTTATTTATATGGATAGATTATATTTTTAATTGGTTTTAAAGTGAAATTAAAATATATTTTTACCATTTAATCCAATTTTGGTCATTGGAATTAATTTCACTTTAAAATTGGACATAAACAAGTATCAATCTTTTGATAGTTATTGTTTCTTAAAAACACGCTATTTGTTTTAACAGCGAGAATTAATTTTTAAATTAATTAATGCCACTTCTATTTTTTGAAATTGGAAAAATAGACATCATTTTTGAATTCGGAATATCAAATATAGAGTTGGCTGAATTTTTGGTATTTTTCTGAAAAACTTCAGTTTTTGATGAATAGTGACACCACTTAGTGGTGGTTAAAAAAACTGAATTTTTCATTTAAATGGAATTTTTCCACTTCTGTGAATTGAATTTCAAAAATCTGACATACATGGTTGTTATCAAGAAGTAAAATGTGGTTCATTAAGATGAAAATAATTTTTGGTGAATAGTAACTTTTGACTTTTATTTACCGCGGTTAAAGGTAAATAGGGTAATTCAAGGATAAAAGAATATTATAATAATTCAAAATTACCTTAAAACTTGTCCAAACCTTATTGGTTGAGTCATTAACGACCATGGGCATCTTTGGGACGATTTTGGGAACCCATTGATCCACTTGGAAGTGAAAATGACAATTTAGATTAATTAGTTTAATGTGAAGGCAAAATTGACATTAACAAAAAAAATAGTAATTAATTTTTATATGGTGATATATAAGTCCTATTTTCGACTATAAATATTCATTGGAAAGATAAAATTATTTCCTACATGATAGTATTTTTTTATAATTTTTAGACCTCGAATAAATTAAATTATTTATGACACAATAATGATGCAGTATTTACCTCATTAATAAATGATTAAAATAAATAAGATTATAATGATTAAAATATTATCCAAAACATGCCCAATTCTGATTGGATGATTTTATTTCGGTTATGAGTCATCTTATCTTCGACCATAATGATTTTTGGACCATTAGAAACCGAATATCATTATATTATAAAATAATATTTTCACACTTTCCTAAAGAGCCCATCCTCTCTCTTATAAAAGGAGACCACTTCTATGCAATTCCTCACACCTCTCAAGCCATTTGGCTCGTCCAAACTCTACCCAATTATGATCCATACATCCCTCTACTCCTCCTAAAAGACATACCTTAGGCAGAAGGCACTTCAAGAAGTCCTTTGGTTCAAACCAAAGGGAGTTACCCAAATTAAAGGAGATTAAAGAACGATTGAGTCAAGTCGAACACGAGGTAAGGGATCAGACCTCTCTCTTTCTTTTCAAGTACTCTCTTTTATGTCATTTCATTTATGCTCCATGTTCTTATGTTGGAGGATGTTATTTTATATTCACCATACTTTAATTTTTATTTTCATATGATGAGAGACGCCCTCTTACTCTCATCAATTCATTTTAAAAAAAATTAAGTGGCGTCGTTAGGCTGCCGAATTTTTGCACTTTTATTTCTGTGAGATTTCCATTGTTTGCCACTTATTCATTACATGTGGTGTATTGTGTAATTCCATTTTATATATATTATCATGACTCTCATTATAATCAAGGTATTATGTGATTCATTTGGTGGTTATTAACTTTTTTTCATACAACTCAGTTGATTACAACATGGTAAAGGGTTTCGTATCACTTTTTATTCTCGTGAGATTCATGCTATACTTGACACTATTTTCTTTGTGTGGTGTATGTACTGCCCATGATTGTACTCTTTTTTTAATATACTCTCATTTATGAGTATTTACATCTTCATTTTGTGATCCTTCTTTCATGTGGCATATGTTTTGTAAGTTACCAAATCGGTAAGGGAACTCCTTAACCCAATTTCCATTCTTTGGGTTAATATTCTCTTTTTTTATTTATGTCATCCTATGAATATGTGTGAATGACCTTGGATTTTTTTACACTTAATATCCACTAACATTGGGTGTATTTATATTTGTCACACTTAATTATGATATTGATTTATCCTTAATTTAAGCACTCTATCTTTAAAAGGGATTTTATCTCAATTTACATTTCCATTGAGACTTCATTGTTGTTATGCACTAATTCACTCTTATATGGTGTATATACTGTCCTTTGAAATATTATATCATGAATCCCTTTATTCTCATGATATTATAATTTTCTGATTAAAATTTATTCTTCAATTAATTGTATTGAATAATCCCTATTTTTGTTAAAAACTCTTTAACTAAAATATCGTTTTAAATGTTTTAAAGATTTATTCTTCTAAATATTTATAATTAATGTCCATGTTTTCAAAATGGGTTTTAGGATTTATTTATATGGATATTAATTTTTTCAAATGATAATTCATTTAAAAGCTTCAAAGTGGTATGTGACACTTTGATTCAAAAAGCTCTTTTTAAAAGGTTTTGAAAATGATTTGATTAAACATTGTTTATTTCAATATCTTGATTTGATATATTGGAATGTGGAAATGTTATCTATCATTTATACATGTGTTATATGTTATGATTATGTTATGGTTATTGTGAATTGTTTACGTATACGGGTGGTTCCGGGATATACCTAGGGCGGGTGAGCCCGAGATAGCTCTCCAATGCATTAGGTAACGTGACGGAGGTAAACATGAATGTTTCTCCTAAGAGATTTATGTAATATACTGTGATAGGTATTCCAAAGTAACTCCCTATGTAGATGTGATAGATACAATGTAAGTATGGTATGGATGCCGCAAGTTACCTTTATGATTTATGATTTCTATGTGTCTTTCATAAATCTTATTATTTTATGAGGTAAGTAAAAGAGTTCATGTTTTGTATGTATTTATGAACAAATGTTTTCATTAACTATTTTATAACCCTTACTGATCCTTTTATGCTCATCCCAAGTTTTGAAATGTTTTCCACAGGACTTAAAGATGAATAGGTTCAAGGATGGGATCAAGGAAAAGCCATGCTATCTAAAACATGGAACTAGACATGTTTCTTTTTAAGAGTTTTTATATTATGAAAAAAGTGGGTACTGAGTAGTAGTGTCTACTTGTAATATTCATGTTGTAATGTAATAGTTATGGCATAAATCTCTAAAACTCTAAACCTGAAAATATCCTCAATGTGAATTATTCATTTAATTCAATATTATGTAATGTTTAAGGCTGGGTCCTTATAGTTGGTATCAAAGGTCGGTTTAGACAACTTTAGGGATTAGGAGTTTTTGTTAGACACATGGTTAGTTCCTATAACTATTATTTCAGTTAAATACTTGTTTTATAACTTTTTTCAGGTCAAGTAAAGCAAGTTACAAATGGAAGGAGGAGGATCTCAAACGACATTCCTATCTCTTCCTGATGACATGCTTGCAATAATTATTGCAAAGTCATGTTCGGATGAATGTGAAACTTTTTCTAGCATACAACTCACTTGAAAGCAGTTGTTTGAGATATCAAACACCTCCACTATACCTCGTTATCATCGTGGATCATTGGTTGTATTTAGACAAATACTATTTTCACAATATTCTCATATTTTCAAGAAAGGTAAATATTATCAAGGTATTTTCAAATATTTTACCTTATCACAAGAATTTGAAGCATATTATGATTTTAAAAATGGTGCTGAGGAAGGAGACCCTTGCGCAACCTATTTATATTTTCTTTTAAAATATAGTCTATCAACACATACTTATGGTATTTTAAAAGGACCAATAATAGAAAGTTTCAACTCAAATTATGTCCGACTATTTTATAGAAATCTTGTTTTATCAGATGTTTTGGAATTATTTGTCATACATGATTATTTTCCAAAACTGTTTTTCTGTGAACACCCATATGACCCATGTTGTACAAGGTGTATTTGGATGGAGGAAGCAAATGATTTTGAAGGATCTCTAAATCATTGTTGTAATTCTTGGTACTTCTACCTACGTGAACAAGATGAGGATGAAACCGAGTGGATGCCATGATCAAGGTATGTTGTTATTCATTTTGGGAATCATTTTATTTTATCTTATGGTGGTGAAATAAGACTTCAAGAATTAAGATGTTGAGATCGTAATGAATTTAGATGAAAATGAGAGGTATAAGGAAACCATTGAGGTTAAAACATGTTAGGGTTATTTTTGAGTTTTATAAAAAGGACAACCCGTAGGATAGGTGACAACCCGTCGCATCCGGAAAGGCTGCAGGAATCGAACCCACAACCGAAGGGCGACAAGGGAGCATCGCCTACCACTAGCCTACTTGAAGTCCCTGGTTATTTTGACTAATTATTTTTAGTTAGATGATTTTATGAATCAAGAGTAAGTCGATTTTGGGTTATCTATGGAAATTATTAACCTATCATGGAGGATATGTGATTAGGTTAATTACTTTTTAATATGAGACTTCAAGAGCAACTGATGTTATTTGGAGATAAATGTTAATTTGTAACTTGGAAGACTATGTGATTAAATCCTTCAAATATTTGGTTTTCAATATTAGTTTGGTTTACTTTGAATAATTTTATGGAAAAATTGTTTATCGAATGGTCTTCGTTGAACATTGGGTTTTGTTAGACAAATTTTGGAGATTAAGAGTAGTTTTTTTTATGTAAAAGTTTATCTTTTTGGGGGATTGTCTGATCTTATACTAAAATTTTTGGTTTTAGTTAATATTTAAAGACATGGGAAATATATATTTCATCTTTTCTGGATTATGTGATTCTCTCAAAGTTGGTTATAGCGCTCTTAATGTGAAAAAAAGTCATCATGAATATTCATTGTTTGGAGAAAATATGAGTTTGTGTTAGAAATCTAGTAAAAGATGAATGTCTACATGAAAAGTATGTATATTTCCTTATGTTTTTGGTTAGTCTCATTAATAAATTCCTCAACTAAAAGTAACTTTATACAAAAACCTTGTCCGTTATATTTTCCTACTGGGGAATCAAAGACTGTTTAACCAATCACAAGTTTGTGATTTTCTGGTGGTTAACATTCTCTTAAACATGTTTTTTATCACTCTCCATCAGAACTTGATGATTTTTTTCTCCTCCATATCCATGTTTTCATGGAATCCTAGTATCTGTTGTCTCGGGTAACCTTTTTACTTCTCTTCATTTATTTTAAAGTGATAGTTTTATTCACTCTCTTTCCGATGTGGGGCTTTTAATGAAGTTTCCAAGCCCAGTTTTAAAATTGCGAGGACACAATTCCCAAAAGGGGGAAAGGATGTAACATCCTAGGTAAATTAAGAATAAGATATTTTTATATTTATTAATATTTGTGAATGAAATATTGAAAGGGGTTGCTATGTTCGATAGCATACCCGATACGCAACAATGGGTTTCTTTGGAATCTTACGTTGCACACTAATAATATAATATTATTATTTTAAACGATAGTTAACTTCTAGCCGTCGTATTGAAGGTAATGAAAAAAATAACTATAATATGATTATACATGTATTTATATTTATCCAATAAAAGTTATAGGCTTAATATATGAATGAATCTAATTTTAAGCATAATTTACATTAAAATACCGAATTTACCACCTTTTAATGGCGAACCCTTTTTAAATCTAGTTTTAGTCACTTTAATACATTCTAATTGACCAAATAAAGTCCTTCTTTAGAATGGGGAAATCAAAATTTACTTTGTGAAATTTTTTGGAATTTTTTCGATAAAGTTCATTTTTTAATGAATAGTGAAAAATATTGTATTTTAATTCAAAAGTGCTTTTTAATCTAATTTATTTATATGGATAGATTATCTTTTTAATTGGTTTTAAAGTGAAATTAAAATATATTTTTACCATTTAATCCAATGTTGTTCATTGGAATTAATTTCACTTTAAAATTGGACATAAACAAGTATCAATCTTTTGATAGTTATTGTTTCTTAAAAACACGCTATTTGTTTTAACAGAAGGAATTAATTTTTAAATTAATTAATACCAATTATATGTTTTGAAATTGTTAAAATAGACATCATTTTTGAATTCGTAATATCAAATATATCTTAGGCTGAATTTTTTGTATTTTTCTGAAAAACTTCAATTTTTGATGAATAGTGACACCACTTAGTGGTAGTTAAAAAAACTGACTTTTTCATTTAAATGGAATTTTACAACTTCTGTGAATTGAATTTCAAAAATCTGACATACATGGTTGTTATCAAGAAGTAAAATGTGGTTCATTAAGATGAAAATAATTTTTGGTGAATAGTAACTTTTGACTTTTATTTATCGCGGTTAAAGGTAAATAGGGTAATTCAAGGATAAAAGAATATTATAATAATTCAAAATTTCCTTAACACTTGTCCAGACCTTATTGGTTGAGTCATTAACGACCATGGGCATCTTTGGGTCGTTTTTGGATGCCATTGATCCACTTGGGAGTGAAAATGACAATTTAGATTAATTAATTTAATGTAAAGGAAAAATTGAAATTAACAAAAATCGTATAGTAATTAATTTTTATATGGTTATATATAAGTCCTATTTTCGACTATAAATATTCATTGGAAAGCTAAAAATATTTCCTATATGATAGTATTTTTTTTATAATTTTTAGACCTCTAATAAATTAAATTATTTATGACACAATAATGATGTAGTATTTACCTCATTAATAAATGATTAAAATAAATAAGTTTATAATGATTAAAATATTATCCAAAACATGCCCAATTCTGATTGGATGATTTTATTTCGGTTATGCGTAATCTTATCTTCGACCATAATGATTTTTGGACCATTAGAAACCGAATATAATTATATTATAAAATAATATTTTCACACTTTCCTAAAGAGCCCCTCCTCTCTCTTATAAAAGGAGACCACTTCTATGCAATTTCTTACACCTCTCAAGTCATTTGGCTTGTCCAAACTCTGCCCAATTAGGATCCATACATCCCTCTCCTCCTCCTAAAAGCCTTACCTTAGGAAGAAGGCACATCAATAAGTCCTTTGGTTCAAACCAAAGGGAGTTACCCAAATTAAAGGAGATTAAAGAACGATCGAGTCAAATCGAACACGAGGTAAGGGATCCGACCTCTCTCTTTCTTTTCAAGTACTCTCTTTTATGTCATTTCATTTATGCTCCATGTTATTATTTTGGATGATGTTATTTTATATTCACCATAATGTAATTTTTATTTTCATATGATGAGAGACCCCCTCTTACTCTCATGAATTCATTTTAAAAAAATTTAAGTGGCGTCGTTAGGCTGCCGTATTTTTGTAAGGGATTTTCTTATCTCACTTTTAATTCTGTGAGATTTCCATTGTTCTTCCCTTATTAATTACATGTGGTATATTTTTTACTTCCATTTTATATATATTCTCATTATTCTCATTATAGTCATGGTATTCTATGATTCATTTGGTGGTTATTAACTTTTTGTCATACAACTCAGTTAATTACAACGTGGTAAAGGGTTTCGTCTCACTTTTTATTCTCGTGAGATTCATGCTATACTTGCCATTATTTTATTTTTGTGGTGTATGTACTTCCCATTATTGTACTCTTTCTGTAATATACTCTCATTTATGAGTATTTATATCTTCATTTTATGATCCTTCTTTCATGTGGCATATGTTTTGTAAGTTACCAAATCGGTAAGGGAACTCCTTAACCCAATTTCCATTCTTTGGGTTGATATTCTCTTTTTTTTATGTCATCCTATAAATATGTGTGAATGACCTCGGATTGTTTTAAACTTAATATCCACTAAAATTTGGTGTATTTATATTTTTCACACATAATTATGAGATTGATTTATCCTTAATTTAAGGATTCCATCTTTATAAGGGATTTTATCTCAATTTACATTTCCATTGAGACTTCATTGTTGTTATGAATGAATTAACTCTTATATGGTGTATATATTGTCCTTTGAAATATTATATCATGAATCCCTTTATTCCCATGATATTATAATGTTCTGATTAAAATTTATTCTTCAATTAATTGTATTGAAGCATCCCTATTTTTGTTAAAAACTCTTTAGCTAAAATATCGTTTTAAATGTTTTAAAGATTTATTCTTCTAAATATTTCTAATTAATATCCATGTTTTCAAAATGGGTTTTAGGATTTATTTATATGGACATTAATGTTTTCAAATGATAATTCATTTAAAAGCTTCAAAGTGGTATGTGACACTTTGATTCAAAAGGCTCTTTTTAAAAGGTTTTGAAAATGATTTGATTAAACATTGTTTATTTCAATATCTTGATTTGATATATTGTAATTTGGAAATGTTATCTATCCTTTATAAATGTGTTATATGTTATGATTATGTTATGGTTATTGGGCATGGTTTACGTATACGGGTGGTTCCGTAATAAACCTAGGGCGGGTGAGCCCGAGATAGCTCTCCAATGCATTGGGTAACGTGATGGAGGTAAACATGAATGTTTCTCCTAAGAGATTTAGGGAATAAACTGTGATGGGTATTCTAATTTAACTCCCTATGTAGCTGTGATAGCTACAATGTAAGTATGTTATGGATTCCGCAAGTTACCTTTATGATTTATGATTTCTATGTGTCTTTCATAAATCTTATGATTTCATGAGGTAAGTAAAAGAGTTCATGTTTTGTATGTATTTATGAACAAATGTTTTCATTCACTGTTTTATAACCCTTAATGAGCCTTTTATACTCATCCCAAGTTTTGAAATGTTTTCCACAGGACTTAAAGATGAATAGGGTCAAGGATGGGATCACGGAAAAGCCATGCTATCTAAAACATGGAACTAGACATGTTTCTTTTTAAGAGTTTTTATATTATGAAAAAAATGGGTACTGAGTAGTAGTCTCTACTTGTAATATTCATGTTTTAATGTAATATTTATGGCCTAAATCTCTAAAACTCTAAACCTAAAAAGATCCTCAATGTGAATTATTCATTTAATTCAATATTATGTAATGTTTAAGGTCAGGTCCTTATAGTGTGTCTGATCCATAATGGGTCATGGTGGATCCTCTTATGCCATAATAACCCTACATGGGGTTTGTCTGTATTGAAATGGGATTGTGGGGTTATGGCCTGACTGTAATGGGATTCGGTGAGGTTTTTCAGGTCCGAGAAAAATTTATATAATAAAAAATTAATTTAATTAATTTTTGTTTAAAAATACCAATTTTTAATATTCCTAAAAATTAATTTATTTTAGTTTATAATTAATTAATTAATTAATTTAATTTTTGAAATACAAATTAAATTAATGACTAGACCGAATAGAAATAAAATATTTGAATTTAAATAATTTTATTAATTTATATAAATTCTCTTGTAATTTAAATTTATTAAAATTTAATTTTATCATGATTTTATTTTACCCATTACTGGTCTTTAGAACTGATCAAAAAAATTTATGTTTGGGATAATTTATTTAATTATTATTTACAACCGTTTGTGATGTTTTTGATATGTAGATAATTTTATGAAGGTCTTCACATCCTATTCTTTTCATTCATTATGTATAAGGGCCCACACACCCAATTTATATGTATGTATTTTGTCCTTCTCTAGACCCCCTCACCTTCATGTGTATACTATTACATTTGATAGTGATTCTTTAAGGCATGTAACCCTCCAAGTTGAGGTGGTTCCCTAGACAAGAAGTGAATACCCTGGACTGAAGGTGTGTTGTGATACAAGTTAGGACTCGAATCAGGTATAATACCCCCTAGTTCATGGTTAATCCATTATATTTAAAAATCATTCAAATAAATTATATGCTCAAGACCAATTGGGTTATTTATTTTCTTTATAAATTTTTTATTATTTTATTCATATGCGTGTTTAATTTAGTAACACATAAAATAATAAACAGAAAAATGAATAATGATGTGATGAATGTTTTTTCTATTAACACATGTTCAGTTGTTAGTGTGACAACATATAATGAACATATTTAATATAAATGTATTTCATTCATCAAGAAATATTAAAAAAAATCCCTCAAAGAAATATTAAGTCATACAATCTTTCATTTCTCAAACTTGAAAAACAATCTAGTGTACAGGGTTCTCATCATCCAAAATTGAGGTTGACTACTACTACCGAGGAGTTATTATGAGAGTAATGGGTTAACTTCACTAAATTTTGTATCAAATAAGTATCCAAATCTATATATCTATCACTTTAAACTCAAAACATTGAGGGAGTAACGGTTATTATTCCAATAAGCTGGGAATTTACTTAATAATTCATAAAACCACAAGTTAATGTCGTTGTCAAGTATAGTTCTTACCTAGAAACTCTCCAGGTAGTGGAATTGAAAAAGGTTGTAGACTATGAGAAGTAGTTTCAAGGACCCTTTCCACTATAATACTCATGATATAGAGTATTCATAATCTAATAGAGAGGTATATTGAGGTTTGACAAAATAGTGGTAGACATTTAATGATTTAATGATTTAATTAATCAATAATGTCTATAAGGTAATCAAGATAAAGTATTAAATGATATGTTTATTTGTTGTAGATAAAAATGGAAGTCACCAACACCACCAAAACATTATCACTATGATCCATAATAGATAAATTAAATATCTTTATGGTCCATAACTTCTTAGAGTGGTATTGGCGCTTTCTCATAGTACTACACCAAGAGATGAAGATTTATGCACGGGATTCCTCACTTCCTGTTGATACCTATTAGGGATAAAACAAGGTAGATAATGAAAAATATAAAAAACATAAATATGATTCACTAAAAATAATGCTTTTAATGTTTTCATCTATGTCCATTCAACTATTAAAAATTAATGAAGATTCCTACAAGAATCTTACTCATCTTCAATAGTTATATCATGGGAGAGATATGAAAGAAAGGTATGAGATATCAAGTTCACTTTATAAGTGTAGGATGGAAAAATGGAATCAATTATGACCTCATGTACTCGAGTATACTTGGTAAATTAAGAGACTTGAATCCCTTGGGTTCAAAATAAAACAAAAACTAGTGAATGATATCATTCTTTCCTCTTTACCGCCATGCTTTTTGATTTTTATTTTTAATTAAAACATTAATAACATGACAAAGTCAGTCATAGATCATTTGTATTTAGTTCTCTAAGACAATAAGGATATGAAGAATAATAATTATTCTATTCTTATGGTGAACAAGATAAGGATGTGAAAGACTAAGGGGTATAAGGCTATGTCTAAGCTGAAGAAACTGATGGACCATCCTTTTAATAATCCAAAGATACAAAGGGAGAGAAATGAGTAGGTGATTATTTTATTTTTATGTGGAAAGAATAACCATTGGAAGAAGAAATACAGAGCTAGAAATAAGAAGCAAGGTGAAATTTCTACTTTAGGTATTTTTTTCATTGAATGCAATCTATAATTATCTACAAGTTGGATATTGGATACAACATGTTTCTCACACATGTGAATTCATCTACAAGAATCAAGTAGATTCAATAAGATTGAAAATGTGGAAGTATATTTATGAGCTAAAAATAGTGTAAGTCTAGTAGCCTTAGCAGTGGGATATTATTATCTGAATTTTTCTAGTGGTTTGGTTCTTATATTGAATTATTATTATTATGTTTCTTCAATTACTAGAAACATAATATCAGTGTCAAGTATGTACACCATGGTATTTTATTTCATGTTTAAAAATAAAATTTTTCTCTTTTATAAGGATAATATGTGTTATAGTATGGATCATCTTAACAATGTGTTATATATACTTGAAATCAAAAACCCTATAATGATAACAAATGAAAAAAATAGTGAAGCTGACTCATATAACACTTGACTATTTATCTTTAGGATTGGACATGTAAATGAGTAGTGTTTACAAAAATTAAATCATGTAGGGTATTTAGACTCGACTAAGTTAAAAACCAAAGGTGTGTGTTACACTTATTGTAAAATGACCAAAACACCCTTTTCAAGAAAGGGGTAAGATCCATTTAATTATTGGAATTAATTCATATCGAAGCGTGTGTTCCATTTCTAGTAGAGACAAGGGGTGGGTATTCATTTTCCATTAACTTTACCGATGATTATTGTAGTTTTGGATATATACACTTAATACGGTATAAGTTAGAATCATTTTAGGTGTTTAATGAATATCAACATGAAGTAGAAAACCAACTTGGCAAAAATATTAAAGAACTTCACACAGATCGAGGCAGAGAATATCTTAATCTAGATTTCATTGAAAACTTGAAGAAGTGTGAGATAGTATCCCAACTCACTAATCCCAATACACCATAGTGTAATTGTGTTAGTGAAAGGAGTAATCACACATTTCTTAACATGGTCAGATCAATGATGATTGGGTCAAATCTTCCATTTTTCTTTTAAGGATACACCTTGTAGATAATAAAAAATAATCTTAACTAAGTACCAATTAAAGAAAAAAATGGAATTTTATATGAGTTTTTGTGTGGAAAGAAACCCAATCAATCATACATAGGTGTATGAGGAAGCGACATTTTTTTATGGCTATACCAAGTAAAAATTATCATCTAGAAGCATAAAGTGAAACATTATAAGATATCCTAAAGAAACTAAAGTGTATTACCTATATAACCCTTTATATACAAAAGTGATTATGGAAAGATAATACCTATTTCTAGATAGGGTTCACTTATCTAATGGAAATAATGGGATCAATATTGACTTAGAGGAAGTTGATGATCCAGATTCACAAGAGTTGGTATGGGAATAATCTACAGAAGAGATAGTGGGAGATGTATATTTTCCTGAGACATAAGTACTACGTAGGTCAACTTGAGAGGTTATAGAACCAGAGAGTTATGGTTTTGTTGTCACTGAGTCAGGTGACACATTACTCCTTGAGAGTGATGAACCTCTAAACTATACAGAAGTAGTAGATAGAAAGGATGCTGATAAATGGTAAGAATATATGCATTCTGAGATAGATTCCATATACCAAAATCATTTTTGGATTTTGGTAGACCCTCTAACTAATGTAAAACCCCTTTGGTGAAAATGGTTATTCAAAAAAAGTTGTACATGGATAGTATAGTCAATACATATTAGAAAAGACTAGTTGTGAAGGGTTTCATGAAACATCAAGAAATTGACTATGACGAATCCTTCTCACTAGTAGCATTGCTTAAATATATTAGAATGTTACTTGCAATAAAATCCTTCCATGATTATTAGATTTGAAAAATGGATGTCAAAAATGAATTTATAAATGGGAATTTGGTTTAAGACACCTATATGACTCAACCTGAATGATTTATTAAGTCATATAATGTCAATAAAGTGTGAAATATGTAGAGATCCATTTAGGGGCTGAAGCAAGAATCAAGATCTTAGAATGTTAATTTTGATGAGGCCATAAAAAAATATGGTTTCATCAAGAATTAAAGAGATCCATGTTTCTTTAATAAGTTTAATGGTAATTACATCATTTTCCTATTATTATATGTTAATGAAATATTAATTATGGGAAACAAAGTGTTAGTATTATAGTCAGTTAGGACTTTGTTAAATGCATGATTCTCCATGAAATACTTAGGTGAAGTAGCCTACATTATAGGGATCAAGATCTATCAAGATATATCTCAGAAGATTATTGGGATAATTCAAAGTACATATATTAACAAGGTACTCAAGTGGTATATTATATAATAATCCAAGAGAGGGTTGTTTCCAATGTCACATGTTATCAATATCTCAAATAAAATGTGTCCAAAAATACAAGAGGAGATTAATAGAATGATTATAATCCCTTATGCTTCAAAAGTGGGATCGATAATGTATTCCATGCTATGTATTGGGTTTGATGTTTCCTTTTCATTAATCATGGTGGGAATAATCAAGATAATCCAAGGTAGCTATATTGGGAAGCTTTTAAAATTATCCTGAAGTACTTTAGGTTTAAAAAAGATATGTTCCTGGAATATAAAGGAGATAAGGAATTAGTAGTGAGAGGATAAATTGATGTGAGTTTCTAGAAAGATCATGATGATCTAAAATCATAGTTTTGTTATGTATTTTTCTTGAATGGTGTTTCAGTGAGATGAAAAATCTCAAAGAAACCAATGGTTTCTGATTATATAGAAGAATATGAGTATATCATGGATTCTTATGTAGTTAATGAGGTAGTCTATATATGATGCTTTGTCTTAGACTTTCGTTTTGTTCCTAGAAGTGTAGACCTTGTTCTGGTATATTGTGATAGTACTATAATAGTGGTGCTTGGAAAGGAGCCCAGGTCAAACTAGAGGAAAAAACATATACTTTGGAATTTTTATCTCTTGATAGATTTTACTTAGTGGGGTGAATTCACAGTTAGAATATAATCCACATAGTAAAATGTGGTAGACCCCCCCCCCCAACTAAAGCTATATATCAACAAAAGAAGGATTCTCATGTGAGAGATAGTAGGGAGAGACTTATTAGTAGTTGGATCTAGTAAAAGTGGGAGTACTGAAAGTGGGTTCCCTATACACATCTTGTGTATGTGATTTGATTACCATTACATGTATATAGTATGATATATACATGTGTTTACCTTACCATAATAGTGTTTATACTTCTTATTCCACTATATTTATGGTAATGTACCTGGATTATGTTTCGTATCAAAGGGTTATAGTAGTTCATAGGATATAATGAGAACCTAGATATACTATGAAAGTAATCTTAAATTAATTTCGTATGGTACAGATACATCATATTAACATGACATAGATGATGTGTGACCATGAAGTTTTGGGGGCTCATAAGCATTGAGACTTCTCCTCGTGATGTTCACACTAGGTGATCTCTAGTAAGTGATATCATGACCACAGATATTTCAATAGCAAAACCACAAGTTTTGGGTGTCATTGGTTGTTTTTACCCATGGACATGTGTATTGGTCTCATGACTTGAGATCATTATCTATGTGTTCCATTTGATCACATACTTTTATATAATGAATAAACCATTACATTGAAGCCTTGGGGATATATCTTGTGTTGGGTGAGTCATTGGTGGTATAACATTGGATGAATGATCAAGATATAATATGTCACTTCCAATTTTAGTAACTAATATTTTGGGACTAGTTGATCAGGATAGTAGTACCTTCATAAATCCATTTATATGTTAGATGAAGGTAAGTCCATCCAATTAGATAAACAAACAATAAATAAAAAATAGGATGATGGAACAATCATGCATCTTACTTTATAAGATATCGAATGACAAAGATATTATATTACATAGTGTGTTTTCGTAGGATGCTTGTAATTTTTATGACTATTTATTATCTCTTTTAGATCCTTGATTAGTTACTAGACTCTTCTCTTTATATATTAATATTATTCACTGCTATCGAGATAAGGGCTCAGAGGCACACACACAATAGCGTATTTAAGAGCCTTCCATGTTCTGGTGAATAGGTATATGGGACTTGGTGGGCCCCACCTTGGTGTCTAAGATTTTTCCAAGAATTATTGATCACCAATGAATAAATAAATTCACTATAATTTGAATATAGAATAATTAGATTGAATTTATTTTTTAAAATTATTTACAAGTGTTTAAGTAAATACGTTGAATAATATGTTGTGAAAAATATTATTTTAATATTCAAGATTCATTTAATATTAGTTGTAATTATGATTCGAGTTAATATCTTGGGTTTATCATGTAATATATTTAATATATATTATAAGTGTGTAAAAAAATATCAATAATATTTATGATATAGTTAGTTCATCATAATTATTTATTTATTACGTATTTAGTGGATGTTAAATATACAGGGGTCGGGGAACCCTAAATGGGTATTTTCGACATCTACTATATAAGAAGAGAATAATCTCATTCCATGGACTATTCATCACTCATAATTGATATATTCTCTTTCATACTAAATCTTAGAGAGATAAATTCTATAACTGAGTGAACGATCCAAGAACGCCTTCATGGATCAAAGGCATAAGATCGAGGTGACCATCATGACATCAAATAAATCCTCAAAGATCCATGCTATTATCCAAAATATGATGAAAAATATATTAATGGGTTATTTAAGTACGTTTGGACGATCTATAGGTGTTTATCCTTAGATCCTTTGAGAAACATTCATAAAAAATGTGAAGCAGATTAGTGTTGATTGATTTGAATGAGGTACTTGTTCAGTTCTAATTTATGTGATTTAATAATTCACATGAGATCTTAGGACTATACTGGGACATAGATCACCAGAGACAACAATGTTTTGTCACTCAAGTGATGAAATTTTAAAATCTCTATACCATCGGTTTTAACTTCACTCCCCAGAACCATCAATTTGAACAGTTTTTAATGGTTTGTGTGTGTGTTTAAGAGACCTTCTTGATCCTTGTTTGATTGTGGTTTATATGGTTTGGGGCCCCATAGAAATACTTTATATCTTGTGTTTTATAATGGTTAAGTGATCAGGGTGATTTCTTAAGAGGGATCTAGGGTAAAGGGTCTGTTAATTTTTTATGCTTATTTTCTTACCCTTGCTTTATTTTCGTCATGGGAACCCATGTTCTATGGTAGACTAACTTAGATGGTACATTCTCCCTTTGAACTATCTATTCAAGTGAATTAAATCTATATTGTTTATTGGCTAGTGACGTGATACTGTATTCTACTAATTTATGGAATGAACTTAACTGGTGTCATAATTCTTGGATACCTAGACTTAGTAATGGTAGGGTAGATCCCACAAAACTTATTTACTTGATTGGTGGTTTTATATAGGGGGTTTATTTGACTTAATGTTTTGTCCCTTGATTGATTGACTTGTGTGACACCTATGATTGGATTCCTTTATTTCCATGTTTTATTTATGACATGGTTCCTCTAATTATTTACCTTTATATTCATGCAACTGTTGTTGGTTTTATATGGAATTTTAGGAAATGGTTTCAAATGAATATTTGAAATGAAGATAATATTTATTTTATATGGTGTGTGTGTTTTCTAAATAATTTATTTAATTAACTATTTTAATTTAAGTAAAAAATGTATATAAAAAAGATATGGATTTGACATTGGTTTTTTATTAACTTATATTTGAAAAAATTACTTTCTAATTATATTTCAAACTAGCTTAGAATGGATATTTAATTAAAAGTTAGGAATTTGGAAAGGTATGTGGTGACCTACTGGGAATTTTTATGCCCACGTGTTCTCTATTTTAGTTGTATTGTTTTTTTTATATCTTGATATCTCTTAGAGCATTGATTTTTTTGGTCTTGTTTGGTGCCTTGGGATCATGTGAAGGTTAGTGTTTACACTGTTTTGTTTAGTTCTCATTATTACATTGACCAAATAGGTATCTCCTACTTTCATTTATTGTTATTAGTGGGCTCACTATATATGTTGTGTTTGATAGTATAATATAAAGGGGATATTTCAATATTGGGATTTAGAGGGTGAGTGGAGTAATTGAATTTACATTAAATTTTTAAATTGTTTATATCTACTTTTCTACTTATTTTATTTTGCATGGACATCAGAATTATAGGTGGGTCATGCTGGATTTTTTGAATAAATTAATCTATTTATTTAATTTTTTTTCTTTAAGAAAACTATTCCTAAATGTTATTTCCTTGATTCCCAAACACTTATTCCATACCATGGGGATCGATAACACCCTTTGGAATTATCATGGGTAAGCCTAGGTGCCCAGTTCAGGGGTGGTATAAAATTGGATCATGAAAAGTTAATAAGAAGAATATTGAGGATGACAGACATGAAATAAATGTTATCTTAGCCTAACTTTTGTAAAATAAATTCATAAAATCTATAAAGATTAAGATAGTGTAAGGTTTCTAGGATATACTATAAAATATTCATGAAGGGAATTATAGAGTAAATGAATAAAATCATTAAATATGATGTTCCCAATTTTAAAATATTCATATTATTAAAACAAAAATAGTTGATGGTTTATTTACCATAGTGAATGTGATTTTTAAATACATACATTTTTTTATAATCCCTAAATAATTTAATAGTTGTCAGTAAAATGCTTAATATATTACCATACAGGGTGGGTATATAATTTTCATCACTCTAACACCATGATTTGAACTCATTTCAATATGATAAATTGTATAGTGTGTTGATCATGTATATTATGAGTAAAGGTTCTTCTTTCAAGAATACAAGTTAGGATGAGATATATATTTCATTAAAATACTAGAATAATTAGAATACTCTAAATAAGTTTAAAGAATATGGATTGATTATTTATTATAATTAATACACTAAGTTTATGTTTGAAAAAATCATTTAACTTATCTCAAATAATGTTTAAAATGGATTGTAAAAATATCATGGTAATATTTAATTAATGTTTTTAAACTATGGAACTTTTGGTTACTTTACTACAAATTTTCTTAATCTAAAATATAATGAAGATAATTGTAGTGGTGATTCCTAAAGAATATTTTCAATGTATAATACTTCTAGGTATAATCAATAAAAGTTTCTATATAAATTAAAATTAAGGAGGTAACCAATATTTAATAATGTAAATATTTTTTAAAATCTATTAATATGATATTTATTATAGTGAAAGTGAATATATTTCATCATTTATTGATCATGGTGTGAAATTATTTATTGCTAAAGTGAACAGAGAGAAGTTCTCTAGAAAAAGAGAAAAAAAAATAAATAGATGTATATTTTATTCTAGAGTTTTAATTAAAGTAATTTCATGTAAATATATCCAATTTTGAGAAAGATACAAGGTTTTTTGTAAAGGTATATTAAATATCAAATGTTATTGAGAAAGATCAAGGTGAAGGGAGTTACTATTGGTAAAGAAATTTAAAATTTTAAAACTATCACTTTCCAAGGATAATAAAATAAATGAATAAATAAATGAGAAATTAAAATAACATATCCAAAAAAAATTTAGAATTGTAATATCATTTAATGATGATCAAGTTTTATTTTGAAATTTTTATACAAGAAGTTGGTTGAAAGGAAGGGATAAAACTTATGTGAAATATGATAATTTTATTGATTATATTAATCATAAAAAACCTCAATTTATGGATTCATAACATATTGAATTTAATAATAATAAGTATTAAGATCAAATAAGTAGAAATAACATGAAATGTATAGACATCAAAAACAAAGTACATAAATATGGTCCAGCTGTAAATATCATTTTCCATTTCAAAATTTTCTATGAATTTAGAAGAGAATTTTTGGAGAAAAATTTATATAAAGTATTGTTACTGGTGTATAATATCTCTTTTTTATGATTTTATTAATATAGTTAATAATAATATTTAAACAACTAAAAAATAATTTCATAACAGATAAAGTGTAAGTTATAGAATAAAAATATTATTTATGGATATATTTTTTGTTGTGGGGGTTTTAGTCATGTGTAAAGGAATTCTTTGTTCAATGAAAGAAAATTTAGGGATCCTATAAGAGATTATATTTCATATTTTATGGGGATATAACCAACTCTAGTAAAATAAGTTTAGGAGAAATATAAATGTTTATAAGTAAAAAATATATAACCAATATCAATTATCAAATGAAATTTATAAAAGGAGTGAATAATTGGTACATTGTGTAGAGGATTACCTTACTATAATATTCGAATTGTTGAATCCAAATAAATATTTTTATGTTATTTAGAATTAGATAAAGGAAGGAAAGTAAATGGTATATATTTTTGAGTTTTCACTAAAGGCTTCCCAATAGGATTGAATTTGGATATTGAACAATGGTTTTTCATCACACATTAAAGGTGATAATAAGCTTTTGAATAGTTTTTAGAAATATAAATAGGGTTCATTTATATTTTTAAATGATTTATCTCTCAAAATAAAATATTTTGTATCAATATAGGTTTCTTAAAAAAATATAAAACCAAATAACACTTTGTTTTTTAATGTTTTTAATTAAAACTTGCTTAGTGTCTCTTAGAATTAGGATAAGAGAAACAAAGTGATCTTCATTAAGGATTAATTATTGATTAATTTTTTAAGAGATGGACATATGTTTACAAATGTGTAAAAAACCAGAGTAAACTTTATTTAAGTGGGAGATATTAAAATATTATGTTATTTGAGTTTATAGAAAGAAAGTGATTTTTGGAATTAATGACTTTGTCAAATCAATCAAATAAACTTAAACAAGTTGGCTTGGTAAAAATAAGTTTTGGATGTTTCAATATTAATAAGGGAAAAGTAATGGATGTGTTCCATATGTAAAAAAATTAATGATAGTTTATTATTCACATAATAATGAGTAGATTCAATAAATTCAACCCTTGGATCTAATTTACACTAATATATGTGGATTGATGAAGCATAAATAAACACATATAGATAAGTGAATTATCTTATTTATTGAAGATTATAATTGTATAAAATTTATTATGTTTATTTTATACAATTATAATTATTTTAATAGGTAAAAGGGTATCAAAAAGTGTTTAATGTAATTATGTGGTTACTTGGTGATGCAGTTTAAATTGGATATCTAAGTCAGAATTTTTAAGCTTGCTTAAAGAAGTGTAGCATTTTACATGAAATAATTTTACTATAAACCAAAGAAAAAATGGTATTGGTAGAAGTAAGGATAATATTTTTGTGAAGATGTATCAGACTATGTTGGTTAATTAAGGACAATATCATTATTTTTGGATTCAGGTGATTTGAACAAAAATTCATGTCCAAAATTTATCCAAATTCAAATATTTCTCTGAATGGGATATATTAAAAAAAATACCTCTAGTTTTAAATACTTTAGGGTATTACTAAGTACTTATATCATCAATTTTGAAGGCCCAAACTTGAGAAAATTTGAGTAGTAAGGTTTTTATTGAAACTTATTAAGATATTCATCAAATAGAAAGGGTTTTCACTGTTAAATAAGGAATCAGGAAAGATTATCAAAATCATTGGTGTAATGGTTTTTGGTCACTATTTTAAGGAGTTTAAAAAGAAAAATATATTATTAGAGTAATTAGAAAATTAATCTATTTTTTAAAACAATAATATTGAATTTTAGAAAATATTTAAATTTCTTGTGAAGATAAATGTGAGGTAGATGACTTTGATGTTTCAAGAAACAAAAGAGATACTCTTAAATTAAGTTAAGGTTAATAAAATCAGTGGAGGATAAAAATATCATTGGGGATCAAAATGAAATAGTTTGAACATTGATAATATTTTATACCACTTTTATTTCTCAAGTTGAACCAAAGTATGTGAATGATGAATTAAAGTATCATGAGTGGATAGAGGCGATGAATGAAAATTTAGACCATATCAAAAATAATAATACATAGTGAAAAAATGTTTTTCTATGTGAACCTTTTCAAAATATTATACAATAATTAAAAAAACAATATAATATAATTTATATTGTATCTTGAGGAGGATACAATCTATGTTCAAAAACAATCATTTTTTGTTTTATATTTTAGAAAATAAATATAAAAATGGGGATTTAAAATTTATGTACAAAATTTAAAGGAAACTTAAAAAAATTAATTAAAATAAATTGAGAGTTAATTATATGAAATAATAAAATTAGATAGAAAATGAGTGTTAAATAAATTTAAATTATGATTTTTTGAATAAGTCTCGAACATTTAGAAACTCCCTTATTCACTGTCTAAAATTAATATCTAATTGAATTTCTTGATTTTCACCCAAATACCTCCAAGTAAACACCTAATTCTATGTAAAAATCATACCAAGACCTCAGTATGATTATTTTTCTCTTATAATAAATATTCGACTACCTAAAGACCTCCAAGAATCTAAACTTAACTGAAATATTTAGTCCCAAAGGTAAGACCTCGCTTAAGAAATTTAAATAGTAAAATCCATTATTTTACTTCATATATTGTAAAACTATTCAATATATATTAGAAGAAATTATATTTAGAAGGTAAAAACAACCTTCATTAAAAAATATGGTTTCTATAAAAAATTTAAAAAGATTATAATGATCCTTAGGAACTCACTATGGAAATATCCTCAGTTCTTCACTTTCATAGGTAGTTGGAAGTTTAGCCATGATTTTCTAGATCATCTCCCATCTATTCTTCCCCTCTCTACATTCCTTCATGACTACCCAAAACAATGGTATTATGAACTCATCTTATGGAATCTCTCCCACCTAAACATCTCTTTTTCTCTATTTTGATTTATTCCCTCCTTATATATCTTTGATGTGGAGGGAAAAATATTTGAAATGGTAACAAATCTAAAATTTCACCTAGGGAAACTTCACATACATGTAGAAAACCTCCATGAACAACTTTTAGGTGTTTAAAATAGCATTTTCTTATTTATATTGTGGTATTATCATTAATTCATAGAAAATAAACTTTTAATTCCATTTGTATCATCACACAACCTTTAGATATTTATTTTCATCTTAAAATGAGATCGTGTGTCCAAGATATGGTTTAGACTAAATAATTTAGTTTAAATCCTCTCCATCGATGAACTATAAAATTTTACAAAGTAAAAAAATTCCTATGTGAGAATCTCATCTAGTTCATAATTCTTTATCTTGTTAGACTTCCATTTTATAAGACTTTATAAGTCCTATAAAATGAAATTCATACAAGATCATGTTTTAAAAGTCATAGGCCATTCAAATTCATATTTCAGGATTAATACAAAATGATAGTGAAAAGTCTTATTAGAACCAAAGTCATACAGGGCTCACAAAAGTAATACGTGATTGGGGAAATATAATATAAACTAGTAAAAATCATAAAAAATAGAAAAGGCAACGTCTTATATTATATAAGATTCTTATAAGATTATAGATAGGTCCTATAAAACCCTCATAATCTTATGGGATCCATGGGATTTATATTAAATCAATATGAAATTAATACACAATAAGACCTAACAAAAAATTTACCCAATCATGTTCAAAATAGAAATTTTCCCATACACTCAAATGAAAACAAGGAATATTCAATTGATTTCTAAAATTATTGAAAATAATTTAAAAAAGTTAATATATTTTCCCATTAATTCCTAGAACATCCCTAAAAATAAAAAATTAAACTATTTCACCTAAACAAATAAAATGGTGGGGATTTATTCCTTGAAATACACACAAAATTAAGGAAAATATGAGCTTCATCCATTCCCCCACACTAAAGACTTGGAATCCTGGATAAGTGAGGATAAAAAATAATACCAAAGTAAATTAAAGATTAAATACCATGTGAATTATTATGAATACTGAATAAACTATACTCCAAATTCTCTATTAGGTTTATTCAATCCATTTCCACTTCATTTTCCCACCATACACACAAAACACTTACCTAACCATAAGATTACCATACCACACATATTTTAATTTTGTTTAGAAAATTTTTTCTCATCCAAAAAAATACAAGGGTCACTATAGGATTTATAGCTCCCAAAATATCCCCCTACATGATTTAATTACCTATGTTAATCATTAGAAATTTATAGTTATGGGAATTAGTTGAAGGTTTGTATGTTTTAGATGTGAAAAAGTCCTGGTAGAATAAGCATATTTGATTCTTTTTGAAATAAAAAAATGAATGATTATAGTTTTCACTCAATAATGGTATTCCCCTTACCAATATTTGAATTTAATTGTATCTAAAAATATTTTAAATTAAAATTATATTTTACACCTACAATTTTTCTATAGTACAATTTAATCCACACAACTACTTTCAATAAAATTGAATTTTTATTTTTGATGTTTTAAAATTATATAAAGATTGATTTTTTAAGGAAGTAAAGGTTATTTGAATCTTCACATAGTGGTGTGACATGCCACCCCTTATTTTTAATGATAACACTCTTTTCATCTTACTAAAATTAATTTTTATTTTTTTCTACATAGAATCTTTTCAAACAATAGATTCTTGACATCATTCTAATTTTCAAAATCTATTTTAAACAATATAAACAAAAAGATTATAATATTATTTTTTCCTTTAATTTTATAAAACAATTATCCCCAAGTGATGTATAAAACCACAATACAGCACCTCCCTACACATGAGTTCAACTATATTAAGAAATTTTAGTTTTAAAATAGGTTGAATAGGGATTTTAGTTTTAAAATGCTGCGGCCTAATAGGTTGTTAATAGCTTACTAAGGGCCTCGAAGGATATAATATAATGGGAAGGCATGAATAAAAAGGTATTTAGAAAAGGGGGATTTTAAATTAAAATATTTATCTCAATTTTCTTCAACATAAGTGCCTCACACTATTAAAGTTTGATAGAAACACATCAAATTATGGTTAAATAAACCATTTTTTTATTTTATCAAGAAGTGAGGTCAATATAAAAAATATGTCAAAAGGGTTCTGAGTCCTCATAAGAAGGTGATTTTGAAATTTAGATGGTTATTTTTATAATTTTATTAAATAATTATTTTATATAATGAGTCCTTTGATCAATGATAGTAATCTTTAGAAAACCAAATATGGAAAACAAATTCCTCTCACAAATATAGTAATAACTTTTTCATCATTGCCTCTATTGTGAAAAAATCCTACACACTTGGAAACATAATCAATAAAAATTAATTTATTAATATATCTAAAATAATTGATAAATTGTATCATGAAATCCATACCCCATATATAAAAACATTACAAAAAAGGGGTTATTGAGGAATTTTATTTCTCTTGATATTATTACCTTTAAACTTGAAGGTTTTGTATGTTCTAAGGAATTAAAAATAATCTCTAAAATAGTGGTACAATATAAAATATAATCAATGACTTTACTATATAATATTTAGGGTATAAAGTGACAAACATAACTCATAGTATGGTAAACATTCAACATGGATTAAAATTCACAATATGGGATATATCTATTAAATATTTATTCACTATCAAAATCACTAAAGTAAGGATAATCCAACTTGTATATTCTTGAATAACTCAAAATATTAAAAAATTACTTAAAAACAATTGGAAACATCATTAGAATCCATATAATTTAATAGATCATTAAATCATGGTCTCTCACTCTTAACAATAATAAACTCCTCATGAAGAAATGTTTCTTTATTTGGTTGATAAATATGAAGTTTCTAATCCAAATCATATACTCAAATGGTTAACCATAAGGTATTTAATTCTTTTCATATAGTTTATTTCAACATCAATCTTTGGAAAAAATAAAATACATCTTAATAACCTTGGTTTTTCATCATGTTTATTCATCAAAAATCTGATTATAGAATGTCTATTGAAAACAATAACTTTAGAGCCTAATAAATAAAATCTAAACTTTTTTAAATAAAATAAATAACCACAAACACCTTATAAGTTTTTTTATATTTGGATTTATATTGATCTAAATTGTTATAGGTATAAGCTATCATATGAGAATACTTTTCCAACTTTTGAATCAAATCATCCCTAAGGGAAACATGAGATGTACCACCCATCAATTCAAAGAGTAAGCCCCATTTTGGTGGTTTAACAATGGGTGGGGGTACCAAATTATATTTTATATCCCTAAAGTCTTTTTTAAAACATTCATAAAAGACAAATTGAGACTTTTTATTAATAAATATGGACAAAGACAAAGTTTTCATGCTAAAATATTTTATGAAACTCGTATAAAAACCAGCATGTCTGAGAAAACATATCATATGTCTTACAATTTTTGTGTATTATAGTAAAGAGATTACATCAAAATTATATTATGACACTTTAATTATATATTTAGATACTAAATGTACAAGAAAAATTCATTTATCTACCATGAAATTAAATTTCTCACAATTGAGAACATGGTTTTTATCATTGCATATTTCAAGAACATCTACCAAAATTTTAAAACATCTTTAAAAAGATGTTATATAAATTGTAAAATCATCCTAAAAATTATATAAAACATTATAAAAATCAATAAAATATATTCATCATATATATTTTAATGTTTCTTTTGTAATTAAACAAACCAAAAGAAATTATTCTATAGGAAATCACTCCAAAAGAACAAGTTATAAGGTTTTTATCTTGATATTCAGGTGATATTAAAATTTGAAAGTAACCCTAAAATATATCAAGTAAATAATAGTGTCTATATACCTCAAAAATTTGAATCACTTTATCAATAAATGGGATAATAAAGTTATCTTTACTAGTCACGTGTTTATGGTATCTATAATCAATACAAACTCTCTATTTGTTTGAAATATTAACAGAGACAAGCTCATAAAATTTATTCCTTAAAATAGAAAATCCACTCTTCTTAGGAATGATTTGGATAAGACTCACCCATTATCTATAAAAAATGATAAAACAAATTTTAATATCCAATAAGTTGTAAACTTACTTTTTTTTAAACCTCTAAAAGTATTAGTTTTAGTCTCTTTTGAAATTTACCAACAAATTTGGAATTCTCTTTCAATAAAATCGTATGCATGCATATTGAATAGTCAACTCCTGTTATATCAACTAAGGTGTATCTTATGGGTTTATTTTTTTTATAATGAATCCTAAAATTAGTTATCTTAGTCTTTTGATAAAAAAATTTCAATAATAATAGGGAATTTTTTATTTTCACCTAATAATTCATATTTGAGATTTTCAGGCAGTGGTTTTAGTTCAAACTCAGGTGGGATATTTTAATTAGTCAAATAATGTTTAAATTACTTATAAAAATCAATTTAATCTCCAAATTAAATCATAAAACAATCATATTTTGCATCTAATTCAGTATTAGCAAGATACTTAGAAGACTTTTACAAGTACTATTTTCAAAAAAACTACAGACTCAAAAGAGCATTGAAGATTTGAATTTTTAGAATTAATTTCCAAATTTTGATCATACTCATCACTTATTTTACAATAAAAATTATCATTTTATTCAATAAAACAACAATAATATTCATCATTTTTAAATTTTTCATTAGTTTCATTGAAAATAATAAAAGATTTAGAAATTCCAACAAGCTCACATGTAGTTACATCAACATTAAACTTTACTTGCTTTAATCAATTTGATTATTATAAAAATGCATTTTAATAGGAAACAAAGGTTAATTTTTATAAATAGTATTTATTATTTCATTAAATTAAAAATAAAGAAACAAATTAGTAGAAAAACATTAATTATATTCACATAAAGGCATTAATATTTCTCCATTGGGTGTTTCATAGTCTAATGAATATTAAAGTGAACTAATTTTCCTCTAAATTCAAATGATAATATTTCTTTATGATCATTTATAATTTTCGTATCAGTTTTTAGAAAAGTTTTTCCAATAATTTTTGGTTTATGTGTACTAAAACTATCACCTTCTAAATCCAAATCATAAAAATCAATATGGAAAATCATGATTCTTACTTGTACTAAAACACCACCAATGACATAATTTGGTTTGGTGGTACTCTGGTTGTCTAGTTTAGTGGTAATTTTAGTAGTTTTCATCTCTCCAACCTATAAATATGAGTAAAGAAAATAGGTTATGACATTTATTCAATCTCTTAAGTCTGACATAAAATCCTTAAATTCCCACTTTTTTATAGTGCAAGGAATGGTAACAGTCCTTGTATAATTAAATTTAATAGGTAATAAGTCTCAAATCATGGAGGAAACATTCCTCCATAAGTTCACTTTATCTCTTCCCTTTAACTTACACTTTTGAGAACATTTTTCATTCAATAATTTAGAATACCTTAGAATTTGTTTCACATAATCAAGAAAAGGGATATTGACTTGAACTTTCCTAAAAATTTATAAAACTTATTTCTCCAAATCATTTTCAACACTCTTACTCACTAGTGGATTACTTATATGGTAAGAAAGTGGTGGATAATGTATCTTTTGATAACTTTGATCACTATTTTTAGAAGCATATGGTTGTATAATCCTCCTCTAATATATCTTGTTTCTATTAATAAAATATTATTCTTTTGAAAATAATATTTATTTTAAAAAAAGTTCAAAATTTTTTACAGGTTCAACAAAATATTTTCATTCTTCAAGAGATTATATATTTATTGAACATGGTTTTGAAGTATATTTAACATTTATAGGTTCAAAATCAGTTATAACTCTGAATTCATGGTTTGTTTAACATTGTTCCATTCTTAAGTTGTATTGCAATCACATTTTATTTTCCTTTTTCCTTAGAATACACTTGAGTTTGTGAAGATAAACCACTATTTATCTAGTTTTTTCTTCTACCAATATCAATATCTAGTTGTCCCATTTATTTTATTAAAGTGGAAATAATAATCTATTGTTATCTCACAGTTTCTGTAAGGTTATTTTATACTTTTTTAGTTAGATATGTAGGTTTAGAAATTACTTCCAGAATGAAAATTTTCTTTCTCATAAAAATTCCTAAGTTGATAATTACTTGAATGAAATTCAACTATAATTCCTTGTTTTTTAGGATATCTAGATATTTCATTGGAAGGTTGGTGGAATTGTTGTTTATTTTTTTTTTGAATGGTAAGGTTTTTTTGAGTTTGATTGAAAGAGACATCTTGGAGAAACGATAATGTTATTTTCATAAGGTTCTTCCATTTAAAATAATTTATCAATAATATGATCATTGTAAGAACAAATTACACAATAAAATAGTATTTGATAACTTATTTTAGGTTTGGGTTGGCTTTGTGAAGTGTTGGAAAACATCATTAACCTAACTATAATGGTTAGAACACCAAGTTAAATTTAAATCATACTATTTTTAAGAGTATAAGTGGAAAATTATTGAGAAAATTTTGATAGGTAAAGGGGTATATTATTCTAATTTTTTCCTATTTTAGGTTGTGTTTTCAATATGATTTCTAGAATCCGTTAGGGTTTATAAACTAAATCACCTCCTATATTAGTATTTATTATGAACCTATTAGTAAGGAAAATCCCATAATAAAAATAATGAATCAAATTTTATTCACTAATCAGATGGTGGTTAAAACTAAAATAAAATATTTTGAATTTTTCTCAAAATTCATGAAAATTTTCACCTTGAAGTTGTTTAATCTCATAATTTTTCTAAATTGCAGTAGCCCTTGACGTAGGGAAGAAATTTTCAATAAAAAACTAATTTAGTTCAATTAAATCCTTAATAAATGTGAAATATTAATAGGAAAACTATTAAATTTTGGAATTTTATAAATGAATCCAAATTTGTTTTCAAAAACAAGAGGTGTATTAGAGTATTCTATATGATTTTATTGATTGAATTCCTATGATAAAGAAAAATATTTAAGAGTTTTATTATCATCCATTGTGGTTTAAAGTTTAAAAAGGATTCCTATAAGTGTTTTAGTGGAAGTAGTTAAAGTATAGAGTTGATATCCTAAGGTTTACTCACCCATTAGATCAAAAAATGAGGTTTCAGTTTCAAAAATCCAAGTTGTTCAAGATCTATAATGGAAAGTTCTGATAATTTTAGCATTTAAAAGAGAAAAATTAGGGCATGGAATTTAAATAATGTAAAAATAATTTAAATAAGCTTAGTAAACCTCCTTTAAATAATGGTTTTTTGTGGGTACCTTTTCAAAATTTTATCCCTTAATGAAAATATAAAATAGTAGTACCAATGTTTTCTCTTGATGAGGTTATAGGCTAAGTTAAAAATCTGTCACTTTTTTCTATTTTTGGAAATAAAGATAAAAATTAGGATTTGAAAAGTATTAAAAACATAAAAGAAAACAATAAAAATTAAATTAAAATAAATCAAGATTCAATAAAGGGAATGAAAAAGAAATTTTGGATCGAAAAGGAGTGTGAAATCAAGTTTAAAAGAAATAGAAGTGGTCAAATATAGACCATTTCAAAAGTCCCTTGTTCTTTATCAAAAATTAATAGTTAGTTTAAATTCCCAATGATCACTAAAATACCTCTAAGTGAACACCAAATTCTTTTTGAAAATCATACAAAGACCCCT
Organism: Viscum album; assembly: GCA_963277665.1. Classification (NCBI taxonomy): domain Eukaryota; kingdom Viridiplantae; phylum Streptophyta; class Magnoliopsida; order Santalales; family Viscaceae; genus Viscum; species Viscum album. Next base: position 1,164,128,504 of record OY728137.1, read on the forward strand.
ATATGATTTGTGTTCCATATATATAATTGATTCAACTACATAAATACTTGAAAGTACCTAAACCTAAATGAAATTACTATGATTAAAGGAAAGATATCACTTAAGAAATTTGAATAATAAAATAAATTATTTTACTTAAAATATTTAAAAATAATTCAAAATAGATTATAATAAATTATATTTAAGAAAAAAATTACCACCTTCATTCAAAAATATATTCTCCAAAGAAAATTTAAAAATATTACAATGATTCTTTAAAACTCATAAGGGAAATATCCTCAGGTCTCTACATACACAACCACTTTGGAGTTAAGACAAGCATGAATAGATAATATCTCATATATTATTACCATATATATCTCTCTCTCTCCATAACTTCCAAGAATAGTAGCTGTTTAAACTCCTCCCATGAAAACTCTCCCGCTCCAATGCCTGTTTTTTTTCTAAATTAGTTTATGCCCTCCTTATACATGCACGATATGAAGGGAAAATTATTTGAAATGATGTCAGATTAAAAATTAAAAAATTTTAAACTTAAAAATCATGAAGAAACCTCCATTATCGACTTATAGGTGGAAACAATAGTGTTTTTTTCTTCATATGCACGGGATGATCATTAATTAATAGGAAACCAGCTTTTAATTCACTTTAAATCAGCCCACGACCTTCCACTTCTCATTTATATAACACCTAGGGAATTTTGAATATATTTTATATTAAATAAATAATATATTTAATAGTTTATACCACATGGAATAGTGATATTAAATAGACTGTAATATACTATGGAAATATTATTATTTGAATATGCGTTTTATAACCTGGTAATTGGTTTGAAGGGTATGAATAAGAGTAACCACATTATGAAATATATATTGAAATTTTTTCTTTATTAAAATTTATTGATTATTTACAAGGAATTAAGTACTTAATTTTTAATTATAACAATTAAATCATATAAGGTTCAGGATAATTAATGTTTAAAAGTTTAATTTTTCTAAAAAAATTGGTTTTCCATATATTTTTTATTTTGAATTTAAAATATAAATTTATTAATTTTAGAATTTTAATTTTATGAAATTAACATCATTTTTGAATTCATAATATCAAATTTGGTTTAGGGTAAATTTTTTATATTTTTCTAAAGAATTTGATTTTTTAGATGAATAGTGAAAATACCAATTTTTCAAATACCGCAACTTTTATGAAATATTTTTGATGTAATATTGAATTAAAAATTCATAAAAAAATTATATCAACCAATTATGTGTTTAAGTAGTAAAATAATGTATTTAATAACATTATTTTAAATTTTGAAACCCATGCTTGACTTTTTGGAACATAAATTACATTTTATTCTAATAAAAAACTATTTGTAGATCATTTTATTTAATCGCGTTCTTGGAAAGTAAAATTCGGTTTTGAAATGATCCAAATTTAAAATAACATTCATTTTTTAATTATAATTCAATCAAAGTCATAATAATCAATATTATGCATAACCTTAATGTAAAATAATTTTTACGCTTAAAATGACTATTTTTTTAAGACGATTTTTCATTGCATTTTGCGAACTTATGTTAAAATTAATTTTTACCAATTCAAAAAATTGATATTATATAATGTATTATATATTTTTAACAATAATAATCCAATTATTTTATAATTTCTATTTTGTTTTATTCATAATGAATAGTATCCACGGTAAAAATTTATCATCGTGATAAAGGGTAAAATGGGTGGGGTTAAAATTATAGGATAAATTTTAAAAATATCTCACACATTTTTATTTATTTTATTCTATGACTATATTTTCACTAGAATCGTTATTTCTTTAAAAATATGGTAATTTTATGCCACCTTCCTTTATTTACAACCTTTATATTTTTTTAATATAGATTAATTACAACATGTCACTCTCCTTCTTTTAATATCTCTAATATGTTGTCATAGGGGTAAAAAAGAACTTATGAATGGTTATAAAAGGTTACTTATAATATGAATAAATTATTTATGATAGTAATTTTTTTAGTGATGGTAAAATTACCTTGAATGCTTACGCAACATTGACCCAGCACTTGTGCAAGTAGTAAAAAATTCAAGTAAATGATTTTAAGAACATCAAAAGTAATATGTTTTGGATGAATTATGATGTTATGATAATTTAATGGATAAATATATTTTATTTTTAATGATTAAATTATTTATATTCTTATTCCAATGTTATCTTGATGACCTCAAAGTCAAAATATGTGAATAGTCTTGAAAATGACTTTAAATGATACTTGATGTTTAAAATTATTTTAAAATCGTTATAAAATCAAAAAAAACCTATATTTAATAACGTGGATGGGAAATTTTGGATATTATCATACATTTTTCATGAATATTCTAGTTTATATTTTTAAAATTAGATTCATAACACCTAAATATTGAAAATTTGTTAAATAAAATTGATTTTTATATAAAAATGGACTCACATATGGTTTTTTCTCCTATTTATTCCCAAATATGTCTCCATACTTCCCATAACACATTCATAAGCCCTTGTAGTGATAAAATTTCTATTGTCCAAAGGCATTAAGGTCAATTGGAAGGAGGATACTTGAAGAATAGGTACTTGTCTTTACCAATATATTTCAATTTTCTTTCTTGTTAACCCTTTTTAAAATATTATATAACTATATTAACATAATAAGATAAGTATATTTAATATAACTAAATGTTTTTTTAATTATACAACCATTTTTTATCAAATTTATATCCAATTAAAAATAAAATTTTGGCTCATGAGTATATATAGACCATCGTCTGCATGAAGTGATGCATTTTACTTTTCATCACCATCTATAAAGGATGGTAATATATATATTTTTAGTGGTTATGTATGATTTTTATGAAATAATTATGATTCTTAAAATATAATACATCTTCTACATTCTTATCAACCCATTTTTTGGGAAATGATAACATCGCTTGTGCGTATGTGTGGACTACCACCTCCGTGAAGTTATGTGATTTGTTTTTTATTTTTGCTTTACATAGATAGTGATAAAGATATATTTAATGAATATATATAATATTTATGATATAATTATTATTCTAGAAATATATAATGTTATTTACCTTTATTTTTTCAATCACTGAAAAATGAAAGCATCACTCGTGCGTACGTACGGAATATCATCTCTACGGGGTGATGTAGTACATTTTTCATCAACTAATTTTATGGATATTTATAAAATTATATTATAACAACTCATTTAATAATATAATTAAAAAAAATTAGTTTATTAATATTTATGAAAGTGATATTTATATTCATTATAAAAATATTAAGCAATTTTTAATCAAAATAGAAATACTTTTAATTAAACACTTTTATTATGAGGTTCTAATTTAAAATTTTAATTTATAAACTATATAATTTTAATTTTAAAAAGATAATTTTATTTTAAAAATGAAATAACAAAATTAAGTTGGTCTGAAAATTGGGATTTTTTGGAAAATAATGATTTTTCAGCGAATCGTGAAAAATACCGATTTTTGTAAAATTGTCAATTCTTTTCAATAAATTATGTAATTAAAGAGTCCCATTATGATTTTAATTTTATTTAAAATAAAAAAATTATTATTTAGTTATATTTAATCTAATTAGTTACATTTGAATCATCTTTATACTAAATTTTAGTATAAGTTTAATTTTTGGTTTGAAAATGGGATTTTTTCCTAAAACAGTTTTAAAGTGCATATTATTTCTCTATTTTAATTATTTAAAATAACCCCAAATAGGAATTATATAAATTAAATCAATTTATTATACATAAATAAATATTAATTTAAATTTTTATAATTATGATAACTAATCATAAAGTTAATATAAAATCATTTTATGCTTGAAAAATACATTTATTGAAAAACAGCTTTTTTGTCTCGTTTGTAAGTTTTATTTTAAGATAAATTATTCCACATATATGAATTAAATTTGGTAAAATATATTCTATATTTGGAATTATAACAATTTATATTATCTAATAAGGTTAACATAATTTTTTTCATAATGAATACTAAAAATAGTAAAAATATCTTACCACGATTAAGGTGAAAACGAGTTTATAGGGGGTGTCAAACTAAAATAATAAAGGTTAAATGACCTAAAAACTTGTCTAAATTATATTTTATGGACATATATTTACCTTATATCATCTTATTATTTATAATATCCCATTTTGAAGCCTTTTTGCATGTACAAAACGTGGTTATCACTTTTGATTTTCAAAAATTACAAGTGTGTCACTCACCTCATTTATAAAATTCCACCATCTCTATTCTCCTCTTTACACATTCATCACCTTTTGGTTTGATAATTACTTACCCAAATACCTTCCTTACTTTTATCCCCATGACTTACATCCATTTTTTTATTATAAAACTATCCTAAGAATGATTTTGATGCTAACCTAAGGAGGTTTTCTGAAGAAAATGAAGTTAAAGAAAATACATGGTGAGTTAAACTTAAAGTAAGGGACACTTTAAATTAAAACTTATTTTTAATTTTTTTAAAGAATTATTTTCAATATATTTATCTTATATGACCATTTTTCTAAATTTTTTATGAAAATTATTATTTATGCTTCAATGGATGCTGAAGGTTATTTTTTATAATATTTTACTTTAAAAATGTTTAAAAAAATAAAAATATTTTAACGGTTTTACATAAAGGAATTTTCTTTTTAAAATAATCCCATTTTAAATTTTTCCTTCCAAATATTTGTTTCTTCCATGTCCATGTTTTTAACAATTTTATGAATGTAATTATATAGACAAGTAAGTTTTATAAAGGATATTTTTTTCTTTATTTAAAAGGTTTTCAGAAAAGTAATCTTTATAATAAATGTTTTAATTTACTTAAACAGTACAAAATGAATGTTATATTTTAATGTATATGGAAATAAATAATTTTTCTACCACCATAACCATTTTTAAAGTTTGGATTCCTTTTCAATTTTTAATGTTTTCTTCAAAGAAAAACCTTATTCACCTTTTTCAGGGTATTTTTATTGAAAATGAGTTTTTAAATGGGATAGATATTTTAATATCTAGAAATATTTTCTTATGGGTGTAAAGAATATTTTATGAGTTTAATGTTCAAAATTTAAGGATTTTATGATTTATTATTATGTTATGATTCTTGGACATTATTTACGATGGTGGGTGGTTCCGTTATAAATTGCTGATGGGTGGTTACATTATTAACTAATGATAGGTGGTTATGATATAAAAAAATGATGGGTGGTTATGTTTTTAACCAATTATGGGTGGTTATGTTGTTAACCAAGGATGGTTATTTTCATTACTAACAAATTATGGGTGAATTTTTGATATCCTTCTAATGAATTGGGTGTGGAAGTCGACCGTGTGGTTATCATATTTGTAAAAGTGATTAGAATGATGATGTCCCAAATTACCTACATACTTTATCTATGATTTATATAGTTTTTAAATTATTTATTTTATAAAAAAGTGTGGATTATTTTATGTTAAAATTATGTATTCCATTCTATCAAATAGAATTGAGATAAAGGTAAAACATTCATGGGTTTTCATTTTCTTCCCTAGAATAGCCAATTTATTATTTTTATCCCTTACTGGGCTTTTTGTGCTTATCCAAAACTTTAAAAAAATCATAGGCCTCAAGGATAGGTAAGGTAAAGGAAGAAGCCAATTTTAAATCCATGAATATTTTTCATCAAAAGAAATCATTTTTTATTTTTCAAAAATTTTATATTATTGGAAAAATAGATACTGATCAAAAGTGTCCACTTTGTAATAAATTGTTTTTTTATGTATGAGTTATGAATTCATTCTATAAAACTTTAAACCAAAAAATATCCCCAAATCAAATAGAATGTATTCTTGACTTAAAACCCAAGATTATGTAATACTTAAGGCTTTGTCATTATAGTTTGTATTAGAGTAAAGGTTTAGATAATTTCATAGGTTAGGATTATATTTATGAAATTACATTAAAGTATTTTACATTATGTTTAAGTTGAGATGATATATCATTTTAATATTACTATTTTTCTTTGTCTAAACTATGTCTATTCAGAATGGTTTTTCATAGAGGAATTATGGAATCTGTAGTAGTAAGGCACCAAGAAAAAATATCCTTCCAATTTAGTATCTAATAATGGTTGGAAATAGAATAGAATAGTTTTTTTATAAAAGGATAAATTGATACAGGCCATAAATGGTGGTGGTGTCTATTCTAGAGAGCGGCCAGATCTACCACATAAGAACATGTCGATAGTTGAACATTTCATGAGACAAAACCCTCCAGATATTAGTGGAACCTTGGATTCAGTGGTAGATAAATGGTGGATTAATGTTATAGAAAATATATTTTACTTCATGGGATGTTCAAAAAATGAAAATATTGCTCTTGTTGTTTATCGTTTTGAAGGTGAAGTTGATTGATGGTGGTATTTGGTTAGAAATCGTAGGTAGAAAGATGATCTTGATTCCATGGATTAAAAAACATTTAAAATTTTTTTTTCCATAAAAACATTTATCAAATGATGTTATACTCTAGGTGGAGAAACAATTTCAATAATTGAGGAAAAAAATAAAGATCATGTAGCCTCATGAGAAGAAAGTTTTACAAGATTGGCTAGGTATGTACCATATGTTATTTGGGACATTGATAGTAAAATTAATATATTTTAATCTGGTTAAAAACATAGTTTACAAAAATATTTGGCCTCATAATAATTTAAAAACTATTATAAAGTTGTTCATTATGCTGGAAAAAAGTTGATATGGAGTTATCTGACACTCATTCCCCTCATGACAATAATAAAACGAAGCAATTTGGTTGGTAGGTGATGGGGAATAATTCATAAAAGAAACATAGAGGTAATAAAATAAATTTCACATCCTGTGGTATGTGTGGTAAGAATCATCCTATATAATTTCTTACAAAATCTAGGAGATACTTTCGATATGTAAATTTTGGTCATATGGCACATGATTTTAAGGAAAATAATCCTGAACAATCCAATAATGGGGTAATGGATTTCTATCAAATATTGAGATGTTTTAGTTGCATTGAGTTGTGCCATTATACTAACATGTGTCCAATTTTAGTCACTTAGGTGGGTAATCATCAAGACTAAAAGAAAAAGGTTTGGAAAAATCATTTGCTACTACTACAGGGGATGATGGGATATCAAATGAAGTGATGACAGACATGGTACAGGTTTATTCAAATTATGACAGTACCCTATTTGACTCTAGATATTTTTATTTTTTAATTTCTGATATTTTTTCAAGAAAACTAAGAATATCACCACTTGAATTTATGATATAACTTTTGGTGAAAAATATGGGTGGAAATATTAAATAACCCAAGATTTATTGGAATCTTCCTATTGTTATTAGTGGAATTCTCTTCCTATAAAATATTGTTGAACTACCCATATTATATTTTGATATAATTTTTTGATATGGATTGGATTTTAGTTTATCATACTCAGATATATTAATGATCTAATAAATTTTTATTCAACAATTTTACACCATTGATAACTTTCTTAGAATCCAAAAAAATTAATAAAGATAACAATGAAAGTTATCTAGCTCATATTGTTAAAAAAATAAAATGTTCAAATTTGTGATGTTCTAGTATTAAATGAATACATGGACATATTTCCTACTGAATTTTCTATTTTTATTCCTGATTGGGAGGTTTAATTTACTATTTAATTGGTTTCTAATGTTAATTCTATTCCAAAACCCCCTTATCGAAAAACTCAAGTAGAACTTTTATGATTGAAAAAGAAATTGCCAGAGATATTTGATAAAGGTTTCATTCGACCGAGTACTTCACCATGAGGTGATCTTATTTTTTTATTAAAAAAAATATTTTTTAATAAAAAATTTCATTGATTATAGAGACTTGAATAATATCACTATTATAATAAGTATCATTTTCCTCTTATCGATGATTTGTTTGATCAGTTCTTGGGATCACAATATTTTTTTAAGATTTATCTCAGGTTAGGGCACCATTAGTTGAAAGTGAAGGAGGTAGATATTCCTAATACTGCATTTTGGACTATATATGGGCATTATGAGTTTTTATTTATTCCCTTTTGGTTGTCTAATTCACCTTTTCTATTTATAGACCTTATGAAATGAGTTTTCCATGAGTTATTGGACATGTTTGTGTTTTTGTTTATTGATGATATTTTGGTACATTAGAAAATTCAGGAGGAATATAAAAGACACCTAAGGATTGTTTTAAAAACCATAAAAGAAAAGAGACTGTATGGAAAATTTATTAAGTGTGAATTTTGGTTGCAAAAAATTTCTTTCCTTTATTAAATTGTTTCTAAAGATTGAATAACAATTGATTATACTAAAACAAATTGTTGAAAAAAAAAACAAGACCCAAAAATATAATATATATTAATTGTTTTCCTAGATTTTTGGTTTTATATAGATGGGTTTTTGAAAAAAATTGTTGGATGTATATCATGTTGACTAAGTTTACTTGAAAAGGAGTTAAATTCATTTGAACAAAATTATCTGATGATAATTGTTTAGAATAAAAAAAATATATTTGTGGATGCTCTAGATTTGGTCCTTCATTCTAGACATGGTGACTTTTTTATCTATTATGATGCTTTATTAAAGGGGTTTGTTTTTTTTCTGATACAGAATGATCAGGTAATTTCTTATGCTTCATAACAACTATAACCTCATGAGTTAAATTATCCTACAAATGATGTGGAATTAGATTCTATTGTTTTTATATAAAAATTTTGAGTTATCATTTATATTGAGTAAATTGTGAAGTATATACTGATCACAAATTTTTAAAGTATATTTTTACTTACAAAGAGTTAAACATGAGGTAAAGAAGATAGTTGGAACTCATAAAGGATTATTTTTTTATGATTCATTATCATATTGGAAAGTAAAACAAAGAATCCAATACCATGAGCCAAAAAATAATGCTAAATTAACCATGTTACATTTGTAACATGACCCATTGGTCAATTAATTAATGAATTTTTTTCTAGAAGTTCTAGATGTAGGAACCTACTCTATTTTTTTAGGTTCCAGTAAAATCATCTCAATCAAAAATAATTAAGTAAGCTCATAAAGAGAATAATGTTTTTTATGAAAATGTAGAATCTCTTACGAAGTTAACACTGCTTGATTTTAAAATTTATAAAGAAAGTTTTTGGATATTTATAAATAGATTATGCGTGCCTTGTGTTTCTCATTTGAATAAATAATTTTTGAGTTAATCTCATTATTCCCCATTTTCCAATCATCTTTGAAGCACTAAGATATAAAAAGACCTTCAGGGGTATTACTGGTGGGATGGAGTTAAAAGAGATATTTCTAAATTTACCATGAAATTTTTAAAATTTAAATAGGTTAAGGTTTAATGAAAATTACCAAAGGGAACTCTTAAACCTTTTATAGTGCATGAATGGAGATGGGAAAATATATCCATGGATTTCATGGTGGGATTTCCAAATACAACATAAGGTATAAATGTGATTTGGGTTATTATTTATCATTTAACTAAATATACACATTTCCTTCATTTTTTGAGATACTATGTCATTAGACTAGATTTCTAGACTATATATAAATGAGATAGTCAGGTTACATGGGGTTTCTTTATCTAATGCATTGAACTGTGATCCCAGGTTCACTCCTAATTTTTTGATATGATGTTAGAAGATGTTGGGTACTAAATTAGATTTCATTAAACTTTCCATCCTTGATCTGATGGACAGCCTGAGAAAATTGATTCCAACACTGTAAGACATGCTTTGTGATTATTAAATATATTACCAGGGAAGTTGGGATCAACATCTTTCTTTGGTTGAGTTTTTATATAACAACTGTTTTCATTCCAATATACAGATTTCACCATTTGAGCATTATATAGAAATCGATGTCATACACCGAACTTTTAGGATGGTGTAAGAGAAAATAAATTGATAGGATAAGATTTGGTAGAGTAAATAGATGATAATGAGCAATTGATTCAGCAACATATGAGTACGGATCAGAGCAAGAAAAAAATTATGCAGATAACTGGATAAAATATATTATTTTGAGGTATATGATCAATTTTTTCTTAAAAAATATCCACAAAAAAGTGTTATGAAATTTGGTAGAAAGGGAAAATTAAGTGTGTGGTTCATTGGACAATATGAAATCTTGTAGGAAGTTAGATCAATTTCCTACCGATGGGATTTTCTTATGAGTTTTTCCTAGGTACACAATATTTTTCATGTTTTGATGTTAAAAAATTGTATTTCAGATTCATCTTATGTTTTGAGCCCTTAAGTAGTTCAGTTGGAATACAATATTTATTATGAGGAACAAACAGTTCATATTCATGACCATAGAGTGTATGTTTTTTAGAATAAGTTGATTCACCGGGTTATTTTTTATGGGAAAACCATATATATTATGAAACAATATGGGAATTTGAAAATTCTATGAGGGAAAGATATACCCGCTTGTTTAATAAGTGAATAAAATTACGAGGATAAAATTTCCAAAAGGGGGGAGAATGTAAAAATATAGGTAATGTTAGAATAAATCATTTTTATTTTTATTAATTATTATGAATTAGATAGTTATACTCCTTACAAATATATTAAGTATTTTTTTAATCAAAAAGTAAATATTTTTAATTAAACTTTTTTCTTAAAATGTTTTTATTGAAAAGTTTGATTTATAAATTATGTAATTTTAATTTTAAAAAATTAATTTCATTTTTTAAACTAGTATATGAAAATTAAATTAGGATAAAATTTTGGGATTTTTCAAAAAATATTTATTTTTAAATGAATAATGAAAAATACCATTTTTTGTAAAACTATCTTTTCTTTTCAATAAATTAAGTAATTTAAGAGTCCAATTATTCTTATAATTTTATTTAAAATAAAATAAGTACTATTTATTTATATTTAATTCAATTAACTAAATCTGAATCATCTTTAAAATGATTTTTTTTATAAGCTTATTTTTTGGGTTTAAAAATAGTTTTTTTCTGAAAATTGTTTTAAAGTGTATAATGTTTCTCCATTTTAATTAACTAAAATAACCATTAAAAAATAATGATTTAAATTTAATATATATATTATATATCAATAAATATTAATTTAAATTCATTCAATGATTATTACTAGTCATAGAGAAAATATAAAATCATCTTATGATTGAAAAATACATTTCTTGAAAAAACGCTTTTCATTATATTTATGGGTTTTATTTTAAATTAAAATTTGCCACATATGTTTATTGAATTTGATAAAATTGACCCCATATTTGGAATTCTAATAATTTATTTTATCTAATAATTTCAACTTAATTTTTGGTCAAAATAAATAGTAAATAGAGGGAAAATATTTTGCTTCAATTAAGGTAAAAATGGGTTTACCGAGGGTTAAATAAAAAAATATATGGGTTAAAATGATCTAAAAAATTGACTAAATTTTATTTTGTAGAAATATTTTGACCTTGTCACATCTAAGTTTTGAAAATGGTCCATTTGTTATCCTTTTCGTAATGAAAAACGTGGTTATCACCTTTTTTTTTAAATTCTAAGTGTGCTTCTCACCTCACTTATAAAAGGTCATCCCCTCTCATCTCTTCTTCACACGTTAAAACACTTTTGGTTCATCAAATACCAAAAAAATAACTTTATTAATTATCTCCCCATAACCTAGATCTTCTTTTTTTATCATATATCTATCCTAAGAAGTCTTTTGGTGATAACCTAAAGAAATTTCTTGAAAAAGAGGAAGTTCAAGAACATACATGATGAATCATAATCAAGGTAAAGAGAACTTTAACATAAAACCTATTTTTAAATGTTTTAAATATTTATTTTCAAAATATCTATCTTACGTGACCATGTTCTTATAAATGTTTCAAGAAAAATATTATTTATGATTCAATAGATTCTAAAATTAATTTTAGACCATATTTCACTTTCTTTACAAATGTTTGAAAAAGAGATATCTTTCACACATTTTACATAATGGAATTTTCTTTTAAAAAATTATATTTTAAATTTTTCCTTCCAAATATCTTTTTATTTTGTGTTGATGTTTTTAAGGATTTTATGAATGTAATTATATGGATGTGAGAGTTTTATCAGGTATATTTTTATATTTATATGAAAGGTTTTCAAAAATTAAATTTGGTACAGAATGTTTTAATTTCTTTATATAATAAAAAATATAATGTTATATTTTAACATTTATAGAGGCGATGAATTTTTCCTCCACCATAACAATTATTTGAAGTTTGGATTCATTTACAATATTTCATGTTTTCTTCAAAGAAAAACTCTCTTTACCTTTTTATGGGTATTTCACTATTTAAAATGGGTTTTTAACTTGGATGGATATTTTAAAATCTGAAAATGTTTTATTTTGGGTGAAAAGAATATTTTATGAGTGTAATTTTTAATATTTCAAGATTATATGTGTTATGATTATGTTATAGTTCTTAGAAATTGTTTTTGATGATGGGTGGTTCCATTATAAATCAATTATAGGTGGTTATGTTATTAACAAATGATGGGTCATTCCATTATAAACCAATGATGTGTGGTTATGTTATTAACCAATGTTGGGTGGTTACATTATTAACCATGGATGGGTGGTTACATTATTAACCAATGATTGGTGAGTCCATGATAACCCTCCAATAAATTGGTTATGGAATTCAACCATATGGTTATTCCATTTGTAGAGTGATAAGAGTGATGATATCCTGAGTTCCCTGTGTAATTTATTTATACTTACGATGGGTTTTAATGTATTTATTTGAGAAAAACTTATGTTTGATTTCATGTAAAAATGATTTATTGAATTCACTAAAATAATACTAAGATAAAGGAAAACATTTCATGGGTTTTCATGTTTTTTACTGGACTAATAGATTTCTTATTTTATGGACCTTACTAATCTATTTATTCTCATCCCATATTTTTAAAAAAAATTCACAGGGTTTAGGGATGGGTAAGGGAAAAGAAGAAGTCAAGTTGAAAGAAGTGAAGATTTTTCATTTAAATAAATCATTATCTATTTTTAAAGTTTTATATTATGTAAAAAATTGATATTGAACTAAATTACCCACTTTATAATATATGGTTTATTATACATGATTTATGACCTAATTCTCTAAAACTTTAAACCTGAAAAGATCCTAAAATTTAAGAGAATGATTTATTGACTTGAAAATCAATATTATGTAACGTTTAAGGTTGGTTACTTATATATATAATTAATAAATATAATATTTATGATAGGATTTAGATTATGTATATGATAAAACCATATCTAAGGTATAAATATTAGAATCTCTAAACTGAAACATACTTCAAAAATAAAACAGTTAACACTCTAAATATTGATTTTAATGAATAGTTATTAATAAATGGTAAATTAGATATTATAAGGTAATTATATATGGTAATATAATTATGAATATTATTCTTATATAGATGTATAATAAATAAAAATTTATTATATAGGAGGTTAAGAATTCATATGTAGAAATAAAGGACTTGTGTTAAGGGTTTCTCATCTCAATTTTCTATTTTTGAGATGTATGGAATATTCACCACGTGTTTTATATTGTCTACTATATATGCTAAAAATGAATGAATTTTATGAATATTTTCATGAAGATTATGTGTATTTACAATTAAATCAAAGGTTGTCTCTTTCGTGAGGTTTTAATTGAAAGGTTACAAAGATATAAGGATTTATCTTAAAATCTCATTTATTTTCAAGATTGTCCATGTTAAATTTCTGTTAAGATATATCATTATATTTTAAACCCAGTACATTTTATTATACTACATTTTTTTTTGTTTTTTTTTTGTTTTTCTTTAATATTACCCACTTTGGTACTTAAAATTATTGAGAAAACATTTTTAATAAAAGATGACCATATTTATTTTATTTGGGTCAGGAATCCTTCTCTTCCATGTCCATGTTACTCAAAAAAATTATATACGTTATTATCAATAATTAATTTTTTTATAATTCTATTTTATTCTTAATTTTAATTTATTTACAAATTATTAAATGAAATATTTTCATATGGTTTCTATATGACTCACTTTAGAATTTTTAAAAAAGTGTGAAAGAAATGTTTTCTTTTAAACATATAAGACATAAAAAAATCCCACTTTCATGTACTTTATTAATCATGAATATTCCCTTAAAAGTTCTAATGTTTTTACAAAAAAATCATCTTCTAATATTTTTTTAAAATTTTATTTGAAAAATTTACCAAAAGAAAAGGGATATTTTTTCTTGATTTTAAAATCATATTTTAAATGATTTTATAAAAGTGAATTTAATATTTATTTAGAATTATTTATATATTTTTATTCTTCACTAGGTTGATGATATTATTATAAAAATCACTTCAATTCTATAAATTTATTATGACTATGATGTTTTAGTAATGTTTTTATGAAACCATTTCATTCCATGGGTCAATTAAAAAACGATGTAATAATGAATGTTTTTTTATACCATCAACTTCATTTATCTAGATGGATTATTATTATGCAATGATGAAATATTTATCAAACCTACTTATTTTACATGGTTTATTATATAATGAAATGGTAAATTTTTTATATTATCTTACAAGACACTTTTGCATGGTTTTTATTATGTGATGGGTGATCCCATACTTATACATCCCTCTAACATATTAGGTAAATTTTGATAACTCTTGAGAACAAGGGTACATAGGTATTTAAACCAACCCCAAGAGTGTATAAATTTATTTAAATCAAGACTAGGAAGCTACATATATGGTTAACCCAAACCAATTATGTGATGAATCTCATGGTGGGTAACCTTGACATATTATTAGGCACACATGTGGTTAGCATAGGCCCATTATGTGATTTCTGTATTAGTGGGTATCCTTGAAATATAATTTATGTGATTAAGTTCATGTTGCATTTTTATACCAAAAACTTATTTCTTATACTTATTTTATTCTCTCATGACTCATGGTTGATTAATGATGTTTTCACACTCTTATTCCAACGCCTTATGATGTGACTCATGATATATGGTCTATGAATTATTGGGTATGTTTTCACATTTTATGATCATGTTATCATTACATTATACTTATATTATGTCCACTTATGATCATCAAACAATATACCTCATTTTTACCCTTACCAAGCATCTGAGATCTCCCTTTATTTTGTTTTCATTTCCCCAGATGATGAAGAATGATATAATGTAAGATATGTCTATAAGGGTATCATATGTGGTGAATTTTAGGGGACATGTTAAAGTCTTACTATGAAACAAGAAAATCTTGGTTTAATGAGAAAAATACCCATTTTATGAAAATTACATGGGTTTTGTTATGTAAATGGGTTTTCCAAATTCTATAAAACATTAAACCTAAAAGTACTTGGGTATATAATTGAAACAATTTTGGATATTGATATTGTAATTATGGATTGTTAAAATTGGGATTCTTCAGTTAGTATCAAATACAGTATGTAAAGAATATGTTTTTAGTTCTAGATCTAAGGGTATGGGGCTCAGACTATCTCATTTTGTATCAGAGTAGGGTTTATAAAAATTCAAAGGCTGGGAAGTTATCATATAATAATAATTTAAAAGTTAAGGATACCATTATGGTTTTATAAGTATAAGTATGATCACAATTTTAAAGGAATATATATCCTTTTTAGGTTTTATGTTATATTATTTTAAGGTGAATAATGAAATTTTTGGAAAATATTTATCGGGTTTTAATATATTATTGAAGAATATGTAACCCGTAACTTTAACATGTGATTTAGTGTGAAGTTATTTTGGAATAATTTTATTGGGGACAAAAGTTGAAAGAATCACATAACCTTTAAAGTTAACATGTTTTTTGATGATGAAGTAATTATGTTTAATATGAATAAAGGGGTCATAGTATTTTTGGAATATATGTTTAGATAACCATGATAGTGAAAAGTGATTTGGTGAATATGTTATTAAAGTTATTTTTTGAATAAGTTCACTATATTGGAAACATTATTTGATTAATTTAAAAAAATATTATTTTATAGGATGGGATTTTATTTTAGGAATAAAGACTGATTTAACTTGTAAAATCATATGTGTTTTTTCATAGTTATTTAGGTTATTTTGGTAAATCATTAGTATACTTTGGATAATATATGATTAGGTTATATACAATTATGATATGAAACTTTATGATTGATTAATGTTATATAAGGATAACTGTTAACTAGATCTTGGAAGAACATGTTATCAAATATTTTTTATTTTAGGTTTTAGATTTTTTGTGTGCATATTTTTGAATAGTTTTAGGGTTAATTATTTAATAAATTATTTAATTTTAATTTTGGGTGTTATTATTGAGGTTTTGGAGATTAATGTATAAATTTTTATTCATATAGGATATTATATTGACATGTCCTAACCATTTTGGTTTTTTTTAATGATTAAAAACAAGAGGAATATTTTTTTATACTTTTTTGAATCTTGTGATCCATTAAAGTATAATTTTAGTGATTCATGTATGAAAAATTCACCATTGTCATTTATCTTGTGACAAGAAGCAATGGTGGAAAAATGATCAAAACACAACCAAAGGATAAAATAATGGGAAGAAATAAAGTAAGTATATTATCTCAAATTCTATATCATTATGGTAAAAAAATCCTCAAACCCAGTAAATAGGAATATAAATCTATCGAGTCCCATGTGTAAAATATTTCTTAGTTGTGAAGGTACATTTTATGAAACTCACACATAATTATGAGTCTCGCAATGGTAAATGCATGGTTTAAACCTTTTTTAGGAAATGATAAGTTTCATAATATTAACATAGACATTAAAGACATTTTTATAAGGAAATTTAATCAATATGAATTAAAATTTATTTCTTTCCACTAATGTACATTTATATTCCACCCCATAAAATTGATTCTGAAAGTGTTTTAAACTAGTTTTATCAAACATGAGATAGAATTATGAGGATAAAATTATTTAAGGAGGATATAATGTAACAACCTAATATCTTATAATGTATTTTATTTTAAATAAATACTATGTTTGATAATATATACCATACGCAAAACTGAGGTTAAATGAACCGTGATATACTACAGAAATTTTATTATGTAAATATGACTATTATAACCTAGTTTTTTATTTAGAGGGTATTAATAGGATGAACCTCATTATGAAATATATGTTGAAATTTTTTCCTTATTCAAGTTTATTTATTATTTATTAGTAAATAGTTACTCAGTTATTAATAATAATAATTAATTCGTACAGGGTTAAGAATAATTAAATATAAAAAAATGGTCATTTTTCTATAAAGTGGGTTTTCCTTATATTTTATAAACTTCATTTAAAATATAAATGTATGAATTTATGAATTTTAATTTTACTAAATTAACTTCATTTTTTGATTCAATATAATCAAATTTTTCATAGGGTGAATTTTTTATATTTTTCTGAAGAAATTGTTTTTTTGGGTGAATAGTGAAAATACTGATTTTTCAAATACCATAAATTTTATGAAATAATAATGATGTAATATTGAATTAAATAATTTTAAAACATTTGGGTAAACTAAATATGTTTTTATAGAGGAAAATAATGAATTTAAAAACATTATTTTGAGTTTGGAAATCCATGCATGACTTTTTGGAATTTAAATTATATTTTATTCTAATAAAAGACTATTTTGGATATTTGAATTTAATTGTATGGTTAGAAGGTTACATTATATTTTTAAATGATAAAAATTTAATCTAACATTCATTTTTTTAATTATAATCTAATTGAAGTAAAAAAAAATCAATAAGTGTCAAAACTTAGTGTAAAATCATTTTAACACTTAAAACGTGTATTTTTTCTAAAAACAAATTTTCATTGAATTTTTTGAACTTATATGAAAATTAATTTTTACCAGTTATGGATATTTATTCTTAGAAAATTGATACCATAATTAGATTCATCATATTCAAATTATTTAACAAGGTACAATACATTTTTATTCATAATGAAAAGTTACTATGGTAATATTTATCAGCACTATAAAGGGTAAAATGGGTTAAACATGGTTAAAACTATGAGATAATGTTTAAAAATATCTCAAATACTTTCTATTGTTTTATTAGATTAGTATATTTCAACCATAATCATATTATCTATAAAAATTTCGAAATTTGGTTCCCCTGCCTTCAATTATGACCTTCGCATTTTTTTAAGTAAAGAATAATTATAAAATGTCCCTCTCTTTATTTTAATATATGTAATATTTTTTCATAGTGATATAAAGAAGTTATGAATGTTTCTAAATTTTTATTTTTATGATGAATAAATTATTATTTTTATAGTAATTTTTTTAAAAAATTTAGTGATAGTAAAATTACCTTGAATGCTTATGTAATGTCGATGTGGGGACATTCCCATCATGGGGGGATATGAGTTCCTATGTTTTACCTAAGATAGATGGCTTAATATCTTAATAGAAATTATCTCCTTATTATTATCTATTTTTTGGATTCTGTCAACTACTTTCATCAGTAACAGATAATCAAAACTATGAGGACACAACTTATTTAACGAGGTATAATGTAACACCTTAAGATTTTATTATGAATTTCATATTAAATAAATTTAAGAGACATTAAAATAATATAAAAACCCAGGTAATGATAGAGTAAATTATTTTCATATTTTTTATTATTTTTTAATTAAATAGTTATATTCATTATAAATATATTAATAAATTATTAAAAAAAAAAGAAATATTTTTATTAAACTCATTTCTTATAAGGTTATATTTTAAAGATTAATTTTAAAATTATGGAATTTTAATTTTAAAAAATTAATTTTATTTTTGAGTTCATCATGTAAAATAATCTTAAAATTAATTTTTGAGTATTTTCTAAAAATATTGATTTTTCAAGGAATAGAGAAAATAATTATTTTTATTGAAAACATTATTTTATTTTAAAGTATTTACACGGTAAAATTATATTTTTTTGATTAGTTTTAAATTTTAATTAGTTTAATTTTATTTAAATTAATCCAAATATGGTTTTCAGATACAATTTTATACTTGAATTCATTATAAAAACATTTTATATTTAATAAAGGTAATTTTTCCAAAAAATTGTTTTTTTTGTGTTTTTCTTGTTTAATTTTAAATTAAATTATAAAAAAATTGTTTTAAATTTCTAAAAGAAAATCATATTTTATATTTTTAATCATTTTTTTCAAATTTATTAAATAGGTCTTGTTTATTTTTTGACAACATGAATAGTAATATTAGAAATTTTTATTATCATGGTAAAGGGTAAATCGGGTAATTAAGGTTAAAAATAAAATGATAAGGACTGTAAAATGACCCTAAAACTTGAACCTATTTAATTTAATGATTAATTTTAGTACATAATAAATAATTTTTGATTTATATGACCATTTTATCCCATTTAAATATGATTATAACCTTTATAATATTTTTTTTAAAGAAAAGTCAAATATGTCACACTCTTGTTTTTTATAAGTGTTAAATTTCTAATATGGTGTTATCTAAAGGATATATTTAACTAAAATATTATTTTTAAAGATAAAATACTTATCTTCATCATGTTAATTTATTTTTAATTTTTATCTAATAAATAAATACCTTAAATACTTTCATAACACAGATGTAGTAATTACTCAATTATTAGAAAAAACAAATAAATGATATTAAAATTATTAAAATAAATATAATTTGGGATAAATAACATGATAAAAAATTATATATAACCTTAAAATTTTAGGATTATAATAAAATATTTATTTCAAATTATAAGTGTTATCTTGAATATATTAACATTTAAGTAATGAATAGCTCTTAAAATTGACATTATGGATATTTTATAGTAAATAATATTTCATTAAATGATATAAAATTCCTAAAAATATTAAGTATAAAAATTTGATTTGTATAAGGTCAAAAATATCATCCATGTTTCATTTATGGTTTTTTTCATTTTATAGTATCTATATTGACCCTCAAAGAGTAAAAATCTATGTTGTCGCGGTAAGAGTTAAAAGGGTTAAATAAGGGTTACAACCAAAAGATAAGGCTATAAATATGGTAAAAACATATATAATTTTTTTTATGAGTTTATTTATACCCATAATAATCTTATATTCAAAATAATTTACTTTTGATCCATTTTTTAAAAAAAATTAATTTGTATTAATTTATTATTTTGAGAAATTCTAAGAGTTCACATCCCCTCTCTTATAAAGGGCGCCTCCACTTACTATTTATTCACGCATAAAAACATATTTTGTTAGGAAAATATCTAACCAAATACCTTCCTATAATCCCTATCCATATTATTGAGATTTTAATTTTGGAATAACACCAACCTTAGTGGGATTGAGGGGTTAAGAAAAGGGATTGTCTAAAGAATAGGTAAGCATTTCCGTTTTGTTTATTATTACACATACCAAAAAAATTATTAAACCATGATAAAATAATAAATACAGTATCATAAATATACATATATGTTATTATGTTACTTTTATGATCTATATTCATATCCACTTCCATCAAATGGGAAAATAATTTATCTTTCATGTGTACGTCAGACTACCGCCACGTGAACTGATGTAATTCTCTTTCCACCCCATATCTTAGGTGTGGATTATAATTATGAGATTGATATTTATATATTATATTCATGAAATATTTATAATTCTAAAAATTTAATATATGATTTATATTATTACCTTTCGATGAACAGAAAAATGGTAATGTCATTTGTGCGTATGTGTGGACTACCACCTCCACAAAGTGATGTGATTATTTTTTTATCACCACATCTCATGAATGATATATAAAAGTATATTTAAAGAAATAAAATGATATTTATGATATTATGATCATTCTTTAAAGTTATAATAATACTTATCTTATTTCCATAATGATCGTTGAGAAATGGAAATGGTACTGATGTGTACATACGGCCTACCATCCTCATCATTGTAACATAGTTCATTTTTCATAACCATCATTCATGGTTGGATTTAAAAGTATAATTTATATAAAGATTTGATAATTATTTCATGATTATTATTCTTTATATTATGTAATTACGAACTTTCTTTTCATAGTCAAATTACCGAAGTTGTTTTGGGATTATAAACTTAATATCATCAAAACATCCAATGTGAACTTAAATAATTAAGTAATTTTTATAACACAGTGATAAGTTATATAAAAGGACTTTTAAACATTAATAAGGTTCTTATGAAAGAAAATAATTAATCTGATTTTATTATTTAGTAATATAAACAACTTTCTTGATGATTTGTACTCAAGGTAAGGTACTTTCTTTTTAAAAAAAATCTTCTTTTAAGGTCCCTCAATAAATATTTTTACAAAACTCAAAAGTAATGTTTTCTTTACTTATATGTCATGATTATATTTTACTACCACCATGAAGATTTAATTGTTTAATTTTTCCTTTATAATTTTTCACTATTAATTTCAAAGAAAATATTTTCATTTTTATATTCAAGGTTTTTAGATTTTAGAAGTTGTTTTTATAAGAAAATAGAATTTTGATATTCAAAAGTTTTTAGCACATGGGTTTAAAAGAGTTTTAAAGGGTTTTATTCATGATATTGTCTTTGGAAACTATTTCTTATGGGTGCACCTAGATATTTTTGGGTGATCCCACTATATCTTATATTATGGGTGCACTCAGATAGCACTCTAATACATTAGGTAATGATTTTGTTCTCTGGAGAATTATATTAGAAGTTGGTCATATAGTTATTCCAATTTGTAAGGGTTCTATAAGGGTTCTATGTTGGTGATGTACCAAGGAACCTACATGAATTTTATATTCTTTTTAATGAGGTATAGAAATTATCTTTTTGAAAAATATGATTCCTTTTTTAGATAAAAAGGTATATTCTTAAGAAAATGTTTTTATGGGTTTTCACTAGACTAAGAGTTTTCTTTCTTTTTATGTCCCTTACGGAGATTTTTTTGCTCATCCCACATTTTTAAAAGGTTTTACATTGGTTATAAGGATGGTTATTGACAATTATAAGGTCAAGATGAAAATTTTGAATATTTATTATGAAAATAAACCATGTTTTATTTTAATAAAGTTTCGTATGGTGGAAAAATAGATACTAAGAATAAGTTTTCACTTGTAATTTATGGGTTTATTTTATATTATTTTTTCCTAATTTTATAAAAATATAAAATGAAAATATAATTAGAATTTCAATAATTGAATTATATCTCAAAAACACTAGAATATGTAATGCTTATGTCTTCTTCCTTATAGTTTGTATTAGACTATAATTTAAATAATGTTTGGGGTTAGGATAATGATAATGGAGCACTCTTAAATGATTTGACCTAATGGTTAAGTTGAGATAATATAAAATTCAATTATTACTATGTTTTTTTGAATAAAATATGTTTGTTCAAAATGGTTTTTCATATAATAAATTTGGAGGTGGTTGTAGGAAGGAATTAAGAGGATGATATCCTTCCAAATCAGTAACCTGGAATGATTAGTATTGGAACTAAGTAGTTTTTTGTGGTGATGGATCAGTCAACATGAGCTATAAATGGTGTTGTAATATATTCTAGAGAGCAAACAGATCTACCATAGAGTAACATGATGATATTATATCATTTTATAAGACAAAACCCTCTATAATTCATGGGATCATCTAACCCCATAGTATCTAAAAGATGGATCAATGCCCTTGAGAATATATTTGAAGTCATGGGGTGTTCGGAAAATTGAAAGGTAACCCTAACCATTTATCATTTTTAAGTTCAATACAATCAATGGTGGTCTATAGTTAAGAATATCGTGGAGAAATATCATCTTGATTCCAAGGAATGGGAAATATTTAAGGATATTTTATTTGAAAATTATTTCCCTAAGGTTGTTCAAATCCAGATGGAAAAAAAAATCCTAGCAATAAGGTAAAGCGATGAAGATTTTTTAACCGTGCATGAAGCCAATTCTACAAGACTGACCATGTACATACTTAATTTTTCTTGTGAAACTAATAGTAAAATTAATATTTTTACTTAGTGTTGAAACCAATTCTATGTAGATATTTGACCATATGAGAATTGAAAATTAATGAGAACGTTGTTCATTATGCTGAAAAATTTGAGATTGGGTTTTCTGAAACTTTTGTGCCTTGTGATGAGGAAATTAATAAGTGGATAGGATGGTAAGTTATGGGGAAACATACATCAAAGAAATATAGAGGTAAGAAAATTAAGTTCCCATCTTGTGGTAAGTGTGTAAATAAGCACCGTGGAGAATGTCTTATGAAGTTAGGACAGTTTTATCGATGTGGTCATCTTTTTCACAGGGCTCATGACTATAAATAAATGAATCCTAAACAACTAGATATTGGGGTAAATAATATCCATCCAATGGTTAGGTGTTTTAGTTGTAATGAGTTTGTTCATTAGGCTAACATGTGTCTGAAATTAGTTGCACAAGTTGAAAATCATCATGATCGGAAACAGAAGGGTATAGAGAAGTAATTTTCTACTACTATTGTTGATGTGGGTCCATAAAATTAATTGGTGATAGGTATGTTAGTTATGTATAAAAAATATTCCAAAACCCTTTTTTATTCTAGATCTTTACATTCTTTCATTTCTGAGAAATTTTGAATAATACTAGGAATATCACATCATTAAAGTATGATGGAAATTTTGGTGAAAACACCAAGTGGTAATATTAAAGAAACCAAGATATATATGACTCTTCCTATTGTTATCAGTGAAATAATATCTCCTACAAATCTTTTTGAACTACCCATAGTAGAGTTTGACATTATTTGAGATATGGAATGGCTTTAAATTTATCATACTACTATAGATTTAAGAGCCAATAAAGTCCATTTTAATGATTTCATACCTTTAGTAACCTACCAAGAAGTAGAGAAATTTATTAGATGTGGCATTGATAGTTACATAGAATATGTTGTGAAAAATAATGAAACTATTTAGATTAGTGGTGTGACAATAGTTAATGAATATATGGATATTTTCCCAGATGAATTCATAGTTTTATTCCTAATCAATAGGTTGAGTTTATAGTTGTCTTGGTCATTTATGATAATCCTATTTCAAAAAACTTTTATAGAATGGATCAAGTAGAACTTTTGGTAAAAAATAAATAGTGTGATTTTTTAGAAAAATGTTTTTTTCAACCTACAACTTCACCCTGGGGTATCCTTGTTTTTTTGTTAAAAATAAATATGGTTCCATGAGGATTTGTATTTATTATATATAATTGAATAACATCACTATTAAAAACAATTATTATTTGCCTAATATAGATGATTTAGTTAATCATAACCATAGAATTCAGTACTTTTCAAGGAATGATCTTATGTTGGGGTATAATCAGTTGAGATTGAAGGAGTTATATATTCTGAAGATAGTTTTTCAGACTAGATATGTGCACTATGAGTTTGTAGTTTTTCCATTTGGATTGTTCAATCCAATAGATTTATTTATGGATCTAATGAATAGAGTTTTCCATGAGATTTTTTATAATTTTTTGTTTGTTTTTATTGAAGATATATTGGTGTATTCTAAAATTCATGGGGAAAATAAAAGACACAGAAGGATTGTTTTGAAAAAACTAAAAGAAATAAACTATATAAAAAATTTAATAAGTGTTGATTTTAGTTGAAATAGATTTCTTTTCATGGTCATATTTTTTATAAATATGGAATTGCAATCGAACCAGCTAAAAAAGGTGTTAAAGAATGGAAAAGATTAAAAAAAGTCATAGAGATTTATAGTTTTATTGGATTTATAGGTTACTATCAACAGATTGTTGAAAACATTTATTGTTTTTCTATCCGACTAACTAAGTTAACTCTGATGGGGGTAAAATTTATTTATAAAAAATAATATGATTATTGTTTCAAGAATTAAAAATATTATTGGTGAATGCTCCATTTTTTCCCATACCCTCAATAAATGGTAATTTTTTCATCTATAATGATGATTTGTTGAAAGGAATTGGTTGTTTCCTAATACAAAATGATCAGGTAATTGCTTATGCTTCTTATTAGTTAAAACATCATGAAAAGAATTATCTTACCTATGATTTAGAATTAGTTGTTATGGTATTTTATATGAAAATTTTGAGGAATATATTATATAGATAAAGTTGTGAAATATATACTAATAAAAAAATTAAAGTATATATTCGCTCAGAATGAGTTGAATGTGTGGCTGAGAAGATAGCTAGAACTGATTAAGGATTGAAATTACATGATTAATTACCATCCTATAAAGGAAAAAAAGTGTCTGATTCCTTGAGTCAAAACATCATGTATCATTTACCATGTTATGTTTGAAACATGATCCTTTGGTTAATGATTTCATGAATTTTGGATTGTAAGTTATGGGTGTCGGAAAATTCCTTTTTTTGTTTTAGGTGTAAATGCAATCATCTCTGTCTGATATAATTAAGCAAGCTCAGAAGGATGATAGTGAGTTACGGAAAAAGATAGAATTGGTTATGAAAGGTAAGTTTCGTGATTTTAATGTAGATAAAGAATGTGTTTTGAGATTTGGAAATAGATTATATGTACCTTGTGTTTCCTAGTTGAAGAGGGATTTGTTAAATGAATTTCATAGTTTCCCATTTTCCATTAATCTTGTAAAAACTAAGATGTACATAGAAATTCAGGAGTTTTACTAGTGGGATGGAATTAAAAGAGATATTTCTAACTTTAAAATGAAATATTTGACTTTTCAATAGGTTAAAGAATAATAGAAATTACAAAATGGTATGATTCATCATTTTCCATTACCAAAGTGGAAATGGGAATATATATCCATGGATTTTGTGGTGGGGCTTCCAAAGACTTCTTGAGTTAATAATGCAATTTGAGATATTGTTGATTGACAGACTAAATCTACACATTTTCATCACAATCAAGATAATATGTATTTAGATAAACTTTCTACATTGTATCTTAAGAAGATAGTTATGTTATATGGAGTTCCTCTCTCCATTTTATAGGAACATTATCCTAGTTTCACTTTTAATTTTTACAAAGGCCTTCAAAATTAGTTGGGTAATGAATTAAATTTCAGAACATCATTTCATACTTACTCTATTGGGTAGAATAAAATAGAAATTAGGAACATGTAAGATATGATTCGTTCTTGTTCAATATATAACTATGGAAGTTGGGATCATCATCTTTCTTTTGTTAAATTTTCTTATAATAACAGTATTCATTCTAGTAAATATATGACACATTTTGGTAAATTATATGGAAAGTGAGTACAACTCTAGAATTTTGGGAATAAGTAGGTGAAAGGAATTCAATGGTACAAGAATTGTTAGAGTAGGTGGATGAGAAGGTTAAAACGATGCAGCAATATATAAGGACAACTCATAACAGGAAGAAAATTTATGCAGATAATAGGAGGAAAGGCCTTTATTTTAAGGTATGTGATTATTTTTTTTCTATAAGTATCTCCATGGAAAAATGTTATGTATTTTGGTAAGAATGTAAATTTATGTCCACAATTCATTGGACCATATTAAATCCTATATAAATTTGGATCAATTTCCTACTGAGCGGATTTTTCTCCGAGTTTCTCCCAGGTACATAATGTTTTTCATGTTTTGATGCTAAGGAAATATGTTCTGGATTCGTTTTATGTTTTGATACCTAAGGTTGTTTAGTTGGAATATAACATTTTTTATAAAGAAATTTATATTTAGATTCTTGAATATAGAGATAAAGTATTATGAAATAAGATAATTCCTTGGGTTAAGGTTTTGTGGAGAAACCATATGTCTAAAGAAGAAACATGGTAATCTAATAATTTTATTATGGAAAGGTATCTCCATTTGTTTAATGAGTGAATAAAACTATCAGGATGTAATTTCAAAAATAGGGGAGAATTTAGCAACCCAAGTACTGATAGAATAAATTGTTTTCATATTCATTATTATTCTTGAATTAAATAGTTATATTCGACATAAATATATTAAGTAATTGTTATAAATAAATAAAAATAGTTTTATGAAACTTATTTTTATAAGGTTATATTTAAAGGAATAATTTTCAAATTATATAATTTTAATCTTAAAAATAAATTTTATTTTTTATTTCATCAAGTAAATATAATATTAGAATGAATTTTTAAGTATTTTTTAAAAATACTGATTTTTAAAGAATAGTGAGAATACTGATTTTTATTGAAAACAATCTTTTATTTTAAAGTATTTTTAAGGATAAATTGTGTTTCAGATAAGTTTTAAATTTTAATTTGTTCTGTTTGATTTTAAATAATCAAATTATGATTTTTGAAATAGATTTCATACTTTAATTTAGTATAAAAACATTTCATATTTAAAAGGGAATTTTTCTAGAAAAAATATGTTTTTGTAGCATTTTCCTATTTAATTTTAAATTAAATTATGAAGATTCTATGTTTTGAATTTTATAAAAAAAATAGAATTCATATTTAGAATCAGTGGGTCCAAATTCATTAAATAGTTCTCTTTTATTTTTACAAAATATGAATAGTAAACTTTGAAATTTTTATTACCACGAAAAGGGGTAAATCGGGTAATTAAAGGTAAAAATAAAATGATAAGGACTAGAAAATGACCCTAAAATGAGGTAAAAGTGTAAAACCAATGGATAAAGTTACACAATATCATAAAACATTATCTTTAAATTATTTTATTAGGGATTTATTAACTTCAAATTATCCCATCCTAGCTTATTTTTAATTATGGATCAGCTTTCCTTCAATATAAAATTCCTTTTATATTAAGAAATTAATATATAAAAAAATACTAACCTTCTCACTTATAAATGGACCCTTTCACCACCCTTTATACGACACACCTAAAACTCAAATTTCTATATATAAGATTCTTCATTTATTTTACTAGGAATCTTATCACATGTTTGTTACCCTATGGTCTCAAGAGGATTCCCCAAATCCTTTAAATCTGTGAAGGCTTCCATGAGAAGATAAATTTTCTTCATTATAAGTAATGAATTCTTATATTTATTTTTCATTGAATTTTTTCCTCCAAATCTTATTAAATATGATTTATCACATCAATACCATGTTTTTAGACCTTTAAAATTCATTAATAGTGATATTATTACTATGCAATAACATATTCTTGTTCATTCGTTCATTATTATGCTTTCTTATTTTGGTCAGTTTTACCACTAACATGAATTATGTTATAAAATCTACATCATGAATGACTAAGGATACATAAATAATTATAATATTGTGTAATATTATTAATTTAATATTTTTTATATATTATTTAATGTTAATATTCTAAACTATATTCACCAAATAATTAAACTCTTGTTAATTTAATAATCACTAAAAATGATATTTGTAAGATTTCCACATGAACTCACCATATGTTCCATTAAATAGACATGTAAATCTAATAATATAACAAAAAAATTAATTAATATTCATTAACATCATGTATATTATTAAACCATGAACATGTTTCAATGACAGAAATAACCAAACCGAAGTTCACATGGAAAATAGAACAATTGACACCTAAATATTAATCTTAACTATAAACAATTAATATATAGTTAATAAGAATTATAAATAAATGGTATTAATTAATATATATATATATAAGGTTCTTGTAAAAATTAATAATAATCATAAATTTATTATAAAAAGATTCAGAACACGTTCAACCACGCAGAAGTCCAAGGTAAGGGTTTTCTCAACTCAATCTCTCTTCAATGAGACATTATATGTATTCACCACTTGTTTTATTATGTATGGTACATCTACTTACCATGGGTGTATTTTTATCAAAATTATCATGAAATTTAAATGATTTAAAAATCCATCTATGGTTCTCTCTTTCATGGGGTTATGATTTCAAAGTTATCAAAGTCGTAGGGGTTTCATCTCTAATCACATTTTGAATTATATATTATTTATGTGTAAATTCCTATTTGAGAAAATTTAATTTTATTTATCTATAAAACCCCATATATTAATCTTATAATCTGTTTATAGCTACATTTTTCATTTCTTCTTATCATTTCAAATCCCTTTAGCTCACAATTAAATCAAAAGGATTCTTGTAATTGGAACCAATCTTATCTATTATTTTCAGGAGAAAATATTTTTCCTATATTTCCATGTTATTTATATTGTTTCTAAAATTTTATTCTCTATAATTCAAGGATTTATTATGGTCATTTTCTATTATCTTTTAATGTATTTAAAAACGTTTGAAAGTTATATTTTTTAGCGTTTTCTATACGGTTTATTTTCTAATGACTATGACTCTCTTCAAAAACATGTGAAAAGAATCTTATTTTTTAATTATTTATGAAAGAATACATATTACCACAATTATTTCCATTTTTATTAATAAATATTCCTCTATAATTTTCATGGTTTTTGGAAGAAATTTCTATTTTTATTGTTTTTTGAAATCTTCACATTGATGTATAAGTTATTAAAAATGAAAAAAAACATTTTTTTAAAATAATATATCAATGCTCTTATTTTTAACACTCGCCAAATGAGAATAAAAAAAATTCAAAAAGAAGGAATACTAGAATGTGGTTATTATTTACCCTATAAATAGAAAAATAAAGTGGAGGTGACCGACGACTGTGGGTCGCATAAGCCTCCAAGAGACTTGTGATCGTGTGACCATCATAGGGTCGCACAAAGGAACCTAGTGTAGTGGATATTCTGTAGCAGGTCCCATGAAGCCCCCCTTGAAAATTCCTTATACTCTCACAAAAGGTACCTCGGGTGTCTGGTGTTCATCCTATGGTATCCAGATAAGATCCTCTAGGCCATGCGGTTTTTCATCAATGAACTCCTGAAAAGCCATCCAAAACTCCTTTAGAAATGTAGTGAAATGTCCAAAAGGATGAAGCCTCTACCAATCATAAATATCTTGTGACTCATCATTGATGAGAAAGATGATTATCATCTACAACATTTAAGAACACTCGTGAGACCCCTGATCCTTTTTAGAAATAAAATAAAGTAAATAATAAATGATGAGGAGGGAACCACTCATGGTCATAAAAGACATGCGACACGCCCCTGGTGGACCACAAGAAATTGTGAGATCTAGGTGACATGACTGCCTCGTCTCAGGAAATCTCTTTGGCTTCTCAACCTCATCATGTGAAGCACCTCAGGTATGTCTAGGGAAACTCACACTCTCTATTTGGATCTCTATGGACAAATGGATGGATTTTTTCATATAATTCTCATGCATCTTAATAATACCTCTATTGGTCATGTGATGAAACTCTAAACGGTTGGGTATTTACCTTCAATAATACTCAAGCACCCTCACGAACTCCCCAACCTTTGTAAAATAAAACAAAGAAAATAAAAGAGGGAGGAGGTGAGAGCCTCTCATAGCTATAAAACTCTCATTATATGTTAAGGTTTCCCACATCACAGTCTCGTGAGACTCCTAGATATGTTGGCCCAATCCCACAAAGGTTCCCAAACAAACTATCCTTGCCTCGCAGAATCCTCAGACAAGGAACCCTTATCTCATGAAGGCCCTTAGACATGTCAATATAAAAACAAGGAAGTCCCTTGGAACTACTGAAAAATCAATAAAGTCCCCATTAATTTGAAATAATCAAATAAAGGAAACATAGATGGGAAATGATTGTGGCCATTTAAAATAAGTTGATGACCTCAGAAGCGGTCCATGGAAAAGGCTCGCAAAGACGTGTGATGCCAGAACCCTTCGCTGACTCTAGCCTTGATTCACATAAGATACACTATGAAAAACGGTGAACAATCAGGGTGGAGAGGCTTATAAATACCCCACATCATCCTCAAAAAAGGGGTTGTATTTTTCACATATAAGCACATCAGAAAACCCAAGCACCAAATTAGATTTCTTGAAGTAGTTTTTCTCATGACCGACAAGTCCTCTGTTAGGTAATTTACCAGCGAACTATGTAACACCCTGACCTCAGTTACCCAGAGTCGGTGCATTATTACATAACATTGGCATGATCACAAAGGATCAAGTCTTGAAAGACCGATTAGTTTATTAGTCTTAGAAACACTAGATATATTCATAAGTATTACATTACATCATAAGGTAAAAAAACTACAAAAACATCTTATCTTAATATCCCCTCATACTATACCTGCAGGTCATTCATAAATTACTTCTTCACATCCTGGAAAAATAAAACATTGAAAGGGGTGAGCTCAGATGATCATTAAGGATAACAATATAGCAGAATCTTTCATAGATAAGCATAAACACTTAAGGAAATGTATAACTAAAACAAAAGCCTTTTAAACTTGAACTTAAGCATAATATGGCAAATATAAAACTAAATAATGCCATTTACTTATTCACATGGATATTCTACTAGTCGAATAATCACATGCAATATTAATAACCACTTTCATAATGATGGAATGCATAATGCCATACTATCATAACCACGTAGCCAAGGCCTCGTGCCAAGACTACAAATAAGATTTTGTCAAGGCCTCATACCAAGACACTAGTTTGTCTCATTAGACCTACCGATGCATCGAGGAGCTATAGTGGGCTCCACCCGTCACTTACTAAGTCCAATGCATTCCTCATATGAAAATTTTGAAATATAACATAAACATTCGTATTAAAACTAGCATACAAAATGTCAATACTTTATCCACAAACTATGAATGGTATAAAAATAGCACATCCACTGTCAAACGAAACTCATTCAATACAATATGGAAGATTTTATTGTAACAGATTAACCTCAATCAAGAATAATTAATGATATCGACATAGATGAAAATAATCGTCAAAACTATTTGAGAGAAATATCCCCCTTTTCTTGAAAACATTTAAAAGTCACACTATTTGTCAAGAAGCCATTTAAAAATAAATTTTTGAATCAAATTTTCCCATACCACTTTGAATATTTTAAAAAGAGTTTTAATTTTAAAACTTTAATGTCCATATAAATAAATCTTTAAAACCATTTTTAAAACATGGACATTAATGAGAAAGATTTAGAATAATAAATCTTTAAAACTTTTAAAATGATATTTTAGTTAGAGTTTCTAACCAAAATAGAGACACTTGAATAAAAATAATTGAGGTAATAAAAACTTTATAATATCATGATAATAAAGGGATTCATGATATACTATGTCAAAGTACATTATATACACCTTATAAAAGTGAATTGGTGTATAACAACAAAGTAGTCTCAATGGAATGTAAATTGAGATGAAATATCTTATAAAGACCGTATCCTTAGGTTAAAGATAAATCAACGACATAATTATGTGTGACAAATATAAATACACTCAATATGATTAGATATTCAGTGTAAATCAATCAGAGGACATTCACACATATTCTTGTAAAAACAACACCAATGAATTGGATATTTAACTCAACAAATGGAGATTGAGTTAAAATTGCTCTTATCAAGTTCATATTGATGACTAGAGAATTTATCAATGGAGTGATTATGTGTAAAAAAAGTATATCCACAAAAAGGGGAGTGGAAATTATGACATAAGCAAATGAATAGTGATTCCACGCATAATCTTGGAGTATAATAATCATTGAAGTATGCGTAAATCCAAATGAGTGGAAATTTCAAATTCCCTTATCGATTTCGTAACTTATGAAAAATACACCCATGAAAGGAGGATCATACATTGGTGATTCATATATCCATAAATTAAAGTATATGACACAATGAATACAATCATAGTCAGTACACACACCACATGAAACAAATAAGTGGTGAACAATGGAAATCTCACGGAATTAAAAGTGAGATAAGAAGCCCCTTAATTTGTATTTTTTCCTTGGTCGATGGTAGGTTAACCTCCTCTATAATGGTGAAAAAAAATTTATTGAATTATAAAAGAATCATTTACATTAATATGATATCATATATGATCTTTTAACATTGATTTGTTAATAATATCTTAGTATTATCGTCGTTTCGGGTGTTAATGGATTAGTTTTCCTTTATATTATTTGTTATGCGAGCCATATTCGTTATGGATGGGATTTATCTTATTCATATCCAGAATTATATCATGTATCTAAATATTATTTTTATTCATCAAATGAAATTTAGTCTTGAATGGATATGATGGGGAATGAATCTCATCGCGTTCGTGGAGACGGTAATCCGTACGTACGCACGAGCGACAATATCATTATTTTGATATTAAAATAATATATAATTGGATGGTATATCATATATACAGAATCATTATAATGTTATATTTATTATTTAAATGAATTAAACATCATTATTATACCCATCCAAATAATAATATATTGGATAACAATTACACCACGACGTGGAGACGGTAGGTCGTACGTACGCACGTATGGTGACATGTCATTCAAAGGATGGATAGAATAATTAATATGGTTGTACCATATTTATAATAACATCATATTATATATAGGATACTGGAGTTATTATTTTATAATGGAAATAACAAATAAAGAATAAGTGGAAGAAGAAAGGAACTTTAAAGAGGGTGGTGAAGAGGTTACCTCTTCTTCAGCTTCTTCCTTTTGATTTGATCAAAAGGGCTCCTTAGGTTTGCTTTCTGATCAAACTAAGGCCTCTAGGATGAATTTCTGGAAGTTGGGAGGATATTTGGGCAGATTTTGTCTGAGCCAAATGGATTTGAAGGTGTGAATTAATGAGAAGGGGGGTGCCCTTTTATAAGAGGGGTGAGGGGATCTTTAGGAAAAACTTAAAGTATTATTTTATAATGAAATCATATTCGGTTTCTAATGGATAAAAAGTGTATTATTAAAATTCTAATGTGGGGATGGGTTTAAATCCTTTCAACCAATAGATTTTAGACAGGATTGGGTCATTATATTAACCTTGTCTTTTAGTTTTAACTCTTAGTTAATTAGTTTGACACTTACCATGTCACTTTTTATTTTTATATTATATAGTTAATAAACTCACTATATACATCCAAGAGACCACAATGTGGTCCATTAATGATACAAAAATAATAATATAAGTACTTTGGCCTAACCTTAGATTTTTAGGAATATAATATAAATTAATAATATAATATTTTTTTTACAAACTCATTTATGTTAATTTTGACACAACTCAATAATTTATTTTTGTTAAAGTCTTAAAAACTTTATTAATTCGAACCAAATTCATTTAAGTAATCCTAAAATGTCATATTAAGAAATAAAATTCGTGTATGTCATCAAAACTTTCAAATTATATATATTTTAACATCTATAATACCAATTATTTGATTCTTTCATTAACAAGGAAAATACTGCATCATTAATATGTCAGATATATTTTTACTTTTTCAATGTCTAAAAATTATAAATAAAATACAATTATTTATTAAATCTTTTTATATTTATAATGAATATTTATAATCGAAAATATAACATATATAACCCTATATAAAAATTGTTTTTCTAAAAGATATAAGCTTATGTCATTTTTGTATTTACTTTAACTTAATTAATATAAAGTATCCCTATCACCTACAAGTGGATCCATGGGGTCCCAAAATCGACCCAAAGATTACCATGGTTGGTAATGTATCAACCAATAGGGTTATAACACGTTTTAGGGTAAATTAATATTATTATAATATTATTTTGTTACCCTTATTTACTGGATTTACCCTTTAACCATGGTAAATAAAATATTTACCGAAGTAATTATTCAAAATGTCTAAAAATAAGATTTACATATTTACATAATTTGGTAATCCTGATTCAAAATATGGAATCTATTTTTCCAAATTCAAAACACAGAAGTGGCAGAAATTAATTTAAAATTAATTCCCGCTGTCAAAACAAAAAGCGTGTTTTTATGAAATAATAACTATCAAAACATTGACACTTGTTTATGTCTGGTTTAAATGTGAAATTATGTCCAATGACCAAAATTGTATTAAATGGTAAAAATATATTCTAAATATACTTTAAAACCACTCAAAATCATAATTTATCACTATTAATTATTTTTATTAAAAAAGTTGTTTTTAATTAAAATTTAGTAATTTTCACTATTCATCAAAATATGAAAGTTATCCGAAAAGTACCAAAATTTCAACCTAGGCTAATTTCGATATTCCGAATCCAAAAATGAATTCCATTTTTAAATATAAAATGTATAAAATTTTAAAAATTGGGTATTACTATTCATAACGGCTAGTTTTATTAGTTGTGGTGTGTGTTAGAACTTGTAGTTACGTACAACACAAACTATTGTATTATTCAGCAAGAAGCATACCGTGGAAGCTTGGGGTGTTGCAAACTATCGGGGTGATCATGTGGAATGCATAAAAAAACTTTTTATGGTCACTAATAGATCACGTGACAAGATTCGTGAAAAAAATCCTACACAAATTTTATATCATGAAATACTTAAAATAAATTGACATTGAATAAATTTAAGGCATTCGCAATATAAGAGTTAGAAAAAAGACTAAAGGTGGAAGAAATAAGAAAGAAACATGTTCATTTACCATCACATGCTTTGTGTGAACCATCCAAGACATGCGACAGCACTAGGACATGTCACCCAGATCTCACGATGTTCCTTCGACGTGCTATTTGGTTCATGAGAAATCTTCCAGACATGTCAAACCAAGTCACAAGTTCCCCCTAGGCATGCCACCTTAGTCTCGTGAATCCATCTGGGTCCATCACCTTAACCTTGTTATGTCCTTTAGATATCTATATTGACTTATATAATGGAACCCACTCATGTCAACCAAGTCTCTCGGAAGCACTCGGTCATGTCCACTAGCTCTCGCGATGTGCTCTAGGTCTCATAATGCCCTCCAGACTTGTCAAACAAGATATGTGACACCCTTTGAGAAAAGTCATATTGAATCTTTAAATACCCTCCATATTTTTTATCCATCTCTTATTATGACACTACATAAAGTCATTTGGATCATGCGACACCCTCTAGACAATCTAATCAAGTCATGTGATGGCTTACAGGGTAAACCATCTGGGTCTTGCTATGTCCTATGGGAAATTCATCCTTGATCATTAGAAAACCATCTAATATGTGACCTATTTTATTTGAAGTCTTTTAGAAAGGACAACTAGATCATTTATTTTTCTTTGGAAATTCCAGGTAGATGCTCTTCTACATATCAGGATGAGTAGACAATCACTGCACATCAAGTAGGCAAGCAGGCCAGGTCAGTTAGGGTAACCTCAGTGTGTAAGCCCTGACCAATTGAACTTTGATGACTCTAATTCCTTACATAAACATGATACATAGGACATCTCCCTAAGGCCCAAGATCTATAATAAATCATCTTAGGGCAGTCCCATCACATAAGTCCGACATCATAATCAATGAAAACTGATAATTTTTCACCCCTTGTTTCTCACACCAATTATAGCTCACATGGGATTAGGGAGATACAATAATCATATCATCTAAATCATAAGTCTCTATAATGAAAAGGGAAACCTCTATGTGTAGGCCCCAATGAAGTGAACTATAAGAAATATGATTCCTAGCATAATCAGGATATGTAGGACGCCTCCCTAAGTCCTGAGGTCCATATTAAACATCTCAAGGGTTATCCCAGTGCATAATCCTTTCATCCGCGTGTAGTGAAACTGATTACTTATTATCCTTTATTTATCACATTGATAATATATCATGTGGGATTCGGGAGTTATTGTAGTCATATCAATTGCATCATTAGTCTCATTAGCCAAGGAAACGAAATTATGTAAGCCCTAATGAGTGGAATGACACATTTTCCTTAACACAAGGGCATCTACCTTGGGGGAAGTCTCAAGGGCATGACTGAACTACTAGAACTATGATTCCTACCATAACAAGGATACGTAGGACTCATTTTTAAGCTTTAAGCTTAAATAAGAACCCAATTTGGTGAAATTATTCTTATATCTTTGAAACCTTAACCATTGGGACCCAATCATTCCCATGGGATGGTCACTATACCTTGTCTATCAGTAGACTAAGAAAACAAATAAATTATGAAAACTCTAATTCTCATTATAATCGGGATATATAGGACATATCCCAGGTACTCGAGCTTGAATACTTGGTGCCTCAAAACACCCATATATTACATCTATATATGATGTTAAACTACACGGATTCACTGAAAAATATGGGTTTTGATTCATATCATAACCAAGATACATAAGATGCCTTGTAACAGCTCAATACCCACCTCATAATATCAACTACCTTTTTGTGCGGCTCTAAATTCAGAAGCTCTTGATTATACGGCTTCACCACATGATCATCCATCCATTACTAGAAATGGATGAATAACCTTGGATACATATAGATGGATTCATAAATCATAACCCAATATTTTTCACATGAAAGAGAATTAACCCTTGATCATTTTGTTAGGTTAACTGGTCTCATGTTAGAATTGGGAAGAGATTTTCGAACATATATTAAATCTATAAGAGAGTCCTAGATTAGGCAAAAATTATACACAAAAGGGTGCGATGATACCGACCTTCCATCCACTTGACCAATGCGAGTCCCTATGTTCCACCAAACCTGAAAACCTAGGTGATCACCTGCCTTTGGAAAGAAGGTATGTACCCTGTTACAGATGGGGGAACTGTTGGGAGTTTCTAGGGAAAACTGGGCAAATGAAAAACCTGATGTGAGCAATTGAACAAGGCCTTAAACACTCACAATCAATCAAATTGTCAGGAAAATCCCATCGACACATATAATTCCCCAATGAAACAAAAATGGTGAACCCAATATGAATTTCTCTAATAAAAAAATTATTGGGTTGTTATCCATCGGAACATTTTATTTTCCCACAATACGCAAAAGAAAATGGTAAATCCAATGTGAATGCCTCTAATAACAAATGATTGGTTATTATCTGTTAGGACATTTTTTACACACTATATGCAAACAAAAATGGAAATCTTAATGTGAATCTCCAAAATGGTAGAATAATCATGAGTTTGGCCACTTTTTTTCATATACTCTAAAAACAAAGTTGTAATATTAGTATGATATTACAGATGATCCTCTATAATTGGGGTTCTCATAAAATAATTCCATCTCTATTATGATAATACCAAATGAGAAGAATGGTCAATTCAGGAATAAAAGAACAATTGTATAAACCATACATATATGATTAAGCATATTATGCCAACGACATTTCACTAATCGATAACATTGCTCATTTTCATATACATAATTATAGATACTGGTCTCATCACCCTAATTCAAGACAATGTCTTCATCATCTAGAGATATCTCTAGTAAATCACTTATAGATGCAACCCCTGCAGGTCACAAAGCGATCTCACATGCTCAAAAACTCTAATGTAAGGTGGAGAATACAATGGTCTAGTATTACCACTGATGCGGCACAATCCTGGCCTTGGATGATGCCTATGAGTTTCTCCAAGCACAAAAATGGGTAAGTCTTTATCACCTAGAGAAAGTTGATGCTAAGTTGGGGGGCCTTGTTGCTACCACCGACTACTTCGGGAGCTTATCCCCAGAGTGTAATAACTTCCACCTTCAAACTCTAATGAAGTCAGACCATGAATCCAAATATGGATCCATTTTGGTTTAGGTGACACTGAGGAGGGAACATGTCAACCGTTGTCACCAACACCATATCACTGGTACCCACCAATTGCCTACTGAGGGTACCACCTGACACGTTGCGACCTCTAATGCCCAGGATTGGGTAGAAACTAAGACACATCAGGCGAAAAAGGTGCTGGATACCTTGGAGTGGGTTCATATCCCTACTCCGGCTATTGAAGTTTGTTGGAATATTCCAACAGTAACTAGCAAGCAGGAACATATTCATGCTCACTCAGAATAAGTATGTTGGTATATTCCCATAGCAAGAATGGGGGAGGAACATATCCCTACTGTCGGGCATGAATCTCATTAGCATATTTTAATGGAACAAGAAGGAAAAAAGTGGTCACATATCACCGCTTCAATTGAAGATATATGAAAGTATGTAGTGGGGATATAAAATGTGGAGGCTTATATCATTGAAAACACTTTTATAAAATACCAATATATTTTAGAAACAGTTGAAGAACTTCACCGACATATTCTGGTTCTAGTATAGATAAAGGTACATGTTCTTATTCCTATCCCTACCTCCATAACAACTCAACACTCTAATCATTATGAACAAGTGGTTTCACTAGATAAAGTACATGTTCTTTCTCTCATAGAAGAGGATTATCAGTGTATTCCAATAAAGGAAGAGGCATCAGACTGGGATCATTCTCTTGTTCCAACCAGGGATTTCCAGGTGAGAGTGGCACATTCCTTTGTATAGGGGAAAATGACTATCAAAACAGTCTGGAGACATACTCTAAAGGCCTATTATTGGGCTCATATCCCCATTATGGTTAGGGATCACAATTTGAGATGGGCACAAGCCTTGGGACAGGCTCATATTCATGTCAAAGAACTCTGGTGGCATATTCTAAAGGCCTATTATTGGGAATATATCCACGTTCTGGCTAGGGATGACCATGTGAGAATTCCAAAATCCTTAGGAAAAACTCATATTCCTGATAGTGAATCTGCATGTCATATTCTAGTAGATCATGGACATCATGAACATATTCCTACTTTCTCCAATGAATGACTACACCAGCATCATTATGAGGAAATACAATAGGAGGCGCATATCCATTCTCCCATTCTGGAGGTTAGTCGTCATATTTTCGTGGAGAATGCATATTCAGGCTAGGCTCAGATTCCTATTCCAACCGGGGCTCACCAAGTGAGAGAGACACATGTCTGAATGCAGGCTCATATTCCTACCATGAAAAACCAGTGGAAAATCCCAAAGGCTTGGGATAGGTCTTATACTCTTATATTGACTAAGTATAACCAAGTGAGAGTGTAACATGCCTCAGGACAAGCTCATATTCCTATCAGTAATGAGACATATCAATAGCATATTCCAACATTTGATCAATATCATGCTACCTTGAAAGAACAGTTTTAGAGGCTCGTAATGGATCCACCACCTAATAAGGATAAATCATAAGCACCTCCCAAAGGTGGGTGTGATCACCGAAAGTAGGAATAAATAGAAGAGAAAGAATCATAATCTGACCCAACTCAAGCCTCAAATCTTACTTATTTATTCCCTACAAAATCCACAACATAGGCACCGACCCACCAAAGGTAATCCTCATCTGATGAATAGTTTATCCTTGGTTATTTAAACATGATACACTTGGAATACACCTTCTTTGATGATGAACATGACTCTGAATATGAGTTATTGTTTCGCCCCGATTCACATCGCACCTGGGATGAGGATTTATGTTCAATGGGGACTGGGCAGTATATCCTTTTTATGTTAGGAGGTGCTGTCGTTCAGTGGTCCTGGTGGATGATTGTAGAGGTTTGAGTATATGTGAAATCAGTCTGTGTCAGGTATGATGTCCTCATATGGTCTCCAACGGGTTTATTTACTGATCCAAAAACACCCAATAGCCCTTTTATCCATGATTCACATTTCTGTTTTCCAAAGGTAGGCACTCATTGTATGATTTGGACAATGAAACTTAAGGACTCCATTGGTCGAGAGGATGGAAGGTTGGGATCATCACACCCTTTTTGATGGAATTGTTTCCTACTCATGGACTCTCTTATAAATTTAAGCAATGTTCAAATGTTTGTGAATCCTTGGTTCTTTCCCAAGAATGTGTTCATGGGTCACCCTTGAGTTGCAATATTAACCATATATATATGAATGGGTCTATAATCATCTATATGTATATAAGGTTCTCCATTTATGAGAACCCTCTTATTAATGAACCAAAGATTCCTTTATTATTTACTAAGACAACACAGTTTTTAAGCCATGTGATGAGGTGATCTTGAGTTTATTGTTATCCAGGGGGTACAGTAACTGTTCCAATGTCAGAGTTAAACCCATAATATGGGATTCCTATGTATCCTCATGATAGGAATTAGATCTCACATATTTTGGTGTCACTTAACTAGACACGTCCCCTTTTAAGGTCGTGTGACAAGGACCCATCCATGCATTTTAATGTCATGTGGCGAGGATGTCTTGGTGGAATGTTCCTAGTCAAGATTTGGTGTGGGACTTATGTTGAGGCGGATGAGGGTACCTAGAAGAGATGTGGTCTTCTAGGTGACATCAGCCCTACTAGGGATATGGCCCAGAAAATATTAGGGTGAGTTTCAATGTTAGGTTTGGGCCTTGGGGAGGCTTTCAATATGTCCTGGTTTGTCAGGAATAAACACCCACATGTTTTTATAGTGTATATAGTTTATTTTCATGTAGTGAGGAAAAGGGAGAACTAAAGAGATGATAATGTAATAATTAGGGTCCATGAAGTATTAGGCTTGAACCCTGGGAGGTTTCCTACATATCTCAGTTGGTTGGGAATCAAAGTCCATGTAGTTCTAAAGGATGGGACTTACACATGGAAGCTACCCATAAAAGAGGCATGATTGGGGTTTATATCATAAAGGATTACCTTTTGAGTTGATCATGGGCCTTTTGTAGGTGTCCTACATATCCTGGTTAGAGTAGTAATTAGAGTTCTCATAGTTCAACTTATTGGGGCTTACACCTAGGAGGATGCCCTGTTGAGAGAATTAGGTTGGGAACGACACCTAAAAAGGATTCCCTCTTGAGTTGGGGAGGATTTTTTATTAGGACTAACTTCTAAGTAGAATATCCCTTGATCTTAAGCCTTAGGCAAGTGTCCTATGTATCCTAGTTAGAGAAGGAATCAGAGTTTGCATAGTTCAACTTCTGTTGGATCATATGAATGTTGTGATCATCAAAAATATATAAGAACATGTGAGTCATGTTCGGTTTGAGAAACAAGAGGATGTGAAAGATTCAAGAAAGACACACTTTTTCTTCCTTGCTGATGGAAAAACAGAGGAGGAGGAGGGCTGAAGAAGTCATGGCAACAAGCTCAAAGGGATATCGAGGAGGGCTTTGAATGTGCCAATTCTCCCCCATGTTGATGTCTAGGATAGTCACATTGGGTGATCTATCTAGATGTGTCCCAGGATGTTCCTAAGAGGAGAAAGAGTGACACCTTCCATGGAAAGGATAGGGGCTTACCTCAGTGAGAGTGTCCTGAGATGGGTTTTGGGAAATGGGAGGAGTATTATTTCTCTTAGAAGGGGAATTCAAACATGATCCCTTTGAATT
This sequence comes from Viscum album, assembly GCA_963277665.1. Classification (NCBI taxonomy): domain Eukaryota; kingdom Viridiplantae; phylum Streptophyta; class Magnoliopsida; order Santalales; family Viscaceae; genus Viscum; species Viscum album. Next base: position 1,164,170,948 of record OY728137.1, read on the forward strand.
ATCATTATCCCTCATGGAAGGGAAAATCCATTGATTACCCTTGATCCCTAGAATGGAGAGTTTTATATCTGCATCCCAAGATTTGACCTTGAGTTACCATGGGAATGTAGACTTAAGGACATTCTGGGGGTTCGGTCCATTATGAGGATTACTTATGTGACCTCGCTTTACATGGGTATGTAGACTCATAAAGGCACACTGATATGCCTGATGGCCTATTCATATGGGTCTTCTGGATATGGAAGAGGGTTTTTCCTAATGTCGTTGGAATGGTTTATGGAGGGGCTATGGAGGATGAGACAGGAAAGGAAGGGAATGATCAGAATTGGAATGTAGAATGCCCGAAGATACCCTATTCCACATACCATTTCCTCATGTGGGATGGGGATCCCTCCCCATAGCATATTGCTATGCTGGTAGAGGGGTCATTCGTGTACCAAAGTGGTACGTGAACCTGGGTGTGGTCCACATACTGTGGTGGTACGTGGCACCAGGTTCCATCTTCATAACATAGTGTCATGCAGTGCTAGATTCAATCCATGCAGCAAGATGCTACACGAGGTAGGGTTTTTTCCACATAGTGATGTTCTATGCAGTACGCCGAATCGAATAAGGGGAATTAGTCATGTGGTTCATGGGAAATTTATCCACCACAGAGATATGGTACACGATTCAAAAATTAGGTTTATGTTCTATCCATTATTACTATGTTTCCTTATTTTAATGGTATGTGGTGGGTTTATACCTGCTGGGAATCATTTGCGGTTCCATAATTCATTGATTGGTGGTATCCAAAGTCTTACTTCTCATAGGGATTCCATGATCTCTTTTCCATCCTTTCTTAGTCCCCTTGTGGTCATTTTATATAGTACCTGAGAAGCTGGATCTATGAGTCACTTGGCACCTTTTGTGGAATCCCACAAAGAAATCACCCAGCTCGTGGAAGACTCGGTTAACAGGGGTTCTTGGGGTTGTGGTTTTCAGTGGCATAAATCACCTCCTTGATCTTATTAACGACTTTTTCTCATTCACAATATTCCACCAGCTTTTCCTTGTTCGCAAACTAGTTAGTTCTTGTAGATGGTATTCGGGGGCGTACTTCTCCACCACCATTTATTCAACGGCACGGTATGAGTGGGTTGTATGCGGTGCATATTTTCTCTGCTTTAATTCTACTAACAACTCCATTTGTGGGAGATTTTGTGCTTCCATCCTCACCTTGAAAACTAATTTGTTCACAGATGGTTTATGTAGTGTTACGCCATGTAGAGCTGATGTTCACGGAGGAATTTATAGTTCACGAGGCCTTCTTTCCTTTTCCAAATATTGGATTCTTTGATATTTATCCTAAAATTTTTAGTTTAACATACATATTTTTCTTTTATCAAATTTGTGGGAGTATTTTCCTTTCCTTTTCCAAATTTCCAGGACCTTAAAAATTCCCCCGATCAGAATTGGTTCTAATCGGGATGAATAGTAGGCTATTCTGATATAGAAAGTGGTCCTAAACTAAACTAGTTTGTATTATAAAGGTGGACCCATTGGGGGAACACACCTATATATTTGGGGGGAAGGCTATTATTTCATTTACCAGACTTCTCAAAGAAAATCGATCTGAAAATTTCTCTCAGTTCTCCTTGCTTCTATATACCAATCCCTTCACATAATCCTTCATCTGTGAACCATGTTTTCATTTCGTGAACAAAAACCCCTTCAAGGTCTCCCTCTTCTGTAAACTAGTTTCTTAAATCCACAAACTATAATTTTTTTGTTTCAAATTAAACTTTATGTATTCACACTATAAGATTTGGATAATCGCGTGGTGAGGATCAATGCGTGGATCACCCAATCCACGAACTATTTAGTTCATTGGCCAACTCTTCACAGGATAATGCCTCACAGAGAATTCCATGAATTGATAGTTCATGGATAATTCCTTCCACGAGCCATTTTCAGGGTTTGGTATGTGTACTTTTTTGTTATGCAAACTTATTTTAGTCCTTGGTAATGTTTTTTGATTTTCTACCCAAATATTTTATTAGATTGTCCATTTGTATGGTCTTTTTGTAGATTGATAATGGATCTTCCTCTTATCCAAATGGAAGTGTCCAGGAGGAGGGAATCTATGGTTGAGAACACCAAAGACAACCTTCATTCCTATATCATTCCTCAAGAGGGTATCCTCAGAGATGTCCTCTTTCCAGAGCTTATGGACTATCTTCTATCTGTCAAGCCACCATTGTATGCCTTCGGACTTCAAGATGATGCTCCTTTATCATCAGTTAATCAGATTATCCTTAGTTTTTGACTTTAGACATCTTATAGGTGTGATCAGGTGAATATCTCTTCTATGGGAGAGATTGTAGATTATTTAATCTGAGAGGATGTGTTTGTTTTGAACAGATCTATATGGAATCATAGAAACTGACATAGTCATAATGTATCTTTGGAATCATTCATCCAGGACTATCCTTCTATAATTAACCTTTCACAAGGAAACCCCAATGGAGGGTGGAGCTCCAAATGGGACATGTGATCTATAGGGTTCTTCTCTGATGAGTGGGCCTAGACCTTTTAGGTGAAACAAAACTGCCTAGAGTTACCGAATCTATTGGAATATGTCAATTTATATCAAGTTGTATGGGTGTCCCAGTTTTCCATCTATTCACCAGGTGAAATTCTTCCCAAAATGCTCATATGTTGGTGTCCGAGCACCAACACTTTCCACTTATCACATGGTGAAGTGGGGATAATTTTATGTGATATTTACCAGGTCGGGGGACTTCCCATCCTTGGTGACATGTATGAATAATTTCTTATGGTGGCTGATACTTGGGATAAGGCTAAATGAGTATCCTCATAGTGATGGATTTACTAGTCCTATCATAGGGACTACTTGTTCATCCTCTTCATGCCCACTCGCTAATCTCATTTGAAGACTAGATAGGGTCGTTCTTACAAGAGATAGGGCTAAAGCCGAAATTCCACCACAACCAAACTCGACCAACTCAATAGTCCCAAAAAAATCTAGGATCACATTGTGCTACACTGGAGGTGGTTCAGTACACCACCTAGGGTTATGATGTTTGCTCAGATGTATCGCATGACCTCAGATTATCTGGCTTCTTGTCTATGTTCCTAAGTATATGTTTTTTTTCCTTTGATGTCTACACCAGCATCAGGGCTTGTACATTAATGATCAGGGCTAATCTGGTGGAGGGACAACCCATTAATTTATTCATCCCCACCTTATCCCATGTTTATGAATTATTGGGGAAGATACAGGAGGTAAGGTCTCCACATCTCCTCGGTGGTCCATTTCAATTCTTTTATGGCTGGATGACAGAGCATTTTTTGTGCTATGATTATCTCCATTCCACAGCGGTTCCTCATTCTAAATTACATAGAAACCTTCTCAGTGTTTCCATTTTTCATCTTCAATCTCTGAATTTTGAAAGCACTGTCAAATTTTTGAGTGATGTTTCTCAGTTCTCTTTTTCACCTTACACTATACCCCATGAAACCGTGATGGATAACTAAAAGGGGTCTTCAACGGAGTGCTCTTATATCATCTCACTCAATGATGGAGTTTTATTTTCCCATATAGGTAGGATGATCATCTGTGAACCTTATACCCCTTATAGGTTCTCTAGGAAATTTGGATGCCTTCAACAGATTACATCCCTCCCTACTACCCTTGTTAACAGGGAGTCTCATCCTGTAATACTTTGTAAATTGTGGTTGATGATGATGTGGTGGATACTGATGTGTAAGTTCTTATTCCTTCCACAATGGATTCAACTTACCTATCACCATAATATGGTCATATGTGGGTGAATTTTTATCCTGATAGGATACTGGTGAGGCCAGTTCAGTGAGTTCAGAAGTTGTTGACTCCCTCCAATCTCATCCCAATTGTGTCGGTTATGCCATCTCCATCCATTATTGTTGTAAGAATGAGTTCCATTCATCATTTAATCTGTTCATAAGGGCTTTATGTACTCAACCTATCTTCATAGAGAGCAACTCAGCCTCCATATCTCTGGAAAATACAGTTTTTGGCCCTACTGAAGTTGGTCTGAGTGGGATGTTGTCAAACGTTCATGAGGTTATAATAAATCCCCCACTCTTAAACCCAAAAGACAAAACTTCTATTGGAAGAGAGATTCCCCATGATTTTATGGCTCAACTCATGGAACTTATATCTATTGTAATGGTGCTTCCTGATTATATCACTGTGGTAGTGGAGGGGAAAGACAAAACTCCAATGCTATTAAGAGGCATTGAGTCGTGCGAAGATAGGCATGGATTCATCTTTGTACTCTTACCATATAAACTCCCCTAGTAGATTTTTCTAATGAGGAAGAGACTTTTTATGGCTATTAGTGGACTTGGGTTTGGGTGGCTTTGACTATAGACACATGCACCTCCTTGTATACCAAATTTTCATAGCTCGAGAGGATCTCGCTACTCGTGAATATAACCAAGCTATGTTAAACTCTTCACACCATAAAATGAAGACTATTAGCCATGTTTCAGATGAGTTTCACCATATGGAGGCTAAGGAAGCAAAGTCTCATGATTATGTGATTACCAAAATAGAGTAACTTCGGGAATGCAAGGATCTTATGGCTATACTGAAGGCATAACTAGAATTGTCAAGTTCCAATTATGAGGCAGTAAAATAGAAAGGGAGAGACCTTAGAGATATCCTAAAACAAATGTGTCTTATGGTTGAGGTTGAGGCTAAATAAAGGATTGATTTATAATAGGACCTTAATACCACATGTTAGGAGATCATCAATTTTCTAGAGATAGAAAGTTGGGATTCATTATAACTCATTTATTTTCCCTGTATTGACATTTTTTGACTTTGGGGAGAGACTCCAGATTGTGGATGTTCCCCCATTATTGTTTTATTTTGTTGGAATAGAAACACTTTTCTATTTAGTGCTTCTCCTTCATCTTTTTTTTAAAATGACAATTATTTTCAATCTACTATATATTTAATGACTATTTAAATCAGATACACATTTGATTTATGATCCAGGATGACTTAATTAAAATAATCAAATCAAGCTCTAATATTTTTCTTGATCTGAGGGAATTAGTGAGTGTAGTTTTTCTATTGATATGTTATATATAAAACCCTACAAACATTGAATATTTTTCATTATTACCCTATTTTTTCTCTAAACCCATTAAAATGTAGGCGTAGTGGGTATAAATTGACTTTTTATTAGCCCAAACTTTGTGGTTTTTTGACCTAAAAATCTTTATGTCTCTTTTGATTTTTTTTATTGCTTGAAATTTTGTCTTAAACATTTGTAGTATAGGTCTAGAGAGATGGAAATCAACTTTTATCTAGGGATACCTTTGTGGGTTTTCATCCTGGTCAGTTCTATGTCTATTTTGGTGGGTAGTTTAAAGTCTTAAAAATCATACTATCATTACTGATGTTTTAGTTTGAACAACTTTGACCATTACTGGTATTTTAGGTTGAACATATTTAACCATTATTTGGTGGGAAAGGGTCCCAATTTTGGACTCATTAGTTGATGATGTCTCAACATCTTTCATACATGGACAAGGGAAATTAATTAACCCTAACTTTGTTGTTCCTAGATATAGTAAATGATATGGGGCTTTGAATCTATGGGGAATACAGAGGTAATAAATCCTATCCTGAGGATGAATTTTCCTTTTGTTGACAGAACATTTTGTAGGAAACTTATGAAGAGATGCTGGGGTCTTGTGAGCATAGTCAAGAAAAGGTGTATGCAAGACACTGGCCTTCCATTTTCGATGGATGGGTAGTTCTATGAGAATTTGGGTTTTTTTTGCTGTCAAATACCATAGTGGGTGGCCTTTTGATGGAATGATGTCTAAAAATAATAGAGGAATTTATATCATCTTTGTTTGAGAAACCAATCCCACATAAATTTGACCTTTTTAAATGAGGGATGGTGCATGGTGCCTTTTAGCATTGTTCAATCAGGACCATTGAGATTTCTGTTTTACTCTAACTAATGGGGTAACGGATGTGTCTTTTCTGTGATAGTCTAACCATAATTGCTCTATCATCTTCAGTTGTGAAGGGGGAGGAAAAGTGTAAACTTTGATAAGGGGTTTCTGAAACTGGGGAATGAGGTGAGACGTAAACATGATTGGGAGTACAAAAGTAGGAAAATCCTCTCATGAGGATGAATTTTTCTTTGGTTGACAGACCCTTTTGTGGGTAATGTATGCAGAGTCATAGGGGCATTGTGTGCATATTCAAATAAATGTGTCTGCAGGATACTGGATATCTATTTTTTATGGTTGTTGATGATTATAGGGATTCATACCTTTCTAGAAATAGAGTGTGGTTTGTGAAAGGGGTGCCTGAATATGAAAGGATACCTTTCAGGATGAAATCTATCGGCAATGGGTGAAAATGTGCTTCCCATACAGGTTTGAGTAGCACTAGTAGAAAAATACCCTATTCCAATGGTTTGGAACCATTAGTATAGGTCATCAAACCATTGGTATAGCCTATACCAATGGTTTGGAGGACCGTTGGCTGGTTTTTCTTTGGGATAGGTCTATATCAATGGTTTCAGGAAAATTTTTGGTATAGACCATTACCAACGGTTTGACAAACTGTTGGTATAGGTAATTAAAAAAACATGGCTTGGTTTTGATCCCAACACCTCCCGTTTATAATCCAAAAACCTAACCACTAACCTAACATGACTTTTATGAACATAATTTCATAAATATATATATTTATGTATTTATATTCATAAGTATTTTAACTTTTTACTTATTTAATGTTATTTGAAAAAATATTCCATAAAAAATATGTGTACCTATACCAACGATTCTCAAAACTGTTGGTATAGGTTCTTTGATATTTTGAGCTATAACAATGGTTTTGGTGAAACCATTGGCATAGGGTGGACCTATACCAAAGGTTTTTGCTAAAACTGTTGGTATAAGTCCAAATTAGTGACTTATACCAATGGTTTGGCCAAAACTGTTGGTATAGGTCCTATTTCTAGTAGTGTAGGATGGTTCCTACGTAGGTCTAGCCCTTGCGCAAGGAAGAAAAACATTGTTTCCTAGATGAACCCAAGATATTAAGCTTAGGTGTCACTACATATCCTATAATGATAGGAATCAAGCTGGATGTAGTTATTTTACAATTTTCCCATAAGTGTATCTGATTCACGTATATGGGTGGGGGAATTTTTGTTTTTCATACAAGCTTGACAATGAGTTGGGACTCATGCTGGATTTTCCTAAGAGGGTTCATTTCATGCACAAAATCGTGAGGGGGAGACATTATTTGGCATATCGAGGCCTGATAATGAACATTGATTTGAAAAGCATTGTTCAGCTTTAATGTTGTGTGATTAGGAAATTGATATAGAAGCCCTAAGTAATTAGAGGATTATTAGGATAGAGTATTCTGACATGTCCAAGATGTGAGTAGGAATGAATGTTTAAGTCGTAGTTTTGAGGGATCCCAAATCAAGAGAAATGATACAGGTCTTAGAATCCATTGATCATATGAAAGTAGGAAAACCCTATCCTGAAAAAATAATTTGAATTTGGTTGACATGACACTTTTGTGGGCCACTTATGCAGTCCCATTGGGGAATTGTGCACATAGTCAAGAAAATGTGTCTGTAGGACACTGTCTTTCCATTTCCAATGGACTAGGAGATGTATGAAAATCCAAAATCACTCAAATCATGGAGTTTGATATATGTAAAAGGTTTGTCTAGATATATCAAAAACAATCATGTCATTATTACCCACAAAATTGGGTTTTTACCTTCATGGATCTGACTCATATGTAGGGTGGGCATCTAGATTCCTTTTTTGCAGATGGACCCAAGTTTGAAAGTCTGGGTGAACTAGAATTAGGATCCCTACATAGGTTTGGTCTATATATAGGGGAAGGGTAATTTTAGATATATTTGGGGTACTTCTTAGTTTAAAGTTATACAGTTAGGACTTTGGTCCCTCTATTGTGGGGAAAAACCATAACATGCCTTTTAAGGTTGTATATCTAAGACCAACCATTGAGAATTGACTTTCCATAGCATTATGGGGAGTCATATTCCAACATTCCTAAGCTCACATGGGTTGTTCTCAGTGTGAAAAATAAGGGGCGGCAAGGGTTTCAACTCACCAATGAGGGATGGAATAATCATATAAAGGATCATTTTATACTCTGGGTGATGGTGTGAAGTTTAATGTCATGCAAAAAGGAAATCATATTGTGTAGTTTATCATCATGCAGTAGGGACGTTTTATCATATAGTTTAACTTCATGTGGTTAGGATATCTTTCGTACAATTTAAGATTTTGTGGGAAGGACGTAGGTGGACTAATGTGAAATAAGGAACATATGTTTGTTCTTGAGACTGTCCTAGAAATAGGACCTATTTGAGGGTCTTTGGTTTAAACATATCTCCCATGCCAAATAGAGGACATTCCTATTACATTGTGGTTGGGTCCAAGTCATTGGATCTGGGTTTCACTACATATCCCTCGATGTGGGAATTAAACCACACCTGATGCTTTATAGAATGTCCCCTTGTGTAGATCTGGTTTGTACATAGGGGGAGACATTTTATTTTCCTTGCCTTGGGTTGGCTAGTATATGATAAATGATTGGTCCTCTCTATAATACATGAAATAGTAGGTAACTGATTTCAGAGGCAATGTCATCTCAGATGAGAACATTCTTGGGCCATGCAGTTTAACATCGTGCGGTGAGGACGTGGGTGACTCGACGTGAATGAGATAAAGATTGTGGGTCTATGCAGTTTTGGATCTTGTGGAAAGAACATTGGTAGCATGGTTTAATGTCGTGTTGTGGGGACAAATTTTCAGGGAAATCATGTGTACTTATGATCTAATTAGTCCAGGACATTCTGGCATGCCTCAGACATGAGCGGGAAAATAAAGTGTAAAGAGTGATCTCAGGGACCATCAGATCAGGAGGAATGATACGGGGCTTGGGATTCATTGGGTGTACTAAGGTAAGAAAATCCTCTCATGGGGAAAATTTTTCCTTTGGTTGATGGGCCATTTTTTGTGGTCCACTTATATGGAGTCATCGGGGCATTGTGTGCGTAGTTAAACAAAGGTGTCTTCAAGACACTAACCCTCCATTTCCGATGGTCGTGAATATTTATGGGGATCCAAAGTTTCTCGAGTTATGGAGTTTGGTGGGTGAAAATGATATATCTAGGTATATAGGAAATATTCATACCATGACTAGTCATGAAGTATGAAATACCCTACATAGATCTAAATTATATATAGGGGTGTGATCCTTTAACAAATCCTTGTTGTGGGAACCAAGGTTTTGAATTTCCTACTCAGATTTACATTCTCATAGAGGATATGGGGGAATTTTTTTTCCTATTTTTCATGGTTGGACCCAGTTATGTGGAACCTAGGAATCATTACATATCCTATGAGGGAATAGGTATCAATCCATGTGTAATTATTGGAAGGAAATTCCCTGCGTAAATCTGATCCATGCACAGGGAAAAGGGAATTTTTACTTACTTGGAAGAATATGGATCCAAAAAAAGAATATGAGAATCACTATATATCACATAATGATAGGAATCAAGTGACATGTAGTTCTTGGGGTACCCTATAGTTTAATGTTATTCGGTTGGGACTCAAACCATGCAATTTTACATCTTACGGTAAGGACTTGTTTGTAGTGAATTGGTATGCCTACAAGGAATCACCTAATGAAACTCCTAGGTCTACGTGAGCAATACTCATTATGAGAAAGAAGGGATGGAAAGGGATTACCCTACCACATGGGGGATCATGAATAAGGACAGAGGTATTTTCCTTCCATACTTTGCTGCCACTAGGCCTAAGTTCGAAGATTTGGGTGCTGCTTACATACCCTGTGTGGGTGGGAATCAACCCATATGTATCTCTATGAATAAATTCACCACATTAGTCTGATCCATACATAGGGAAAATATGAATTTTTATTTACTTCTTGGTGGTTAGACCAGGATAAAGAATTTGGGAATCATTACATATCCTATGAGGGTAGGAATCAAGACACTTAGTTCTAGAAGGAAATTTCATGCATAGGTCCGACCCATACATAGGGAAAAGGGGAGTTTTTTGTGGTGACTAGGCTGAGACATATAATTTAGGCATCACTATGTATCTTGTGAGGGTAATAATAAATACATAAATAGTTATAGAGCTCCCTATGCTGGTTGGGTTTGTGCATAGGGAGGGGGGATTTTTTTGGATGGCGGCTAGGACGAGACGTAAGATCCTGGTGTCACTAGGTATCCTATAATGATAGGAATCAATCCACACATAGTTCTATAACTATATTCCTATATAGGTTTAGTTAATTCATAATGAGGGGGTATTTTTAACCTTTTTATGGGCTTGTATCATACCTTTACTCTTTTTTTATGAGGGGGAGACCTTCATCACCATTCCTAAGCTCACGTGATCTATACTCGTTGTGAGAAACAAGGAATAACAAGGGTATCCTCTTGCAATACAGAAGCAGATGGAGGTACAAAAGAGGCATTTGGTTATCATTTTGTGGTTTGACCAATGTTTAGGATCAAGGCGTCTCTATGTATCCTATAATAATAGTAATCAAGTCATATGTAGTTCTGTGTTTCATCATGGTAGGTGATTGGTGCTAGTGGTAATGTCCTCTCAGGTGATATCATCATTGGGCCATGGATTTTAAAGTTGTGTTGTAAGGACATGTTGGCCGTGCAGTTTTCTGTCTTGCGGTTAGGACTAAGTTCACCTAACATGAGTTGAATGACATGTTGTATCTTGTAGTTTAATGTCTTACGATTAGTATGATTAGTCCATTTAGTTTAATGTCATGTGGTAAGGATGTACACATTAAGCATTTTAATTTCATGTTGTGTGGACACTTTTGGTGCTATACAGTTTAACATCGAACAATTAATATGTTCTTTGTATGATCACACAAATTAATTCTTCAGAAACCTTACATTGGTGGGAGTTGTGGTGAGATGTATATCCATTGAAATTAATGCATATTCTCCATTTGAATAGACCTTATGTATGAAATATGGTCTTTCCTATTTTGGCTCTAATTTTAGAGTTTTCTTTATGAGTATCATCAGGGTTCTGAGCACCAACATCATTTCTTCTTTGAGTAAATACCAGAGGCGAACCTTTTTGTTGAAGGATTGTGCAATCCAGTTTTGGTAGAATTCTAAATGGTGAAAAGTGTGCAATCATTTTTTATCTAATTACACCAAATCATTGAGCCATTTCTGGGATTGTTCAACTGTGGATAATTGATTTCAAATGGTGATGCGAAGTGATGGTAGTTGAACTTCAATAGGTAGAACCACCTCTGTCCTATATACTAATGAGTATGGGGTTATTTGAGTGGTGGTGAAATTCATGGTCTAGTAAAACCACATAACATGAAAAAGATTTTCCAATGGTGATTTCTTTTCTTTTTCAAAATTCTTCTAAAGTATATTGGATATGGTTTTGTTGAAGGTATAGATCTTCCTATTGGCCACTACATGGTAGTGGGATGAATGGTTGGCCTTGATGTCATACTCCTGATAAAACTTTTCCAATTCAAAAGAGTATAAATTGGTGAAATTTTCTATTATTATTGTATGAAGGACACTAAATATGGTGATGATATTGTCTTTCACAAATAATACAGCGATTTTTACTCTGAATTCTTTAAGGGGTATGGATTCTGGCCATTTGGAAAAGAAGTTGGTTATTGTGAGAATATATTTGAATTGTCTAACCATAATGAGAGGGTATGGTCCCATGATGTACATTCCCATATAAAAAATGGCTAGAAGTACTTAGATGTGTGAAGTAACTTCGGGGGTTGATGGATGAAATTGGCATGGACTTGGTAGTAATGTCACTTCTTGGTGAACTCATCACAATCCTACATCATGGTGGGACAATAGTAGACAAGCCTTCAAATTTTAATGAGAGAGATTATATTATTATTGGTGTGCCTCATAGGATTCATCATTCACTTCTTCCATAAAAATGGTGGTCTCTTATTCTTTAAGGAACCTGAAAAGGACTCCATCAAGACCCCATGTATCGAGGGCCTTTTTCTAGTTTGTACCATTGTATAGAACAAAGTTGATTTCCCATCTCTGGATTTGCTCCCTTATAACCTCATCTGGTGGAAGTTCCCCTCTTTGAAGGTAATGTATAATGGGAGTCATCCAAACAGTGGTAGGAACATATAGATTACGGATGGGACTAATCTCATTGATTTCTTCTATCTTATTCTGAAAATAAGGTAGGACCATCCGACGGTGAGCAATGTTGATGACCATTTCATTCCGATCTGAGTTGGACAAAGCTATGGATACATTTTCTAATTCATCGGACTGTGAATATTGTGACCAGGGGACATAATTCAATGTTGTATATGATGTTAATTCTTTCATCAATTCTTAGACATGGTTCATCAAATGGATCGTCTCCTCTTTCTTGATATCATAATCACCATTGACTTTCTTGATGACTAATCCTAAATCTCATTTTATTTTTAAGTGTTATGATTGTACTTTGATTTCTAGATACAGCCTTGAAATTAGATCCTGGTACTCCACTTTAATGTTTGTGAATCTCTCTAACGATATGATGGAATAGGGAAATATTGTGATATGAGTATGAATCCCAGTCCTACTTTGTTGAGTTTGGGGTCTTCCATCCTTTTTCTTATTGTAATTCTCGATGCACCATCAAAATGAATCTACTATGTTTGTGAGCCTTATAAAATGTAAAAGACCTCTTCATTGGGTAATTTAACATCTAATGGGGTCACTTCTATTGAGGGGTGCTCTACTAGAAAAAATGCTAATGCCTAAACTTTGACAACCTTCTACAGTATAAACCGTATATCAATCTGTTGTAGGATGACCACCCACCATGATAGGTTTCCAGTCAATATTGAATAGATGATAATATACTTAAGTGGGTTTCTATGAGAAACCAAATTTACCTCATCATGCCACAGGTAATACCTCAGCTTTTGGACCACAAAGATCAAGGCTAGGCAGCTCTTCTCGATATTTGAATATTGGGTTTCAACATCAATCATGGTTCAGATCAGATAATAAATAATATTCTCACTACTGACATCATTATTCTATGTGATGAAGGCTCCTAGGGATCACTCCAAGGAGGTTATATATATAATGATTTTTCTTCCTTCGATAGGAAGCATTAGCACTGGTGGGATTAAGAGATATTTCTTGGGATTGTCGAATGCTTCATGAAAATCATTAGTCCATTGATATGAAACCCCCTTTTTCATCAACCTAGTAAAGGGAAAACATTTTCCTTCAAGGTTGTATATGATGATACAAATGTATGCTAGATTCCCCTAGATACCTCTCAACTTGGTGAGGTTACAAGGTGGTGACATTCCCAGGATTTCCTTTGTCTTCTTGGGGTCAAATTAAATGCCACGATGGCATATGATGAAGCTACGGAATATCCCTGAGGTGATTCCAAAATCACATTTCAGGGGGTTCATTTATAGATTGTGTTGTCACAATTTTTGGAAAATGGTTTCAAGATCTTACAGGTGGCTCAAATGTTGGCATGACTTAACCACCAAGTCATCCACATAAAATTCAATGAAATTTCCTAGTGAGGGTTTTATAATGTGATTCAGAGCATGTTGGTATGTGGTGTCGACATTTTTGAAACCAAAGGGAATTAACTTATAGAAAAAAATCCTTATGGTAGATATGAAGGTAGTGGATTATTTGTCTTCTTGGGCCATTTGTATCTAATTATATCTTGAATTTCCATCCATGAATGAAAGAGCCTCATATCCATTCATCGTATTAAACAGAAATTATGTGATCGAGACAGTGAAATCATCTTTAGGGAAGTTCTAGTTGAGGTTCTTGAAATTGATGAAAACCTTTATTTTCCCATTCCTCTTTTTAACGAGGAAAATATTTTCCAGCCAAATGGGATATTGGACCTCCCGAATGAAGTTGTCTCTAATGATCTTGTTAACTTCAGCCTCTACCTTGGTAGCATGTGTCGGGTGAGTCTTTCTAGAAGCCTGCTTGTAACTACGGTGGTCTTCTGGAAATCCCAAGTGGTGAGTGGCCACCTCAGGATCAAGGCTTAGCATTTTCATATAGTTCTAGGTGAAAAATCTCAATTATGTTTTTTTAAGGAGGTGTATATTTCTTTCTCTTTGAAATACATGGCCACAATAATCTGAGTTGGTCACAGGTCTTCTTCAGTACCTAGGTTTATTTCTCAGAGTTCATCAATGGTGGTAGAGACACTTTCCTCAAAAGTGGGAGGGGAATCCTTAATATCTTATTCCTACTCCTCTTACACCCCCCCCCCCCCTCATAACCCTTTCCCTCTGATGGGGAAACAAATATTGAGGTGAATTCTTCATAATCGTGATAGGAATCACAATTCTGGTATTTGGAAGCTGACAATCTTCTTCTCTCTTAGCTGACTATGGGGAATTTTCTAGAGAGGATAGAGTAATGTGTGAAGGAGTGTTCTTTCCTTCTTTTGGTGATGGGATATCCTCTTATGGATTGGTGATAAAGTTAGGGATTTCCTAGAGCCCTCAATATGGACTAAGGAAATTTTTATTTGAGCACTCACCATTTTCCTGAGGGCTAGTGCACTCTTCAACACTATTAGGCCTAGTGGCCATGACTGAGATCATGAAGATTGATGAATACTTATTCGAATTCATATCCATCCACTTCAATTGATTGATGTAAAGTATGTATTCTTTATTGAGCTACCCAAGAGGGTCTACGGGGACCACTTCCAACCCATTTGGAGTGGTGATCTAATCAACACCATTGTTTGAGGATCGATTCCCTATATTCTCATAGAATCCCGCATCAATGTAGTGTGATTCATAAGATTAAAACGGGGATTTATTGGAATACAATGTCTTGTTATTCCCATCAATGCAATATGTGATGCACTGATGGTGTGATGATGGAATTTTCTCATGCTGATATAGTTGGGTCCTTCCTAGTAGGACATTGAAGGTCATATATTGTCAGACCACTAGAAATTGTTTGTCATCCACAAGTTCTCCAAGATAAGTTTTGATGTTGATTTGGCACAACGGCTTCTACTCCATTTTATCATATCCCAAAAGGGATTTGGTGTAGGGTGTCAGGTTACCCTCATTGTAGCCCAACTAACTGAGTGCCCATAGTGGGATGATATTAACTCTGGAGCCATTGTTGATGAAGATTTTTCGAATATATATACCACTTATCTTGTTGGACTCATATAGGGGTTTGATGTGCCCTTGCATAATAGAATTTTCAGATCTGGTGGCATAAAATCTGAGAGTGTCAAGGACAACTTTGGCCTTGGTGTAGGTTCATCTTCTTTCACTTGATCCCTTCCTTCTCAATCCTTAAAAGATTTTTGGGCTAAGAATGTTGTTTTTGCTACATCAGGAGTTGTTATGGGCACATTTTGTTTCTTCAACTGTGCTTAGAGTATGTCATGGGATCGGTTGACTATTTTTTGAGTCATATAACTATCTAACTTCTACCACTTCTTCCTAACAACCTTTTTTCCACTCCCCTTATTCATCCGGGTTAGTTGTGGAAACATACTTCACTTATGTTGGTGGTGGTCCCTACTTAACTTTTCCTAAATCAATAATTCTTTGTAGGAGGTCCTTGAAGACAGAACACTCATGAATGGTGTATCTTAGTATATTCTGGTAGGGAAAATAACCTAGGTGGTTTTCAAGACCTACTTCATCATCCCACTTCGGCTCTAGTAGCCAGAGAAAGTTTCAATTCATGGAAGCTACAAAGTAACCATGGATTTATTCATCTCAGAACTAGTAAATTTTATTTATTCTATCCTAGAATTAATTTTTTTAGCCCCCAATTGATCATCTTGTTGAGGTAGGGGTGGCTGTTGACGTCCAGGAGGCCCTATATGATTCAGTGTGGGCCTTAGAGCTGGAGTTGGTTCCAGTGCAGGGGGCGTCTTGAGTGTAACATAAGCTGCATCATCTCTTCCTTCTCTTTTTGGTGGGGCCAAAGGGACTAATAGAGACTTGAGGTTAGTCCATTTAAAAGGAATATTCTATTTTATGAGAAATGGGAGAGAAGTCTCGGAACCCATATACTTTACTAGAATTAGTGGTTCTCACAACTTATCCCATAGATTGTCGATGCACATAGCAAGCATCTCATCTTGGGGGAGTGGATGATTCAAGAAGTAAGTCAGACCTTTTCATCTAGAAATGAAGTCTATAACTCTCTCTTCTCCTACTGCTTACAGTTCAAGAGGTCACTAAATGTTGTCTTCAGCAATGTCAAACTTAACTGGAAGAGAAGTTGTCACTGGAGTTCCTCCTAGACTATTATTGAATTTGCTGGTAGACTGGAACACCACACAAAGGTTGAACCTTGCAGAGTTTGCATGAATAATATGAGATTCACTACTTCTTGTTGCTCTAAAGTTCCCATCATGGGATCATAGTATGATGTGTAGTGCATCAGATGCTACTCTGAGTCACCTGATCCATTGAACACTAGGAATATGGGGTTCCCAAAATTTTGAGGCAATAGAACATTTCTCACCCAATTGAGCTAAGGTTTTCATTATGGTTGTATCAAATAACGTTTCCCTTCCATGTATTCAAATTGATATATTAATGACTCGATGGTATTCATGATCCCTTTATACACATCTTTCTGGACTTGAGTGTTGGTTGGAACAGAAAGGGGCAAGGTTGGATGTGCTGACACTGATGGAAATTGAGGTAGATACCCAACCGGGGAACCCTTTGTGGATTCTCCTACATTTTTTATGGATGTTTCCTCAGTGGGTGGGGGACATGATATCCTTACAAGGCTAGATTCAGGTAGATTGATGGTCCTAATGCTATACTAGATGATAAAATGGGACCGGGATCCTTTATCAGGATGATCCCTCATTGAAGAGGCACCTTAGTTGGAAGTTTTTGATGATTCTCTGCCTAAGGAATATATCTGATGGGATGGATTTCTTGAAGCATCTCAATATTAATTCACCTCAACTCTTTCATTTCTTCATCATGCCGATTGAATCTTTCCTTGAGCGTTAGAGATGCATTTTTATGGGGAGGAGGTGGTGGTTCATAGACCTTGTTATTATTTTTATCCTTGTTGAATATTTGTAAGGAAGGCACCGATGATTTGGTCGAGGGAGTGGCCAAGTTTACGAAGGCTCTTTGGTTCAGGGTGTTCACAACTCTAGGCTCAGTGTGGGATGCCTCTGGGAGGGAACCCTCTACTCCTACTTCATTATTATTTGTATCATTTTCAGTGATTCCTATGGGATTTTATTCCATGATTTTTACTGATCCATACTACATTGGGTGAGGCATGCCAGGTGATGAATGGTTGTAGAGATTTTTGTGTCCTTTTTTGGAACTTCTCCTTCCATTTTGGGGTCCTATTCGGGTTTTTTAATGGAGACTGACTCAAATGGAACCTTGAAATGAACTTGTTGTATGCCTACTTTCTAGGGGATATAAGGCACAAGGTG
Source organism: Viscum album (assembly GCA_963277665.1). Lineage (NCBI taxonomy): Eukaryota > Viridiplantae > Streptophyta > Magnoliopsida > Santalales > Viscaceae > Viscum > Viscum album. The sequence goes on from OY728137.1 coordinate 1,164,188,564, forward strand.
GGATGGAATGGGTAACCCCTCTATTCATGGTTCTCCCCAAGTAAGAAAATACTAACATATGATGGGTAGGAAGTTGAGATATAATTTCCCCAGCCCTGCTGGCTGGGGTTCCTCCCATTCCTTTTTTATTATACCTCATCCCAGATTTGATGGTCTTATGGGGGAATTTTGTGTCAAAAATTCCCCCATCCCTTTAGGTTAGTGTTGATCCCATATTTCGATGATTGCTTCTTCTATGGATGCTTTCTTGATCTTGTGCATTCCCATGTGGGTGTGAGCCAGGTATGGTGTCAAGTCTTCACATGAATTGCTTTCTTCCAAGGAAATGAGTAGTGATCATTTATTATCTTAACTTAGTAGAGAATCATGTTGGATGTTCTTGGTGGCCTGATTCACGAGCTTTTAAATGGTTATTCACATAGCCCTGATGCTTTTGAGACTTAATCAAGGCCGGTTCTTTTTGGGTGTGTCATCAATCTTGAATAGGTATTTCATTTGATGTTCATCTAGGTATAATGACATTACAGGATTCCATTTCCAGTGGGTTCTACTAGACAGGGAGTGGGGTGAAGTGTAGTGCTCCATGTTCTCCCCATCCCTAGATATGAAATCCAGATGGTGCATCACTGATGAGACAATGAAACTTGTGCAATGCATGTAGTTAGGCTAGTTCAAGATCTTTCTTTTGCCTCTTGGAATGTGGCTACTGCATAGATGAAAGAGCTTCTGGGTAAATTTGATGGTGAATCTCCCCCAATATATTAACATGGTCTACATTCCCATCATAGGGTAGGAATTTCAACTTTAACTGGCAGAGAGTTTTCCAGATATTGTGGTTAATATTGTGCATACATTCTTCTGAAAAATCTGTTAATATGCTAAAATGAAAAGTGGTTGTGGGCCAATACATCACCGGTATGTCTTCCCTAGCTAGTTTTCTTCCCATGTGTAACATGTCCCGTTGTTGTTCTACCAGGTAATATTCTATTTGATCTTACTAGTTTGACTACTTATTATCAATTTTATTCCAAGAAGCAGGGCTAGTAGGAGCCTCATTGGTATTTGAGTAGTATGGGGTGGATTTGAAGATAAGTGTGGCCTCGGGCCATCCTTAGGTTGTAAAAGATGTTTTTCATCATATAAATAGTATCTAGAATGTTTCACTCCATATTTCCAAGTGCCTAGGCATATGAGGTCTTTCTTTTATTTTACCCAACGAGAGGAGAACCTTCTCAATGGTTTGAATTTTGACTATAGGGAGGGCCTTCACAATGGGTGTCGTGATGGCGAGGACTACCATCACAGATGAGTGTCTGGATGCAGAGAGAATTTATGTGGTGTAAACCCTATGGAGTGTACCTTTAGGGAGGACCTCAATATGGGGAGGACATTCTTACTGCTTGGCATCATTGAGGTGAGGGCCTTCACAATGACTGTTATTATGGAGAGGAGTACCATCATAGCTCTAGATGTAGGGAGAATATCTACAATGTACATTCTGGGGAGGACCTTTAGGATGTACTTCAATGAGGGGAGGACCTTATCGTTGCTTTATGTCACTATAGTGAGGGCCTTTTAGTGACTACCATCATATCTTGACTTCCAACTATAGGGAGAATCGTATCTGCAGTGTATACCTTGGGGAGAACCATCATGGCAGATGAAAAAAAGGATAGGACCATATTTTCATTAAATCTTCTGTTAAAAGAGAGGGCTATCCTAAAACACATCAGGAGATAGGCTCTCATGATCAATAATTTCATCCCACGAGGTAAACCCCCATGGGTGATCTGGGGAGGACATTCAAAGTTTCTGGTAGCGACATTGGGGAGATGACCTTCTCAACTGTTATTTCCACTTCTAGAATTTGGTAATGAACTGATAGGATCTTGATCCTCTATTGATAGATGTTTTATGGCATCAATAAATCTAGCTTCTATTAGAGAAAGATCATGATTGTGCTCTTCATTTTCTGGTTTCCTTTGGTGCATTTCATTTTTGGGTGCTCTCTTGTGGGAAATGGGGTTGCCTGATGTTGGTAACGACCTTCATATACGAGTCCCTTTTTGGTTGGTTCCTACAATTCCGTTGGGATACACTAATGGTCATCTTGAGGTTTCACAGGGATATATGTTTTCCCTAGAGTGTCCACCACATTGGACCAGTGTCCCCTAGTTGGAATGGGTATTTGTTCTTCATCTGGTTGTCCTTATATCACGTAATATGGTTTTCAACCCTCCTAGACTAGAATAGGGATGCGTGTCTACTCTAAAGTGATTATATTATTTTGTGGATAAATCACCCCACCTAAGGAGAAGGGGTCATGGGACCAACTCCTCACTTTTTTCGCAGACACGATCACATCTTGATAGGTCTGGGGGATATGATCTAGAATTAATTTCTAATCCTCTATCATTTCCAGGATGTGATGGGATATGTTTTTTGATAGAACAGGAATGAATTCCCATTTTGATGTAGGAGTAAGAGTTTTTTTCTACTCCAGTCCTCCATGAGTCGCCAGTGGGTACTGGCAGTTCTCTTATGTCAAGGAAGAGGAATGAGTCTGCCCTTGACTTGTAGTTGGGATATGCCAGTTATTTTCTCTAGTTGCCACCGTATTTGGCTGGTTGGATTTTTATGCATCTGAAATAATTTTAATATTATTATATTTTCTTTCTATAGTATTTGACTGATGGGATTTGTTGTGGTAGGTAGTAATTTGCATCTACCTGTTGATTACCACAGTATTTGCCTGGTGGGTTTCATACACATTGGAAATATTGTAAGACCACTCATAGTTTGTCGCCCTATTTGGATGGTGGGATTGGTGTGAATCAGTATGGATTTGTTCCTACTTGTATCTTGTTTCCATCCTATTTGGATGACAGGCTTCTTACTCATTTGTGGGGATTTGTGTCCACCTATAATTTTCCGCTCTATTTGCACGGTAGGACTGGAGAGAATTGGTGGGAATTCACACTGAATTGTGATGTTCTACCGTATATCCATGGTGGGATTCATATGACTGAATGGAAAAATATTTCTTCTTATAAAATGTAATCATATTTCTGTGGTATACTTCAGAAGATGGGGAATAGTTGTATGTATGCCTGTAGTTGGCCACCGCGTTCATGCGGTGGATTTCTTTCTTAGGAACCAGGGTGATGACCTGTTCCTAATTGTATGTTTTCCACCCTCAAAGGGCATCCCAAGGGGCCCATTTCCATTAGACTTTAGTGGGAGACCTCTATGTGGTACCCTCTTCAAAATGAGAATAATGAGTCATGTGGCGTCGGCAATGACGTTCTCCTATAGGGGATTGTGAGTAAGACCCCTGAGCAGCTGAGATGAAGTCATCAATGTTGAATTAATCTACCTCCCTAAGATAATGGAGGTACTCATTTCCACATTTTAGGGATACTCTCCCGAAACGATTATTGATGGTGAGTGGGGTTTCTCGATTCTGGACAGTCAGTCATCATTGTGTGGGTGACTGGTGGGACTTCATGGCCTGGAGGGACAACCTTGCTACCTCTAAGGTGGGGAGGGTACCATTTTTGTGGTACCCTTGAATCAATGTGTTCAAAACCCAGTATTAAAGACGTTGGGTAGGTGATGGTGTCATGTTATTTGTTGAGGACCCATCCACCTGTACAGATGCTAATGCACATGTCTGAGCAAACTGTCGAGATTCCATTGTATTGAAGGTAGCTCTACAAAATTCATGTAATACATATGACATGTACATACAACACACACCATCAACTTAGAATCTCATGACCACATGGGTTATTGAAAATATTGTTTGTCCATATTTCCTTATTGAATATGAATGGGGCTTGAGGTGGAGTAACACTGCTACCTCGGTTAAGGATTCACTTAGGGTTTACTATTTTTGTTTTGACCCAATTCACATCGCACCCGGGATGAGGATTTGTGTCTGAGGGGGACCGGGCAGTGTATCCTCTTTATGTTATGAGTTTTTGTAGTTGAGTGGTATTGGTATATGATTGCAGAAGTTTGAGTATGTGTGCAATTAGTCTGTTTCAAGTACGATGTCCTCCAATAGTCTCCAATGGGTTTATTCATGGAGCTAGAAGCACCCAACGGATCTTTTATCCATGATTCATCGACCTTATTTCCAAAGGAAGGTGCTTGTCAGTTGATTTTTCCAACAGCACTTAAGGACTCAATTGGTCTAGAGGATGGTATTTTGGGCTCATCTCACCCTTTTGGGGGTGGAATTGTTGCCTAATTTGGGACTCTCTTATAGATTTAAGTAATGTTCATATGTTCATGAATACTTGTTTCTTTCCTAAGCATGTGTCTGTGGGTCACCACTAACCCAAATGGCCCGAAGGCCTTCATTTGTATTGATTTTTAATAACCCCCCCCCCCCCTAAAGGGATGAGGGGGAACCCTTACAAGGCCTATAGGCTTAGAGATTACAGGCACATAGTCTTAAGAGATTACATGACCCGAAGGTCTTAGGGAATTCAACCATACTATAACTACAAGGAACTGCCCCTCTCCAGTATCTATATCATGATAGTAGCTCTCCACCTTTACATGTTCATATTTCTAGGCTTCCCATGCAAGTACAGGCTGGTCCCAATGGTGTAGCCATACCCTCTCATTCTTCCAAATCCATTTGGTTCTGCTCTGGTGAGTGCACTTTCTCTAAATCCTCCTCTGGGGATGCTCCTTTTTTATAGAGTCTGTTTGGGGAAACTGCACTAATCATGTGTCTTGAAGGCCTTGAGGTGGCCTGAATGCCTTAACGGTGGCCTAAAATCCTTACTTACCCAAAGGCATGGGTGGCCCGAAGGCCTTAAGGACTCCAAGCCAAAACCGGTAGCCCAAGGTGAATATTTCTAACTACTACAGTACTGAACAGTACCTACTATAGTAACTGCTACAGTATTCGCACAGTACTGCTATAGTGCATGCTACAGTACATGGAATTATGGATCTTCTTTGTTTTGAACCTGGTTCTCATGGATTCACTTAAGGAGTCCTCACCAACTGGGATAAGGCTCATCTGAGTGTGGGTCACCACTAGGTTGAAAGATTAACCATATATATATGCATTGGTCTGGTATAGAGACACTTCCTTTTCTTACATTACTATTGCATCTTTATAAAGATAAAAAACATAATATTATTGCACCATGAGGATCCAAAGGTTTAGTTTCTTGGGAAAACTAGGACAATACATAACATTTACAACATCAAACATAAACATTAATTTAATTCCTTCTTTTCTAGCTTCTTATTGGCATTTGACCTCTCTTTAGTACATATAGTAACCTGAGAGTATACATATAAAATGGGTGATCTAAAAGCCTAGTAAGATTATAGATATGAAAAATATAAAAATGGGTGAGAATAATCATAACATAAGAAAAGGATCATGAACATGAGAGGAATCATTAATAAAAGACTTGAAATGTGGCAATGCATAAAAAATGAAACATCATGTCTTAGTGGTTAACTACCACACATACTTATAAACATAGATAGAATCTTGTTCACACATAATTTCACTTTAACTCATGAGATTAATCACTTTAACCAATTCATTGGAGTGTTGTATAATTCAGGGTGCACCCATCACATTCAAACATTCATATTGCGCTATATAAATCTGGGCGCACCTGTCACATCATAACATTATCATTATCATGCATGAAATATAGAAAATATATCAAAAATGAACATAAATAACCCATGTAAATGAATGGTTTTCATCTCATAAGAACACATTCATAAAATTTGGGTTCCCAAAAGAAAGTGGTAATAACATACTTGATACAATAACCATCAACCTTGAGTGAGAAATAAAAGGTGTGTTTTTTAAAGAAGAGTTCTTTTGGAAAAAATTTGTTTGACATAATATCCTGTGGAAAACCTGAATATCCCAAAAAATTAAGATAATGATGAAAAAAATTATTTTTAATGAGTGACGATACCAAAAATGGAGTGAAAGAGGGAGAACCCGAAGAATGAAAGTTGGGTTCGAGAATTTCCCATTACCTTGTATCTGAATGCTTTATTCACTTTAAAGTCATATATTACCACATTAGATTCATTAATTAACAATTATAGAACCATTTTTACATGAATATGGTTCATTATGGTTTCATTAAGTTATTTTATGGGCCTTTGGATGAGTTATAGGGTTTAAATCCATTGTTCGGGAATGTCCATTTTTATTTCTTTCTTTAACAATTCACTTGTATTCTTGAATGGAAGTTTGTGTAGAACATGGGTAAACATAAAGAAATGATATTACATGTTATTAATGATATTACATGAGTTTAAATTATCTTATAATTAATTATTTTATATACAATGTGGATGAATCATTAGATAGGAATTTAATGATGATCGTTTGGGTTAATTCGGGTGATTTTTCGACCATAACGAACTTGTTTTGTTTAATCATTTAGTAAAATGTACATAAGTTAGTTACAGAACATGAAATAGTATATAATAAATATAAAATTATCTGGTTCAACCATAAAAATGGTTTTATGACCATATATGAAGGTGGAAAATAAAATTGAAAACATGTCATTCATGAAGGTGATAAATTAACACCACACGAACAACGTTTTCCTTTCAAAAAAATAAAAAGAAGAGGAGAAGAGGGTTGTATGATATAATATCCCATTATTATAATATAATTACAGTATATTTATAATACTGTAGTTACCATACCATGTGGATAAATATAGGTGGGTAGATAATAAGAAAAGAACTTGAAGTTGAAATGAAATTAAAGGAAAAGAGAGGGGAATTACCTCTTGAGTTATCCTCTTGAGGTCCTACTCAAGGCACCTTGGATTGGTCTTTTGATGAGACCAGAAGATTCTTGGATGTGGGATAGGGGATAGGGAAGATTTTTGGGAATATTTTAGATAAGGATTGAAGCTTGAGAGGTGTGAGGAATTGAGGGTGTGAAGGGTTGTATTTATAATGGAGGGGAGAAGGGATTTCTCAATATAAAATTCATTAATTTATTATTTCTCCAAAAGACAAGGAATATTGAGTCTTACATGACTAAATAAAGTAATTTTATCATGTGAATCCGAACCAATTGGGATTACATCAGAATATCATCATACATGACTCTATAATTAGTGTTTTTAGCTTATTTTTTAAATTATGGTATTTCACTATTCATAACAAATTCAAGTATTTCAGAAAAATCCCAAAAATTCACCCTAACCTTTTTTTGACATGTAGAATCTAAAAATAAAGTCTTTTGTTCAAAAATAATTTTATAAATATAATTAATTTATTTTTTAATTAAAATCACAATTTACATGAAAAATACAGTTTTTAAAATTAAAACTGATTTTATAATGCTTTAAAAAATTACATAAGATATTATAAAATTGTCTTAAAACTATAAGAAATATAATTATTAATTTATGAACATGTTTTAAGAAAATAAATTTTCTTTTAAATTAATTAATTAATTATAATTATTTATTTATGACTTATAAAAATACCAATACTTTTACTATGGTAAAATTGTCACTTATAAGATGCCTAAATTTTATTTAATAATTCATGGGTAAGGTTTCTATTATTTTGGATGATTTACTATTCATCAGGGTCATATTACTATTTATAAGGGTATGTTACTATTCACAAGGGTATGTTACTATTCACCAAAAATTATGTTTATTATATTAGACTCCAAAAAACATCCTAAACACAACCTTTATGTCAAATTTTTAAAATTCAAAACATAGAAGTGGAAAAGTTATGTTTAATGATCACATAGTATTTAGTATCATGATATGTCATTGTTCTTCATAATGTGATTATACTATAAGGAATAATTATAAGAATGGAATTCCATTGATAAAACTTTGGGTCATTACATCTGAAATAATTTGTATACATCCAAGTTTCTACATTGATGAGAACCCTCTTATAGATGAACCAAAGATTCCTTTATCATTTACTGAGACAATACTCATTTTAAGCCATGTATTGAGGCACTCTAGAGTTTATCATCATCTAGGAGGGGTCAAAACTATTCTGATGTTGGGGTCAGACCCATAAGATGGGATTCCTACATATCATCGTGAGAGGAATCATAGCCAACATAGTTCAATGTCACTTAACTAGACACATCACATTTTAAGGTCATGTGACAATGACTCATCCATGCAGTTTAACGTCATGTGGAGAGTACATCTGTGTGGAAGGTGCCTAGTCAAGATTTGGTGTGGGACTTATATCATGATGGCACAGGGTACCTGGAATAGATGTGATCTTTAAGGAGACATCGACCCTACTAGGTATATGGACCTGTAAACATTAGGGTGAGTTTTAATGTTAGGTTTGGGCCTCATGGTGGCTTCCTATATGTCCCAATTTTTCATGAATCAACACCCATGTGGTTTGGTAGTCCATACTATTTATTATCATGCAGTGAGGATAAGGTAGAACCAAAGAAAATATAATGGAACAGATAAGATCCGTGAAGTATCAGGCTTGAACCTTAGGGAGGTTTCTTACGTATCCCAGTTGATTGGGAATCAAAGTCCACATAGTTCTAGATGATGGGACTTACGCATAAAAGCTACCCATAAATGAGGCATAATTGGATTTTACACCATAAAGGAGGCCCTTTTGAGTTCATCTCGGGCCTTATGTAGTCATCCTATGTATCCTAGTTAGAGTATGAATTAGGGTTATTATAGTTCAACTGTTGGGGATTACACCTAGGATAAGGCCCCGTTGAGAGAATTATGTTGGGAATTACTCCTAAAAAGGATTCTCTCTTGAGTTAGGGGGGATTTTTATTAGGAATGACTTATAAGGATAATTTACCTTGATCTCGGGCTTTATTCATGCATCCTATATATCCTGGTTAGAGCAGGAATCATATTTTTCATAGTTCAACTTCTGTTAGATCGTGAAAATGTTGTGATCATTACAAATCTATAAACCCATGTGAGTTATTCTTGGTGTGAGAAACAAGAGAATGTGAAATATTCAACAAAGACACAATTTTTCTTCCTCACTGAAGTAAAATTATGAGGACAATGGTGGAAGAGGTTGTGGCTACAAGCCTAAAAGAAGAGAGACAGGGTCTTTGAATGTGCCAATTCTCCCCCGAGTTGACTTCTAGGATTGTCACGTTCAGTGATCTATCTGGACATTCACTAGGATGATCCTATGAGGAGAAAGAGTGCCACCTTTTATGTAAAGGCTGGGGTCTTACCTCAGTGGGGGTGCCTTGAGATGGGTTCTGGGAAAGGGTAGGAATATTGTACCTCATCAAAGGGGAAGGCAAGCGTGATCTCTTTGACTTGTCACTGGCCCTCATGGAAGGGAAAATCCAGTGATTACCATTGATCCCTAGATGGGTAGGTTCACATCATTATACCATGGTTGGACCTCATGTTACCATGGGAATGTAGACTTAAGGACATTCTAGGGGTCTACACCATTACAGGGGATACTTGTATGACTCTGATTACCATGGGTATATAGACTCATAAAGGCATGATGATGCGCCAAATGGCATGATCATATGGGTCTAGTGGATTTGGAAGAGGTTTTTTCCTGATTATATTAGACTAGTTTGCAGAGGGGCTATGGAGGATGAGATGGGAATGGAAGGGCATGATCATAACCAGAAAGTAGAATGCCCAAAGATACCCCATTCCATGTACTATTTATATATGCGGGACGCAGATCCCTCCGCGTAGTGTATTACTATGCGGGTAGAGGGCCCGTCCACATACCAAAGTGGTATGCGGATTTGGGTGTGATCCATGTACCATGGTGGTGTGCGTCCACAGGTTCCTTCTGCATAGCATGGTTCCATGTGGTGCAATATTTCATCCATGTAGTAGGATGCTACATGTGGACAGGTTTCGTCCACATAGTGATGTGCTATGCGGTACACCAGATCGAAGAGGGGGAATTAGTCATGTGGTTCATGGGAAATTCATCCACCATCGAGATATGGTGTGTGGTTCACAGATCAGGTTCACGGTCTTCCCATTATTACTATATTTCCTTCCTTTAATGGTATGTTGTGGGTTTATACCTACTGGGAATTGTTCATTGTTTCTTAATTCATCAGTTGGTGGTCTCTGAATTCTTGATTCCCATAGATCTTCCAAGCTCTCTTTTCCATCCCCTATTAGTCCTCAAGTAGTTATTTTATAGACTTTCAGGGAAGCTGGATCTATGATTCACTCAGAACCTTTTACGAAATCCCACAAAGAAATAACATGGCCCACGGATGACTCGGTCAATATAGGTTTGCAGGGCTACAGTTTTTGGTGGTGGAAATCACCACCTCAATCTCGTGAAATACTTTTTCTCATTTGCAGTACACCACTGGCTTCGCCTCATCTGATAACTAGTTAGTTCACGGGGATGGTATGTGAGAGCGTACTTCTCTGCCTTCATTTCTCTAATGACGTAGTATGCGGGAACTATATGTGGGGTGTATTTTTTCCGCCTTTATTCTGCCAATGACACTGTTCATGGGGGAACTGACACCACTATCCTCATCCTATGAAATATTTGATTCATGGACGGTTCAAGAAGTGGATTTCCAAGAAGATCGGTGGTTCTTAAAGGGATTTATAGTTCAGGGTGCCTTATTTCCTTTTCCAAATTTTGGATTCTTCAGCATTTATCTTGAAATTTTTAGTAAAACATACATCTTTTACCTTTATTAAATTCATGGGAGTATTTTCCTTCCTTTTTCCAAATTTTCAAGACCCTATAGTTACATGTATGTATTTAGGGAATGGGAGGCCAAATGTACCAAAAATGAGGATATAAGGGGAAACACATATGTGTTCGAACTCAGTATTCCATTCATATCCCCATAGAGGACATATATGTAGTTGAGACCTATGGTAAAATGCTTAAGTATTTCCAAAAGAGGTAGGGAGGTTCCCCAAAATCCTCTAATCATCACCCACATCCAATTATCTTGTATGAACACCTATAATGGGTTCAATCCAATCGAACCATCCAATGGGGAAGTCTGGATAAAACAATACCACTAGTAATACATATTCCCTTGACTTCTTCACAATCATTGGGCATGTCAACCTTAAATGCCTTGGCTCCCGAATTTCATTCCTAGGAGTAACCCCATATCAGGAAGCGTCAACCTCTAGCTCAAAATTATAATGTTCTGAAATAGCTATCTATTTTCCCAGCCAAGATCTCAATCCTTGATGTGCTCTGTATTTCAAAATAACTCATAGAGTCTCTTATTGAAGCCCTTTAGAGCCCATAGGAGTTTAAGATATAATTTGATGCAGGTGAGGTCTATCAAGTGGAGATCATGTCCTTCGAATGTCATGTTTTCATCTCATTCACAAATCAAGATCGAGAAGAGGTCATCCAAGGGAACATCAGACCCCTATATGTCTCAAGTAGACTGAATAATGTCAACATCTAAAGGGATATGATTGATAATTGTTCCAAGATAAGCCTCATCCCAGTTCAAACCCTTTGATGTTTTGGATATGGAAAAGGTTATTTTTCTCCCATAAATCTAACCTTTCAAGGGTATGATAAGCATGATAAAAGACCTCTCGGAAAGATCAAACTTGAAGCCCATTTTAGGGAGATCACATCTGAGGATGTGTTTATAGTTATCAAGGAAGACACTACATATAATGTCCTACTTGGAAGTCCCTAGATCTATATCCACATGGCGGTACCATCAATATTCCATCAGTGTCTAAAGTACCCCATCAATGGAAAATTCGGTATACTACTTGGTGGTAATGCCCCCATGGAGACTTGAAAATACACATATGATGAAGAATATTTCTACAATAAGGTAGGTAAGAAACTAATAGTGGATGATGATATAAAGGTTGAATCCACTAATGGTTTGGGGACCACCCCTAAAAATCCTTGGAGTATTCTCGATAGTGACTATATGCTCCCCATAAATTGGGTTGAGGTTACATATCTAGTCTCTAATGTTCAAGATCCTCCTATCCTCAGTGATAGTGTAAAAGAAAACCATCTTCAGCATCTCTCTGTAATGACTCAAGAAGTAGGGGATGATAATGTCTCTTCTCATAGTCTTCCTCACCCTAATAGTGATAGAGAAGCCCCCATATTTCTACCTTCACCTGAAAATGTATCAATAGAATCAAGAGTGGAAGAGGGTGAGGATGACCTCAATAACTCCCCTCCCACATTTGAGGAAGGCATCTCAACCACCATCGATGAGCTGAGGTAGATAAATCTAGGAATAAGACCCACTTCATACATTTATTAGTGATTCCATGCCTCTCTAAGAGAAATATACGTACAATTTATTTTTAAAGAAACATCGATATGTGTTCTCTTGGAACTATATGAAAATTCCTATTATGAATCCAGATATGGATATGCACCATCTTGACCTACCCAATGAGCATCAAGGCTTTAAATAGGCATCTAGAAGGATTCACCCATCTCATTCCACCAATATAGAGGCAGAAGTTGACAATTTGATCAAAGAAAACTTCATTCGAGAAGTTAAATACCCAATATGGATCACTAATATTTTCCCCATTAAGAAAAAGAATGGGAATATTAGGTTCTTCATCAATTTTAGAGACCTTGATCAGAATTTTCTAAAAAATGGTTTCCCATTGCAAATCATAGAACTCTTGGTTGATGAAACTAATGGATTCCAAGACCTTTCCTTGATGGACAGTTACTCAGGGTACAATCAAAAAAATATGGACCCCAAAGTTGAGGAATCCACTTCCTTCAGAGTGCCTTAGGTGATATTCTTTTATCTAGTCATTCCATTTAGATTAAAGAATTATGGAACTACATATCAGTGCGCCACGCATTATATCTTTAATATATTCTTAGGAAGGATAGTTGAATGTTATGTTGAAGTCCTGGATGTTAAATCTCAACAGTGATATGATCACTTCACGAACCTTCAAATAATATTTGACAAACTATGATAAAATAGTCTAAAGACTAATCTATTGAAATACGCTTTTAGGGTAACATTAGGAAAGTTCCTTGTATTTTTGGTATGCCACTGCAACATTGAGGTTGACCCAGAAAACCCTAGTGTTATTTTAGAAAGGCCACCCCCAATTAATCTAAAAGAAATTAAGGGGCTCAAGGGAACCTCGCCTACATTCAGTTATTTATAGCCAACCTATCTGGAAAAGATCTCCCCTTCACCATGATAATGAATAATGGAGTCACCTATCAAAGGGATGATGATAACCAATAAACCTTTGAAAGTCTCAAGTAGTACTTATTTCATCCACCTATTTTGATGCCTTTGGTGGAAGGGAGGTCATTCATATTATATGTGTCCACCATTGGATCACTCATTGGGAACTCTCCTCCCATAAAAAATGATATAGAGAGTGAGAATAGTCTCTACTACCTCAACCAAATGATGCTAGGTACTGAGATTAGATATTCTAATGTTTATAAGAACTATCTTTCACTCATTTTTGTACTTAAATAGATAAGGAATTACTTGCATCACCATGAATTACATATGGTCCCTTGTATTGATCTGCTCAAGTACATCCTTCGCCTCCCTATGTCGATTGGGTGATTGGCCTGATGGGTGTTCATTTTATAGTAATACGACATTCAGTTCGTATCATATAAATTCAATGAAAGGGAAAGAACTGGATTATTTCTTCACATCACATTCTGCCCCAAAAAATACACTAGAAGACACCAAGCTTCTAGATGATGAGGTCTTCTATGTGCATAAAATTCCCCGGACATTGGATATGTACTTTGATGGTGCCTCCTGGAGTCCTTTCAGCATGAGGATGGAAAACCCAAAGCTTAATCGTGTTTGTATGGGGATTGTATTTGTCTCTCAAAACTAAGCAATTTTCTCCCTACTCTTTCTCACTATCTCAAGGTTGTACAAACAATGAGTCAGAATATCAAGCCCTTATTGTTAAATTGAAACTATCCTTACTGCTTCACATAGCCTACCTGAATATCAAAGGGGGCTTTAAATTGGTGATAAAGTGGATCGATGGTGAATATACCATTAAAATGAATAACTGGCCCCTCTCACAAGCAATGTTAGAGGATTGATGGCATAATTCCCTTTTTATCCCACATTGAATCATGTTCCCTAATCACGGAATGCTCATGCCAACGCACTGGATAATACAGCCACTATCCTGGATAAACCTGATCCGTAAGAAGCAATATTTCATATCACGCATTGAATAATGGTCTCATTGATCATCTTATGTGATATAGATGAAATAAATCAGGTCAACACCACTCCAATGTTTGATAAACCAATGAAAACCCCTAGATGGATGGAACACATAATTGGTTATCTCTAAAATGGAATTATCCCAACTAACTAAGCTGAAAGAGAATAAATTCAACACTGAGTAGAAAACTTCACTTTGCAGGATGGACCAAATGAGGATAAATCCCTCTAAAAATAAGGATTTTATGGAATCCTCCTCATATGCATAGAAGAAGGAGAGATTATCAACATCATTGAAGAAGTCCATATAGGCTCTTGTGGAACTTATCAATCAGGTATTAGGCTCTCCCACCAAATTAGAAGGTTGGGATATTACTAGAAAACCATGATATAAGACATCATTAAATTCACCAAGAAATTTCATGCATGACAGATCCATGAAAACTTTATCCATCAGCCTCTGTAATTGCTACATATAGATAAATATTCCTGGCCTTTTTCTATTTGGGGGATGGATGTTGTGGGGTCATATCCCCAAGCCACAAATAACTAGTTCAAGTACATCCTTACTGCTACTAACTTATTTTCCAAATGGGATGATGCAATGCCCCTTAAGGAAGTCTTGATGAAGAATATAATCAACTTTTTCAACTCTCATATCATCACTAGGTTTGGGGTCCCTTACACAATATTGAAAGACAACGACGCCAAATTCTATTCTACAAAGTTGAATAGAATGTACCAGGAGTACAATATCAAGTCCAATCACTCATCTCACTATCATGCAGTTGAAAGTGGATAGATATAGGCCTTTAATGAGACTCTATTGAATATAATCCAAAATATAGTGAACAAGGATAAGAAGTATTGGATTCACATGATCCTATATGCTTTATGGTCTTATCGTACTACCATGCATACTACTACATAGGCAACACTGTGGTCATTGGTGTATGGGACCGAGGCAGTGTTACCCTTATAGTTCTATCTTCCTTCTCTCTAGATATCCATTTGTAGATAGATCTCAGATGATGAACAATCACAAAATAGGATGGATGAATCGGAATATCTAGATGAGAAAAGGTTGTGCACACTACACAACCATGAGGTCCATTAAAATCAGATTACATAGGCCTTCAATAAAAAGTTTCACCTATTTTCATTCCACCAAGGAGAATTGGTGCTGGCTCTCAGAGCCATGATAATACTAGGAAACATTCCCCCAAATTTGGAACCCAAATGGGAAGGGCCTTACAGCATATGTAAGGTTTATTATAATGGATCCAACTCATTGGCCACTATAGATGGGGAGTGTATCACACCACCCACCAATGTGTGATTTCTCAAGAAATAATCTACATAGCCATCATCATATGGGAATCCACATCAGAGTAAGAACCATCATTCATCTTAACCACATGATTTTAAAACTATATGATGTTTTTCCTAATTACACGGCATTAAAACTGTATGGAGTTCTTTCTGATTACATGATGTTAAACTATACAAATTCATCCAAACCATATGATGTTAAACTATACATAGTTGTCCTTACTACAAGGCATCAAAATGAAGAGATGATGTCCTCTCCGCATGAAATTAAGCTACAATGTTTTTTTAGAACTATGTACGGATTGATTCCTACCATCATAAGATACGTAGTGACACTCGAAAATTCAGTCTTGGGCCCAGCTGAAATATTCCTTTTCATTCACATCATGTGATCCATGTCTTTACCATGAGATGCGAAAACTGCATGGTTAATTTCCTTACCGCAAGTTGTTAAACTGCATAGCTAACTTCCTCACCGCATGATGTTAAACTCCATGGCCCGTCAAGAACTATGCACATCTTGATTCTCATTTTTCAATGGGATACAAAGGGATGCCTCAATAATATATCTTGGTCCATCCACTATGTGATATAAAATACCTTTTTTGTACCTTTGACTGCCTCTGTATTATCAAAGAAACCCTTGTTATTCCTTGCTTCACTCATAGATCATACCTCACGTGAGTTTAGGAATTATTGTAAGGGATTTCCCACATAAACAAGGCATGAAATTATGTGATAATTTCATCATGATCCTAAATGGAAGACCACAAAAGTCACACCATTAGTCCTTGTCGCATGACATTAAACTACACATTCAATTTCCTTGTTGCATGACATAAAACTACATGGTCCCTTAAGAATTATGTGTGTCTTGATTCCTATCATCACAGGAAATTTAGTGACACCTGGATCTCTAATCATGGTCCCATCTATAAAAATCAATGGGAAAATTTCCAACCTCTCTGTATGGGAAAGACCATAGAAGATAAAGTTTCTCATTCAAGAACTATATGTGACTTTATTCCTTTCCTATCAATATATGTAGTGACACACATATTTCTAAATCTGAGACCAGACACAATTGATAAATATAACCCCCCCTTTGTGCATGGGTTAGACCTGTTCAAGGAACTTAATTAAGAACTACATATTTGTTGATTACCATCACCATGGGATACATAGTGACCCCCATAATTCCATTTACAAACCCATATAAAATACCACCATTTCATGTCAAGGGATCCACATCCTCACCGAATGATGTTACACTGCACATCCCTTCAAAACTATGTGTGGTTTGATTCTCATTATCCTGAGATATGTAGTGACGTCTGAACTTCAACCCTTGGGACCAAATGTAACATTTTTGTTCTTTCATGTCAGTTCTCAGGTCCTTACCAAATGATGTTAAATTGAATAGGAGTACATCCTTACTGAACGATGATAAACTACACAAGAGCATGTCTTTACTGCATGACATTAAATTTCATGGAAAAATCTCCACTACATGATGATAAACTATGCTGGAAATCGCCTATTTTTCATTCCTTATCAAAGGACCATAAGATCCTTACCTCAGTCAACTAGAGTACAGGGTGCTTCTAATATATTTTAAAAGAACCTCAATCCATGTACCACAATTCATGTATTTAGTACCTTATGTTTCCATAATCCTTTCATATCCTTGGAAAAGAAAAGAAACCTCTTGGTTTGTACATGAAATCGATGCAGAAGGCTTAAGACCCACCAATCAGTTACATCTTGTCCTGACATAAAGGGACTTATAATCCCAATGATATTGATGTCACCGTGGTGTAACTCAGCACATGGGGGTGTTTTGGTTCATCCCCAGTATGATTTTCCCATATCATTACTCATGACCTAAGAACCTCAAGTTGTGATTGAAAACATTACCATCTCTCACTCATAAGGGTTTTAGAATTCTCTTTACCTCGGGTATCCTAATTGGTCTCTTGTGTAACATCCCCTATATCAAGTCCATTTGTGTCACAAATTTAAACTATCTGCACTTTGGTCAATGTTATATGACCTTAATATCTATCTTATTATGGTCCAAATCGAAATACCTTAAACTAATAGTGAAAGAGACACAAAACATTTCAGGTTTAGAACCCACAAAGGGAGACCTGAGAAGAGGTCAAATATTCACTCTCTAAACTCTTTATCTCCAGAGTTTAGGTAAAAATTTTGGTGCAAAAAAATAAGTCATAAATCTCATAAAGCCTATATTGTAGCCCTAGTAAAAGAAAAGCTATTCTCTCTAGACCACTTGGTCCAGGAAAAATTTGTAGAAATTATTTTCCACATCTATTCACAATGAGAATATGTTCGCTAGGCAGTGACATAACTTTTAGGGTGCTCAAACCCTTCTTGAATATTATATTCTCCATAAATCACACTTCATGATTTGGGTGCTCTGGGTCACCAAACACCTCCTTTATCCCTTGGAAAAGAAAAGAGATCTCTTGGTTTAGGTATGCTATTGATGAAGAAGGGCTTGAGACCCACCAACCAGTGACATCTTGGCCCCATATAAAGGTATTTCCAATCCCTATGAGACTGACGTCACCATTGCTGAACTCAACACCCAAGGGTGTTTTGTTTCATCCTCGGTATGATTTTCCCATACCTCTCTCATGACCTGAACACTTCGTTCCATGGTTTAAAATCCCTATAACAAAAAATCTGAGTTGATCTGAAATCCTCAATGTTAAGTCACTATTTTTGTACCCTTTCTCAAATAAGGAATGTGACACTTCATTCCTGAACCTTTTGAAGGCCCACACCTTGTTATTCAAAACCAAAGGGCGTTGGACTAGAGCTTTACAATCAAGATCTGAATTGCCATAGGGTGTCAAAACCCTTCTTGGATAACTTTCATTCCATACCTAATGTCTTCATCTAGACATTTGAGTCTTCATAAATCTTTCATGAACCTCAGAAATAAGTGGAAATAATTTTTTCTTGGACATGCTATTGATGCATAAAGGCATTGACCTACCAACTAAAGACATATACACCTTGCGAGAAAGGAGATTCAATCATTGTGATCCCAGAAATAGTGTGGCGGAACCTGGAACCTTATAGTGTTGCTGATCATCCCCATTATGAATTATCCATCCCAATTTTAGACACTCAAACTTTTAAATTATGATTTGCATCACCCATATTCCAACTATCGGGGCCGACCTACCATCCCTAGTATTCCTCCCTTATCCCATATTACTTCCATAAATCTCCCATGACCCTTGGAAAAGAGTTGAGGTTAGATTTTTTTTCATGATATTGATGCATAAGGGATTTAACCCACCAATAAAAGAAATATCCTCCTTGAAAGAAAGGAACTCCAATCCTCATGATCCCTGACAAAACCATAGTGGTACTCAACACCCTAGAGTTTTTTTAGTCATCCCTGGTATGTATTCCACATTCCATATTTAGGTCCAAGATAGAAGACCCTAAACTACAACATGACAAAAGGCCCAATCTAAAAGACCTTAAACTAAATCAATATAAGGTCTGAGCCAAAAGACCTTAAACTAAAGTGATATTAGGTCCAAGCTAATTAACATAGATTAAGATAAAATGATAGAAGTTCTGAGATAAATGACCTTAAACTAAAGTGATATAGAGTCCAAGATAAAAGACCTTAAAAATCAACATCTGGTCTGAGCTAACAAACCTTAAACTAAATCAATATAATGTCTAATCCAAAAGACCTTAAACTAAAGATATATCAGGTTCGAGTCAAAAGACCATAAACTAAAGCAATATTAGCTCTAAGATAAAGGACCTTAATCTAAAGTGATAGATGGTTTGATCTAAAAGACCTTAAAATAATGTGATATAAGTTCTGGGCTAAAATACTTTAAACTAAACCAACATCAAGTTCGAGATAAAAGACCTTAAACTAAAAAAATATAAGTTCCAACCCAAAATACCTTAAACTAATGTGATATCAGGTCCGAGCCAAAATACCTTAATCTAAAGCAATATCAAGTCTCAGATAAAATACTATGAACTAAAGTGATATCAGATCCGAGCTAAAAATACCATAATCTATAGAGTGGTAGTTTTTTAGACTACAAAATCCTATAAGTCCCACTACATGGACTTAGCACAATAAATATTCTCTAGCCAAGCCTATCATCTTTGTTCAAATAATATCACTCTCCCTCTAGGACATGAATCCTTCCTAAGAAATCATTCGGAAATTTTGGTGATCTCAAGATAGCTGGAACAGATTATCAATAATGAATCTTGTGATGGTGGGAATTTATGAGCATATCTCAAGGGGAATCTATTATAATTTCCACATTCAATTCTAGGATTTTTTTTATTTTATATAACACAAAGGATGGGAATTGTTTGCATGTAATATCATATAAGAAGAACATCATGAATTTCATGAATAAAAAAAATTGGATGGTATTGTGGAAAGTACAAAAAATTCATTCATAATATGCAAAAAGGGGAGGAATCTCCACATTTTTCTCAAGTCTCTCTAAAGTCTCATAAAAAATGGAATACATCACAGGGGTCAAACTATGATAAAATTTGATTGGTTGCACTATCAAGGTCAGTAAGGGTTTATCAAGAAGAGTCAATTGAGCACCAAAGTTCCACTTGACACGCTTCTTCAGATTCTATTCCAGGATGAAGAGTCTCAATCAAATACATCCCCTCCTTAACTATCTTTTGGTTAGTTTCCAAGGAAGATGACAATGTTGAAAGATTAACCCTCAGATGAGAGAATATTTCCTCACATATCCAAATATACGTAGTCCAAGCATACAAATGTGCCTACAATTTTGATATCAACTGATGTCCCTGCTCTAATTCCTCTAATGTATCCATCATCTGCCTAGCAAGATAATCCTCATCTAAAAGATCATGAAAATATTTTTCACTTATGGCCAGATCTTTCTATGTTAAAATGATTTGATTCATAATTTCATACAGAGGATGTTGGTCAAAATCATCTTCTCCAAAGTAATTAAATAACTGGTGAAGTCATTCCCCTTGGTCTCGGAATACTTCTAAATGGGTCTCAGTGATCAGGCCATGAATCTATTTCAAGACCCGCCTATATTGTGCCTAAACCTTTGCGACCAATGGAGTAAGCACTATAGGAGGAGGAATAACCAGTTGATTCAATGAGAAATTAAGAGAGGAAGCCTCATTTTCTATTCTATTAATAGTAATATCATACATGGCCTATGTTAGAGGATTAATTTCCTCAATATAGTATGTCTCACCAGTAGGGTATTCATTGCTCAAACGAGGTCATTTTCATGACGACTCACTCAAATCTTTGATCAACTCCATCGTCGCCACTAACAATGAGGTTGGGGAGGAAAAGGACTTATCCACATGAAGAGAAAACTGGTTTAGCACACCACCTAAATAAGCTGCTACCCAAGCCTGACCATAATACTGGGTAAGGAAGGTGGAAGCATCAACAGGTGGAAGTCTGATCTTAGCCTTAGTATCTTCACATTCTAGCATCTTCCAAAATTGGTGGATGACCCCAGAATTTTATTTCCCTAGAACACCATAATAAGAAGAGGGGATACACTTTGAGTGTATCCAAACTGAAGAGTGAATCAATTGGGTGTATAAGTTTCACGGATAATTACCTCGCCCACCCTATATAAGAGAACCCCATCTCGAAGAGAGGTCATGTATGACCTTTGATCAAGGGAACTACCTCTGTTATCGATAATCGACACAGCTAGTGCATGAAAAGGATTAAATTCAAAGATATTAGGTTGAATTAGCACATCTTTAACCTCTTATGGGCTTAGTTACATAGTACCAATCCCTAAAATATTTAACAATCTAAGGAAAGATGAATAATTGAGGATTCAGGTGATGTTGTAATATTCATAATATTGAAATTTCTCTCCTATCCATCCAAACAAAAACCAGAGAGGAGCACTGATTCTATAAGGAGTGTTTCCCTTTTGGATGTTTCCTAGAAGTTGGTAATGGTGTGCAAGGACTAGCACTTTTAAATTTAGGCATTGTTCATCCGTAAGTCACTCCACCATTACTAATGTGATAACTCGAATCCCTGAGCATGTATACCGGCCGAGAAAATCCACCCATTAAAAAACATGGCTATAAAACCCGCGAACCTAAGGTTTGGGGAGATCTCTGAATTCACTCAGTAGACCCATGAGGTATAATCCCCAGCTTCCAAGATATCCCAATACAATCCAGTACAATTATAGACTTTTTGATAAGGGCACTGATGAGGGTGTATAAAATTTTTCATGTCCCTATTGTAGTAAAGAAAAATATTGATCCAATCCTTGAAATAAATGACCGAACGCATTTTCATCTCCTTCCTTGGTTTCCCGTTCTTGATAATAAGCATCTCCTTTATCAAAATTGGGGTCTCCAAGGGATCATCCCAAATATCCGCAGTAGGAAGAAATTCATCATAAATCCCTTAAAGAGGGGGAATACCATCCAGTTTGTAGATGTCTCATAGGCCCATACCCACTTCATTGTGGGATATATGGAGTGTGTTGGTGCCAAGGCACCAATAGTTGATCATCTCTAGAAGAGGGTTGTGATGGTGGTAGATGATTGATTATCCACTAAATGAGGCTAATATTCATTTTTAATATATATAATATTCATGTGATTTATTATTCATAAACACCATTTTAGTGCATTTTACACTTTGAACATCATTTCACATTATGATTGTAATTCCTTCTTAAAATGCACTATTATGGGGTACATTTTTGAACATCATTTAAAGTACCCAATGATCTTGATTTTATTTCCATATTTAATTTTCAGGTTTATAATTATATTGGGAACAATTCATACTTGTGGAGTGTTGGAATATTCACATTGTAAGACCACCAAAATGGGATTTCATGCAAACAATTCTGGAGAAGGAAAATTGGACACCAGCCCACTGATGAGAATGTGGGGCCCAAAATACAGGCCCAATGAAGCCCAAATTTCATGGGATGATAGAATAAATATATAGAAACAAATAATTCTGAAAGATCCAGTGCTAATTATGCCTTAATGGTGGTTATTAAGGCGACCTAATTTGGAGATAAAATTCTGGGCCAGATTCTGAGGCCCATAAAATCATCACACCAATTTAATCATATCTCGTAAACCACATATTCTTTTGGGATAAAATTTTATAGAGAGATAGGGGAAATCCAGAAATTCAGTTTTTTCTTATATGGACCACTCCAATTCGTCCATATAGAAGGTCTTCAAGGCACCTTGTTTGGTGAAATCAAGCTGGCTGTCACCTCGGGTCAAGGGTGGAAAAGTCTACTCTCTCTTAACTTTCCACCCACCTAGGCCCACCACTATTAATTGAGGTGACTTCCACTGTTTTAGGATCAACCCAAGGCTTCAAAATTTCCTATTTAAGGTAGTGGTGGTAGAGGATTTTAGGATCCTTGGAGATTTGTTTTCATTATAATGTTATTATGTCGATTTGGCTTTGTAACGTTATTCTTTCTCATGTAAGTTGTTCGAATCACCTTAGTTCTTAATAAAATTTCTTCCTTTACTCTTATTCTGTTTTTCTTATTATCACTTTGATATTTTTTCCTTAATGTGTTAATTTATTCACACCATATCTTGTGATATTCTTCACACAACATTGGAGTGATTTCTTTCTTTTTATTGTTTTTTTTACTTCTCCAATTCCTCCCTCATGAGTTTACATTCCACTTCCATTGAAACCATAGAATCAATGGAGGGATAACTATTTTATGGTTTGATCAAAGGGAGTATAAAGGTTCTAGTTTGGATGTTATTTATCACTCCATTAATTTCTAATTACTTCTTTTAATTGAGATTTTTTTTGAATAACTTTAAACTATTTCATCCTTGTTGAATTTAAGGCCACACACTTCAAGTGCTAATACGAACCTTTACCTTGAAGTTCTCAAAACTTTGATCCTTCAATTGTATAGGTGATTAGTATTAAAGGGTGTAGGTATTAAACAAGTAAATGATGATGTTTTTTGATCTTCTTAAATGAACCCATCTCAAATATAATAAATTAAAATCATTAAAAAAAGAATTAATCCAATCCACCCAAGTGATAACCTAGGATCAACTCATTATATTAATTTGAATTAACTTCAATATATTAGTGATACCTTAAACCCATCTAAAATCAACCCATGTTGGCCACTTCATATCCAAAAACAATCCATAGAATGTGCGTGTTTGTAGGTTGCTTCTTAGGTCTCTGAGGATTCGATAACCCAAGCTAAACTACAAGGATCGTTCTACCTTCATCCTAGACATCTGCAGTAGGAAGTAATTCATCCTACATCTATTTAAGAGGGGGAATACCATATAGTTGGTAGATGTATCATAGTCTCATACCCATTTCATTGTGGTATATATGGAGTGTGTTAGTGCCAAGGCACCAATAGTTGATCATCTCTCAAAGAAGGTTGTGATGGTGGTAGACGATTGAATAGAAAATCCATATAGATTCATAAAGATGAACTCTGTATAGATGATTACCAAACTATATGAAACTTTCCTAACACATAAGGGCCATGCCCATTCATTAGAGAAATTATTTCTCAGATGGAGATCCCTCTTCTAACTCCATCCAGTGCCAAGATTATTCAGAGAGGAAGAAAATATACTCAAATAGATACGATCAATGGGATGATGAGAAAAGTCACATGAATATGTACCTAAGGAGGAGTTTGCTAAAATATAAGGTAGCCCTTGAGATTGAGTTGTGATCAGTCAACCATCATTTTAAATTATAATTTGAATATATTTAAGAGAAGTTGACACCCAGCGAGGGGGGATACTGCAGTATGATGGAGGGATGAAAACATCATCCAATAAACCAAACCTGTATAGAGGAAGTCATTGAGATAGAGGATAGCTCTAAATCTCGGAATAGAGGAACCTCTTTAGAAACTCGTTATCACAATTCACATGATAGTTAGGGTCAACATTGTGATTTCTAGAAATAATTTCCCTTTAATTGGTCACAACTGAGGAAGATTGATGAGAATCGAAATCCATATGAATAAGAGTAAGTTTTGTATGTTAGACAAAGAGAATATAAAGTCTTTTCAAAGTAAAGACATAATAAACTGGCACCATCAAGAGAATCACATTAATCAGTGGGAGAATCATGAATCACATAAGGAGTTTGTGAATCTCCTGACCCTCGAAGGTCTCACAGGTTGTATAATCCTGCAGGGCATCACACAATTGCATGACCCCTTGGGGACTCGTGATGAAGTGACTTAAACATGGTCATGCAAATATCATGTTAATAAATTGATCAAATGATGAAGTTAGTGGATCCCAAAAAACCCTCAAGAAAATCACAGTCCTCATGGATAAAGTTCAAGAAATTACCGAAGTATGGTTCCTAGTTAGATCGGATAAGTGCTTTATAAAAAATGGTCTTGAAAAAGAGTTATCATGAAATGGTCCAGCAATGAAGGATCATGAACAGGTATCTCGATCAGGACTCATGGAACGGTCTTGCAATAGGGGCACACAATAGAGGGAAGGGGAGAGAGCTCTGGAGGAATGGTAGTTGGTGGATAAAGCTACACTATGTTCCCCTATATATAGGTCATTTTTAGGAATACAAAGTGTTTCCCAGTAGACCAAAGGTCTCCCAAGACACTGGTTTATGAAACCTCCAAAGACTTGGGAGGTCATTTACTTTCCTAAGAATTGATCCCTTAACCCCACGGAAGTCACTCTGGAGGGGGTCATTTGTTGACACTCACCAAGTGAGCATTAAAAAATTCACAAGGAAAGTAATAGATAAATATGGGTATTATTTTAACCATAAAAAGAAAAAGAAATAGGAGGATACTAAAGCTCTTGGATCACATAAGACTCTAAGGGACTTATGATTATGTAACCATCATAGTGTCACACAAAATAATTAGGTGCAGTGGAGATTCTTTAGGTGGTCCCGTGAAACCCCCCTTGATTGGTCCTTCTTATCTCACAAAAGGCACCTAGGGTATTTGATGGTCATGTGGTGGGAGATAGATAATATTCTATAGTATACACAGTTTTTCATCAACGAATGCCTAACAAGCCATCCAAAAATCATTTGGAAATTTGAGGAAAATGTCTAAAAGGCAGAGTCCTCTAGAGGTTGTAAAGGTCATGTGATGAATCACCGATGAGGAGGATGATTATCCTCGACAACATTTAAGAAAACTCATGAGACCCCCCAAAATTTGTATAATAAAACAAAGGAAATAAAATATGAGGAGTCCATAACCACTCTTGGTTGTAAAACACATGTGACATAACCTCAGAGTCCCGCAAGACACCATGAGATCCTAGTGACATGCTTGCCTCATCTCGCAAAATCCCTTTGTCTTGTCATCCTTGTCGTGCGAAGTGCCTCGAGTATGTCTAGGGAACCTCACACTCCCCCTTTGGATCGCTAAGGAAAAATGGACATATTTCTCCATAGTATTCTTAATAATCTCCATAAGACCTCTATTGGTCATGCGATGCATCACCAATAGGTAGGGTATTGTCTTCAACAATACTCAATCACCCATGTGAACTCCCCAAACTTTGTAAAGAAAAACAAAGGAAAGAGGGAGAATGTGGGAGACTATTTCTTTTATAAAACTCTCATGATATGGTAAGGTTTCCCGCAACATAGTTTTGGGAGACTTCTGGACAAGTTGGACTAATCCTATGAAGGTCCCCAGAAAAAACATCCTTGCCTCGTGGAATCCTCAAACAAGGAACCATCATATCATGAAGGCCCTTAGACATGTCAATATAAAAAAAAGTCCCTTAGAATGATCATGAAATAAATAAATTCCATGTTAATTTTAAATAATAAAATAATGGAAATTTTGACTGGAGGGACTCGTGGTCACCAAAAATCCGGCGACACCCTCAGAAGCGGTCCCGGGTAGAGACTCTTGAAGACACGTGGTGCTATAACCCATCACTGACTTCAGCCTAGATTCACACAAGATACCACATGAAAAACATTGAACAACTGAGGCGGGGAGGCCTATAAATCCCACACCCCATACTCAAAGAAATAGTTTAGATTTTTCTCATCCAGGACTATCGACACACTCAATCACCCAAGATAATTTCTCAGATAAGTTGATCTTGTGACCAGCAAGTCTTTCTTTAGCTAATATATGGGTTAACAGCTGGGGAGATCATACACCATCCACAAAATCACCTCGCATGGTCACGCATAGATCACACAAAGGACTTCTGGAAGGATGCATGAATAACATTACACACATCTTCTAGATCATGCAAGACTTAAAATAAACTGACACTGAATAAATCTAAGGCATTTGCAATATAAGGGATGGAACAAAGACTAAATGTAGAATAATGCAAGAAAAAAACATGTTTTCTGAACCTAAAACACTTCATATGAATCATCCAAGACATGCAACAGCATTATAACATGTCTCCTAGATCTCATGAAACTTCTTCGTCATGCTATATGGGTCATGTGAAATATTCAGGACTTGTCAGAGCAAGTCACATGGCCCCCCTAGGCATGCCGCCTTTGTCTTGAAAATCCCTCTGGGTCTGTCACCCAAACCATGATAAATCCTTCAGATATGTATCCTAACTTATGTAATGTCACTCTCCCATATTAACCAAGTCTCATGGAAGCACCCAATCATGTCAACTTGATCTCGTGACACCCTCCATGTCTCGCGATGCCCTTCAGACATGTCATCCAAGACATGCAGCACTCTATGAGACATGACGTATTGACTCCTATGACACCCTCCATATGTCTTAGATATATCTTATTATTACATGTGGAAAATTAATTTGGATCATGAGACACCCTCTAGACAAGCCATCCAGGTCATGCAATGGCTTTTAGGAAAAACCATCTGGGTCTTGCAATGTCCTCTAGACAAGTCAACCTTAATCATGCAAAAAACATTGAATATGCCACTCAGGTTATGTGAAGTCCTTTAGACCAACCAAATGGATCATTTAGTTATATTTGGATATTCCAGGAAGATACTCTCCTATATATCAAGATGAGTGGACAATCAGTGCATGTCAGGTAGGCAAGTAAGCCAGGTCAACAAAGGTGACCTCAGTGTGTAATCCTGGATCAACTAGACTATGATGACTCTAATTCCTTCTATAATTAGGATATATAGGACATCTCCCTAAGGCCCAAGGTCTATAATAAATCCTCTTAGGTAAGTCCCAGTACAAAATTACCACATCATGAGCTATAAAAATGATCATTTCCCTCCCTTGTTTTCTCACACCGCGCATATATCACATGGGATTAGGGAGCTGTAATAATCACATTATCTACACCATAAGTATCTACAATGATAAGGGAAGCCTCAATGTGTAGTACCCAAAAAAAGTGAACTATTATAACTCTAATTCCTACCATAATTAGGATATGTAGGATTCCTCCCTAAGGCCTGAGCTCTATATTAATTATCTCAAGGGTTTTACCAGTGCATAAGCCCCACATTAATGTGAAATGATATTGATTACTTGTTATCCCTTGAATATCACACCGAGCATAGATCATGTGGGAATAGGGAGTTTCAATAGTCATATCATTCACATCATGAGTCTCCACCATCAAGGGAAACATATGTATGTAATCCATAATGAGTGGCATGACACATTTACCTCAAAATAAGGGTATCTACCTTGGGGCCAATCCCAAGGGAGAGATTCAACTACAAGAACTCTAATTCCTACCATAACTAGAATACATAGGACGCCTTTTTAAGGTCCGAGCTCAAATAATCACCCACTCTGGCATAAGTCTTCTTATATATCCTACACCTTAACCATTGGAACCCAATCATTCCCATGGGGTGGTCACTCTACCTCATCTTCTAGTGGACTAAGAAAACAAATGAACTATGAAAAATTTGATTCTCGTTATAATTGGGATACATAGGAAATCTCCCAAGGACTCGATCTTGAATACCTGGTACCTCATAACACCCATATATGTCATCTCTGTATGAAATTAAACTAAACGAGTTCAAAAAACTATATCAATTTTGATTCCTTCCATAACCAGGATATATAGGACACCTCATAATGGCTCCATCCCCTCCTAAAAATATTAACTACCTCCTTGTGTGGCAGAAAATTATGAATATAGTTATTATACGACTTCAGCACATGAGAAGTCATCCACAACTAGAAACAGATGGAGAAACTTGGATACATACAGATGGATTCATAAATGAGAACCCAGTATTTTTCACACGAAAGAGAATTAACTCGTGATCATTTTGTTAGGGTAACCGGTCCCATATCAAGATCAGGAATATATTATTGAACACATATTAAATCTATAAGAGAGTCCTGAAGTGGGAAACAATTCACCCCAAAAGGGTCTTATGAGACCAACCTCCCATCCTCTTGACCAATGTGAGTCCCTAAGTTCCATCATGCCTAAAAACCAAGGTGACCACCTACCTTTGGAAAGTAGGTTCATACCCAGTTATGGATGGGGGAACCATTGGGAGTTTTTATAGAAAACTAGGATAATGAAAAACCTGACGCGATCAATTGAAAAAGTATTTAAACTCACATCATCAATCAAACCGTCAGGAAAATACCATCGATGCCTATGATTCCCTGATGAAACACTTATAAATACATTTTTCATATATGCTAGAATTATTTAATGTTTATTATACTTCACTGAGGATATTATCTAATGATACCATAAGCCATATTTCTCTAGATGGTTTATGATCATGCTATGTTGATGTTTTCATGGAACCCATTTATTTCCCATGGGTTAATTAAGCTATAATGGGATTATGGATGTTTTCATGTTTATCTGGCACACATATATTTTTTTAACATTATGTGATGAGTGAGTCCTTTATAACCCTTAAACGCATTGGGTAAATATTTATATCTCATGAGATAATGATGTTATGTATGGACATAATTGTGGTTAGCTATGTTCAAACTGAACTCTCTCCTTGTTTTAAAAGACAACATTAGTAAAAAAAAATTAAAGCAAAATGGATTTCAGATGGTGAGAGAAATACTATATTTTATAACTCTCTTCAAAGAATGAGGAAATTTTTTCGTCCCCTTTCCTTCCTCAAGGAAAATGAAAACCTTCTAGAAACAGAGGATGCCATTACTACCCATGTGGTTAGCTACTTTGAAAACATTTTTAATGGCCCAATCATTAATAAAAAACCTTTACCCTGAGGTCATTCCGGTCCTGGTGAATGAAGAGATAACCTCTCTCTTTTAAGCATACCTCTTGACCAAGAAGTAAAAGACACTGTCTTCAGCCTTAACCTTGATAGTGCTCTGGACCCTGATGGTTTTAATAATGGTTTTTTTCAACATCATTGGGATGTCATTAATATGGATGTGTGAAAACTTGTGAAATCCTTCTTCTCTAATGGGGTTCTCCCTCATGGTCTTAATGCTCAATTCCTTACTTTAATCCCTAAAGTTTAAAATGCTTCTAAAATTCATCTTTTTTGGCCATAGCGCTTATTAACTCTCTCTATAAAATTATCACTAAACTACTTTCCAACATACTTTCTTATCTTTGCAAAAAAATTATTTCATGGAATCAATTTGGTTTTATAAAAGGAAGGAACATCCAAGATTGCATTTATCTTACCTCGGAATGCACCTTCACTTTGAACAAAGCTAACAGAGGAGGTAATGTTTCCATTAAACTTGATAGTAAGAAAGCCTTTGACACCATTGACTGGAGATTTATATTCAAAGTTTTGGAATCCTTCGGTTTCAGTGATATTTTCATTAGTAGAATCAATTCCTTGTTCAATTCAGCCTCTATTTCTGTTCTTGTGAATGGATCTCCTAAGGGATATTTTAAATGTACCAAGGGTGTCAGACAAGGTGATCCTTTATCTGTGCTCATTTTTTTCATAGCCGAAGATCATCTTAGTAGGCTTCTCACCAACCTGGTTAATCAAAACAAACATAAAACTATTCAGGCAGCTAAAAATTTAAGTGTTCCTACACATCTTTTTTATGCCGATGACATTGTTATTTTCTTAAAAGGAGATAAAAAAAATATTCAAAATCTTAAAAATGCCTTGACCCATTATGAAGATCTCTCTGGTCAATATATTAGCTGGGGGAAATCTTCTATCTTCTTTGGGAAAATTTTTCCCCCTAATAGAAAAAATGACATCGTCAATTGTCTCAATATCAAGGAAGGATCCTTCCCCTTTAACTACCTTGGGGTGCCTATTTTTTGGGGAAGGCCTAAAACTATCTTTTTTTCTGCCATTGTTGACCAAATGGTCAACAACCTCTCCTCCTAGAAGGGTAAATCCCTCTCTATGGCGGGAAGGATCTATTTGGTGAAATCTACTATTGTGTCAAAGTTGGTCTACTCTCTGATAATCTATAAATGGCCAATTGTTCTTCTAAAAAAATTAATGTCTACATCAAGAATTTTATTTGGACTTGTAGCATTCTTGAAAGGAAACTTGTGACCATACCATGGGGTACCAGTTGCAAGTCGTTGGATAAAGGTGGTATTGGTATTAAAAATCTTCGGCACTTTAACGATTCTCTATAAGCAAGGCTCACCTGGAGATTGATTAATAACAACTCTGATTCCATCGCCTTCCTTAAAAATAGATTTAATGAAAAACTTAGGAAAGAAAATTTGAACTATGTCTAATCATCCATCTGGCCCTCCATTAAACATTATTTTTATCAACTTATGGCCAACTCTAGGTGGATGGTTAGTGTTAACTCTTACATAAATTTTTGGTTGGATAACTGGATTGGAGATCCTCTCATCACTAAGTTACATTCTTACTCCAATCCGATTAACACAAATTGTACTGTCAAAGATATCATGCTATCTGGTGGTTACGACCTACCTGATAACATCATTTATATTATCGATAATTATCCTTATGTTAATGATGATTTTCTTATTTGGGAACCTACTTCGAATGGGATCCTTGACTCAAAAAAAATTTACAATCATAATATTATTAATCTAGATCACAGATTTGTTTGGTTAAACTACTTTAATAATAATTGGATTAAGCCCTCGATAATTAATCTTGTCTGGCATATTGCCCATAATCGTGTTCCCATGGAAGTCTGTCTTCAATATTTTGGAATACAACTTTTTTCTAAATTTCATTTTTTCCATCTACATAGGGAAGATGCTAACCATATATTTTTGTCTTGTGATACTGCTTCAACACTTTGGAATTATATTACTGACTTTTTTGGATGTAGATGGTTACATTAAAACTCAGTTAGTACTCAAATAAAGAACTGTGTGGAGCTAAATTCTTCATAGAAAATCAAAAATCTCTTCTTAGCAGTAGTGGCAGAGCTCCTATACATGATCTGGTATGATCGCAATGCCATTATTTATAACAACTACTCATTCAACATTAATGCAGGTCATACGCGAATCAGAATGGCCATCAAGGATACTTCTTCTATTCAAAAATCCTATTGTGACAACACGGTTGGTGATTTGGAGATCCTTCATCAGCTCAGAGTTGATGGTATCTAAAGGCAACTGAAGCACACCTTTGAAGTTTTCTGGAAAAACCTGCTTCTAGGATGGATTAATGTAAATGTTGATAGAGCTTCCACAGGAAATCTTGGACCTGCTAGTTATGGAATGATATTCGGGGACTCTAATGGGAGATTCCATGAATGCTTCTTTGGTAACTATGGTACGGCCTCATCCTTGCAAGCAGAAATGATGGGTGTAATTCACATTGTGGACTTCATCAGGAAAAAGGGCTGGAACAACATCTGGATTGAAAGCGACTCATCCACTGTTGTTCAATATATATGGAATGGGTAATTATATCTAGCTTGTCCTCTCACTACTCTATGGATGAGATGCATATCCTCTCTCATGGAGATCAACTACATTTCCACACACACCTTTCAGGAGACAAACAAGGTTGCTGACAGTCTGGCTAATATGGGTATCATCCAGGATCTCACTTGGAAGGAGGATCTGCCTATTGAGCTTCTTCCTCTTTATGAAAGGGATTGTAAAAAATCCCATTACTTCAGAATCATGTAACCCCCCCCCTCTCATTTTAATAATAAATTGTTTCTTGGTCCTTGACTGAGACACGACCTATTTTAGAAAAAACATTATGTTCCATGGACCATGATTATTATCTCATGCCTTATGTTACAACCAAAGCCTCATTTTGTGATTCATGAATTATTACATATGTTTAATTGGGTAATATTTCCTTATATCATGATATTGTACTCACACCTGGAATCTAAACTTATGCTCACTTATAATCTTAAATTGACATCTCTTATGATTACCCTTACTAAGAGATTGAGAACACTCTTTCCTTAGGATTATATTCCCTATGAAATGAAGAGGAATAATATGTGTGATGTGTCTAAAAGGGTATCACATGAGAATAATATCTATTGTAAATGTTTAATACTTACTATAAAATAATAAGATCATGAAATTAATCTCTAAAGACACTAATCCTTTAGGTTTTTGTATTTTCTATTTATTTGTGCGATAAAATGTTTAAGTTGTGTAAATGATGTAAAATATATTTAAGTTATGCTCAATTTTTCTCACTTGGTATCAAATCTAACATATAAGGAGTTTTTTGTTGTTAGATCCAAGAGTATGAGTCTGGGAAAAATCACTTACTAGCTTGTTACCTATTCAATTTCTATGGTTGGATACTCAACATTCCTTATGCCACTGGTCCTACAAGTCATGTAAGGGTTCCCTATCAACCCAATTAAAAAGATAATTATACAAAATAAATAAAAAATTAAGGCCTTCAGGCCATTCATGTGTGGTTCCCACCAGTTTTCCATTTTGACTGACCTGCTCAAATAAAAATATTATATTTAGCACTTTGCAACATTTACACCATTTAAAAACATACACAACACCTTAAAAATAATATTTATACAAGTATGGTTCTTCCCTTTTCCATTTTTCATTGAAACCCATTTGAACTTGACCATGGATTCCAAAATGCCAATGTCTATGGTCCCCATTTTATACAAGGATTATTCCAACACAAATTTCTATACATCATGACATGGTTCAAAACTTCTCCTCATTTTGAAACCACTGTGAAATGGTTTTAGTCCTACAATATGGATGAACCTTGGCCATTTTCCTAAAGTTTTCAAGATGTTACTATTGCGCTCATAGGGGATGACCCTTATGTTTTTCTCCTCTATTGAGAGGTGACTCTTATTAATTACATGAATTTTCCATTTTATCCTCATAAAAAACCTCAACTACTTATCCATCCTTTCTCATGAACTTATAATCTCCTCTATAAGACTTAAAACATATCTGTTAAAAAACATAACCCCAATAATAAACCAAAGGGATTTTTTCTAACACTAATGGTCAATTATTAAAATATCAAATTAGAAAAGAACTTTAAAAGTCTAATAATTATCAGGCTAAAAAGATTCAAAACATCTAAAGGATATTTCATGGAAAAAAGATATATTATACATGTATGGGGTATTTACTAGAGCATGGAATTATTGAAAATAGAAATGATTTTAAATAGTGTATGATGAAAACATTACTTCATCATAGATTTGGTTTTATTCTTTCTAAAATAAAATATATGGGAGAACTAGTTCAAAAAAATTAATGAATCCTTAAAGTAGATAGAAAATTATTTCAACTATTTGAGATCATAGTATATAGAATCTATTGGTATTTATTATAAATGATATTCAATTAAATAGTGGAAAAATAGAAACATTTTTGTCCTCAAACCTCCCCATAATTCTCAATCAACTAAAATTTCACAACACTTTGAAACACCACAACCAATCACTAATTTTTTTAACCTTGAGGAGAAACTTGATAAATCCCAACATCCATATTAAAATGATCAAGTTTCTTAGGGTGTTTAAATTTTTAATTATAATTAGTTAAATTTTTTTATTTTTATTCTATTTTTTTACATTGAATTAATTTTTTATTCTTATTAATTGTTATAAAAATATAATTAATTTAAAATTTGTTTGAATCACTTCATTTGTTTAAATAAAACTTTATAATTGTGTTTATTTTTATGAAGAAATTTTATTTAATGTCATAGCTAAAGGGATAATAAATGAATTTTTTTTCTTTAAATCACCATTTTACATGATTCATAAAAGGAAAATAAAATTTCCAAAACAATTTTTATTTTATTAAAATAAATTATTTATGTAATTTCCCTCAATTCATTTTGATTTAAATTTGGTAATTTTTTTTAATTTTATTATTATCAAAAAATGAGGATGGTTTTTGGTTAAATAATTTGCCTTAATAACCTAAAATTAATCTATGGTTATTCTTATTTTAATGATAATAAAAACTATTAATTTTATTTTAATAAGTTTATTGAGTTTTTTCAAAATCCAATGTTTTCTTATCATTATGTGATAAATGTATTTTTTTTAATCATACATAGCCTTTATTAAGTTGTAAATGAAAGTAATGTAGGATAGTTTTAATGTATTAATGTAGGGTAAAACAATAAATTCAAAACAAATTGAATAGATAAATAAATATTACAATGTATTTCCAAAATATATAAATACGTGTAGTTTAATAATATATAATAATGAAAATTCTATATTTTTTATAGGGAAAGAAATCATAAGATGAGTAGAAAATATTAATAAGTATCACATGCTTCCTTCTAATTTATGAAATTAATGATCAAAGAGTGCACTACCTTTTATATGCATCATATTTCTTTATCTTTGTTATTATTAATTCATATATTTATGGGTGAAATTCATGTCATTATTTTCTTCCTCAGTTATATGGTTGAATTAATTTGATAGGTGATCACCCCAACTAATTTGGTTGTGGAATTAAATGAGAAAATATCTCCACTATTAAAGGAGGTTTATATCCATTATATATATATAATAAATTATTATGTTTTTTCCACAAAATATATATACACGTATTATGTTAAATTAATATTAGATATTAATTTTAACACAAAAAAAATTATCTATAATTAAATATTTAATATTTAATTAAGATAACAAGGACTATAGAATTATGATTAAATATTATTTAATTTTACATGAAATTCCCTCACTAGAACCCCTAATAGGCCATTAGAGAAGTCGAGTGCAACCCCTAAAGGCCATCTCTGATAGGTCATGAGTTTCTAACTTGAACCAAGGGTACAAAACATACAAATGAGATCCATTACCCACATAAATCCTAATAAAATAAAATAAAACCACCAATAAACTGAATATAATATAAATAAAACAATCTTATAATGCATGTAGTGTCGAACATAAAAGAAATCTAAAATAAAATACCAAATTAAACTCCTAGGGTATCAAATTTAACATATATCATGTACTCCATGACCTAGTAATTACCAATCCAATCACTAAATCCCTCTTGAAAATATATAAAACATGATATATAAATAAAGGGGTGATCATACAATTATACTTAGTATGTTCCTCTCCATAATCTCTCATGAAAATGTGAAAGATCATACTAATGATTCTGTGAATAAATAGTAAAACCAACTCATTACCTATACCAAGTCACACACCACCCAAACTCAACAAGGACCACCCACCAAATCCGCATGTAAATAAAGTAATATAATAATAAAATGAGTATATCATGAAAGTTGCCCTTCACCTTCTTCCTCGCCAAACTAGTCACCCTCACACCTTGATGGTTTACACCTAGGTGACACCAGCCCTTCCTTATTCACAACACTTCATACCACATAACTGCATCACAACCACAAAAAAATAACCATAACCACATTCCATATCATTATATCCATATAACACATCTCTACAATATAACCAGAATCTCATATTTTATATCACATTATGACTTAGAATGTAAACATGAAGGACATAAACCTCCCATCCTCCCCATGTGCATCTCATCCTCTCAACCAAATCCCCACCTCATCATCATCACATCACTTCTACATCACAGTATACCACATCCTCTTTCCATAACATCCCATATTGTGTTTAGAAGAGGGAGCATGGAAGGTGGAGTAATCATATATTTGTATCACCTTCACTATGGATATTTTTGGTACACCCATAGCCCAAAACCTTATATGGGTGTCAGTCATATTACCCGACATGAGTGGTTTTGTGTAAAAAATAATAGGGAATATAACTGATATAAAAGAACATGCAATCTTAACCTAAGGGTAAAATCTTAGACACAACACATCCATTACTACGACTTGAAACAATCACTTCTATACCAAAAACCTCACACCAAAATCAGTTTCCACATCTAATCATGGATCATGAAAACTCTACCAATAACATAAAACATCCATAATGAAACATCCATTTTATCACATCATTACCATTTCCCATTCATCAATTACCATTCACATTACATTTATTATTCCATAATTAATTCCATCCATTATAATTTCACAAATCCACTTCCACCTCTATATTATATTTTTATTTTCCATATATAAATTGATTATTAATTCATTTATTGATTCAAACCATTAATTCACATCATTATTAACTATTATCATCTTTATTTTCATTTATAAAGCACTATTATATATTCTAGGCAACTAGACCATGAATCCACCTCAACCTCTTTACATCAACATGAAAACATAGCCACACAACCATCTCATCCTATTTTTCCACGAAAATCCAAAAACTACAAGTCTCCCACCACAACCACTGCATAACACCTAGTAATAAAACAACCACACAACAACCATAAAACATTATAGATACAACATGGAAATTTAAATAATATAAATTCAATATTCTCATTATTATTTTCTATTATTGTCTTTAATTTGTTTATATAATCTTAACCATGTTTCAATAAATAAATATAAATATAATTCATAGAATAATTTAATGAGAAATTCTTCCAACAAAAAAATTAATAATATAAATTAATAATGAAAATATGGTAAATCATGCTCAATGATATCACCACTCATTTGGTTTCATTTAATTATGTTCAATTATTATCTTTATTATGTTAATCTCAACTTTATACTAATGATAATCCCATTGATACATGGTAAATAAATAGGATAAATATCTAATCTCCTACCTCAAAGGCAGATTTAACAACAAAATTCTATTAAGGAAGATAAAACTGATGGGAGATCACCAACAACACCACAAGAATTATAAAAAGCCTATAACATATCACCTAATATCAATTATTCAACTATAACCTACCAAAACTAAGTCACTTACATCTAATATAACCTTTAAGAAGAGAATAAATGATAATTAATTAAGAAATGGGATGAGAATCACGCCCATGATCACATGATGTTGATTACATAAAGACAATAATCAAGAGTTACCAAAGGAAGAGCAAAGATCTCCCAAGATAACTTGTTAGATTCCTAGGGTTTGAAGACGGTCGTGTGATTCAAATATAATTCAATAAATCAATTTAATATATATTAAAAAATCAGTATTATAAAATCTTGATGTGAAAGGGGTCATCACGATGCAATGGGGGTCTGATTCGAGAATCCCAGTGTGATCCTTCCCAAATCTTAGGGTGTTAAATAATTCAAAATCAATATAAAAATGAAGGTCATAGTGAATCAAGGACCACCACACTTAAATTATTTAAGACGTAGGAATCATGGCACAAACCTCATGCCACCACCTCGAACCCAATATACCATAACCAAAATCATAACACCATAAGGACCACTACTGTGCAACCAACCAAAATAGAGTGGCCCTAAAAAATCATGGATAAGGCCTCCATGGTACAACATAAATATTCATGCAATAATAAAAGTCACCATGATGAAATGACCAAACCTCAACCATAAAATGCATGAAAAACCTTTATAGCCCAAGATTCACACCACAATATATCACCTCACACTAAAATTCCACTGATAATGATGAAGCACACCAAACAGTGGAAACCCTTCTCCTCCAGCAAACCAATCATAGTACAAAACCACCCTTCATAATGCAATCTTAGCTTCAAGTTGATATTTCAACAAAAAAATCTACCTTTCTTCCACTAACTTCCTTTGAACTTCCTCTAAAAATCCACAACCCTCAATAATACAATGTAGAGAAGCATAATAATTTTGGTCTTCTATATAATTAAATAATTCATCTCTTGAATTTTTAATTAAATAATTAATTATTTATTATAAAATCTTTTAAAATGTAACTCATTCAAAAATTGTAATTTTATAACTTTCCATTTAAGCTCATTAGATGTTAAAATGTTATTTATATCTTATAGGTAGATAAATATTATCCCATATTTGAATGATGAAAAATAAATGATTAGTAACATACTAAAAAATACTATATTTAATAAAAAATTGACAGAGAATAGGATTAAATTCAAAGAATAAATTTTCTCACATCAAATATAACTCTAAACTTTTGATCAAAGTACACTTGAGTAGAAACACACTTTAGATACATCAAATACTATTGATGTTGTGTTTCTAAAGTCTGGTCAAATCTAGTTTACAGGTATCAAAATGAATCATGTGATAGAAATATATATATATATATATATATATATATATAATGATAAAAATGTCCTTTTCAAGTTAACCTTAGATCATAACTCTTATATATGTGATGGTTCTCGATTGGGAATAAAACCCATTATTATTAACACTGATGATGACTATTGTCACTCTATTTATATTGTGTTAAATGTTGGAAAAAATAAGGTGATAATGAAATAATATCTTACATTAATATTATATTTAATATTTTATGAAACCATTATCCCAAACTATTATCTTGTAATTGGATTCTAGGTTAAAATTTCAACATATTTCACAGGTACTAAATCTAATATTTTAGGTACCCAATACATAACAATAGTGAGTGGACCCAATTCTTTTTTTGAAAAAAAGAATTTGGTTATATTGTTTAATTATATATCTATAAACCACTATGATATATGATATATCAAAATTAAATTATAACATTGAATAATAATTTTTTATTTATAATGAGATCGAGTTTCTTTAGATAGTATGATTGCAACATCATTGCTTTAGACTAAACTAACAAGATTCACTATGTTAAGAAACCTTTAGTTAAAAAATAAACCTATAAATTTTTACATTCATTGCATCATTATATCTAACATTTTTATATATTGGATTTGGTTATATAATCACTAATTTTTAATTAACTTAAACAATTCCAGTTAGTACATCCTTATAAAAAATATATCACTATTTTTTATGATCTTTACATTGTTTTAACCTATTATAACATGATTTTTCCTATCATGATATGTCAAAATTTTATCATTAATATTTTATAAGTACTTTGAGGATAATTTTTATTCTTAAATGGGATTCAACAACCATTACAAGGGTTATACATGATTCAATCCATCATGCTACAATAATACGATGCTCTTGGGAATATGTTTCTTATAGAAATCAATAAGGATAAAATATATAATATATAAAATATCTCATTCCTGTGTTTTCACACCAATGAATACACCTTAAACTAGTTTAAAAATTCACTTATAGATCTTAATACTCAATATTTATGTTTATAACAAAA
Source organism: Viscum album (assembly GCA_963277665.1). Taxonomy (NCBI): domain Eukaryota; kingdom Viridiplantae; phylum Streptophyta; class Magnoliopsida; order Santalales; family Viscaceae; genus Viscum; species Viscum album. Next base: position 1,164,228,786 of record OY728137.1, read on the forward strand.
ATTTATAGGTTTTTTATAAGTGTTAAATAGATAATTTTCCCACATTCCAACTCTTAATATATTTTACTTTGAGAATTTCATATATAATGTATGATATATAGCCAATATATAACATTAGAAATATAATTGTGCCCCCATAAATATACTTTTATATAAATGGTTTATCTTCATTTTTTATAAAAACAAACTCTTTGATTCCTTATGAAGGTGAAGATAACCACTTTAGAAGCTCATAAATTCCTAGTACTTTACTTTAGGAGTTTTGAAGTGTTGGATAATGAAATATTAATCCTAAATGTGAGTATTTGGAATAAAAACTAAAGAACTGGGTTTTGAGAAAATCATGCTATAATAACCCTCCTTGTTTTATGATTTATTACTAGGTTATAAGATTTTATTTATGTATTAAATCTTAAGGTAGTTATCACAACTAGTTGTTACCTCCAACACAATATTATGTGATTCCCATGATTATAATTTAATAGATTAAATTTCATTGTGTTTTATATGGGGGTAAATTGGTGTCATGGATGGGAATTGTGGGGTAAGTCATTAGGATTTAATTTTAGGTTGTAATTATAAAAATAATCTTAAATTTACCATAATGAATTATATTTCTCCATGATTATTTATTGATTAATTTGAGGAAAAAAGGGAAGTGAATTTTATTCTTTAGAGATATAGTCGATTTCACCATGAAATTATGAATATTAAAAATTTATAGTGTATTGAGTTTCATTACAATGTAATGTCTTTTCATATAATAAAATTTTAAATTTTGGGGCTACTATATTTATGTGAAATATGGTGGATTATGTCATGTTTTTTTTATTTCTAGTTGATCGAACACTATTACACCATAATACAATCTATTTCACCATGTTTTTTGGTATTTCTATTTTAAATTATAAAATCAGGTAGTTTCTCCATTTTTGAATAGTTTCTTATTCTCTAGGGTGGATTTTTTAATCCTTCTAAGTTTTCTTAATGCCCTGGAGTCCTCAATTTTAAATCTTTAGATTTATTCCCCTCTTGAGGCCAGATTCATATAGATCATGGTAACCCTCCCTCAATTCCCCCCTCTCTCAATATTATCTATCTTTTTATTTCTTTTTAGGAGCCTATGAAAGTATATGATAGTAGATGATAGGGGGTTGATTTGGGGTTATTTTTTAGATATTCATTAGAGAGTTTTTATAAGAATCTGATAAATTTAGAATTGAATCACATATTTCAATGATGTTTAGAATTTAAATTCATATTGAGGTAAAGGATTATAACTTCTTGAATTTTTTATCCTTCACATCCTTCTTGAATTTCTTTATAGCTTAAATGATGTTGGTTAATTTTTTTGAATCATATAAAATTATATAATTATAAACTAAATCAATGGTATGTGTGTGAGAGTGATAATTAAATTGACATGGCATAATTAACTAATGAGAATATGGTAATTGTGGCAATTAGAGTGGGTATATTGGATCAAATTAATACAATGAGTGGGAAAAAATAAATAGGGGTTGATATAATTGGGTGATTAGTGAAATTGATTTCTTGTTTTGGTAACCTTGGATGAGGCTATATTTATATGATTTCAAATGTTGTTTGACAACTTTTTTGAACCCTAAAAATTATTTTTCATGTGTTGAAATTAAAATAATAATGGGAGTTATGTGATTATGAGGTAGTGGTGAACTAGTTAGGTTATATGGTTCAATATAGGTTTGCCAAGGTGGTTAGCTTGAGGATATATGGATGTTAGTATAGAGGTTTGGATATGTAACTTAAGGATAGATGAGGTTGTTGGGGCTACTGTGTTGTGATTATTGATATGTTATTAAATTAAGTTATGTGTTGTGTTTGAAATGATTTTTGGCTAATATGATGTTGATGTTACATTACAATATTTTTTAACCATTATTAGGAGGTTTTTTATGTGATTGTTTGAGGGATTTTATATTCCTTATTATTGAAGTGATGTGAGGGATGTAGTATTCCCACCATATGTAGACTTTTTATTACTATAATTCTAATGTGATACATTCATTATTATAGTTTTTTTAGTTTTATGGTCCCTATTTTGGTTGTAATTAATTATTTTTCTTAGAGATACTATCAATGATGGTTTTAATAGAATGGGGAAATGGATGACATGTATTTTAAGTTACTTATGTGGTTATCTTCTTTATTATTATACTTAAATGATTAATAAACTAAATCCTTATTATTCCTTTTCATTTTTCATAAGAGAGGTTGGAGGAGGAACCTAATAATTATAATCGTATAATTATGCTATTTTTAATGTTCCCCAACCCGTATCACCTGAACAGATCCAAGTTAGGTGGTGAAATGTGGCCTCAGGCATACCTCTACATAGTATAGAGGTAGTTGACTAGTATTTGTTGGAACCATGGTCATTCTATGCAAGAAATGGAGTATGGTTTGTGTTTGTTGTCAATTCTCTTTGGTATTTCAGAGTGTTTTCCAGGAAAGGGATCATACCGTTCAAGTAGACAACAGTATTGAAGGTGGCGCCATTTCCCAGTGTTTGCCAAATTTTTGGGCCTGAAAATCGAAAAATGGAGAAAAGTGTGTTTGGTAAAGGAAGTTGCACGAAATATTGTTGGTGTTATGGAAACTTTTACGCAACGCATGTTTCGAGATCAGAATGTCAAAAAATAGCAAAGGCATGAGTTGCACGACAAATCTAGAGTTGTGTGTGGAAAAAGGTTCTTGCACGAAAAGGATTGCTCGCAGAATGAGAGGTTTTGCATGACACGATGGGTTTTGTGCGTGGGGGTCGGAGAAGCCTATAAATAAGAGGTGACCCCTCTCATTCGGCACAGTTGAAGACTTAGAGAAGATCCAAGTTTTGATGCGCGTAAAAGTTGTGTGAAAAGGGAGTTGCGTGGAAAAGTTAAAGTTGTGTGGAAAAGTTAAAGTTGCGCGCAAAATTTAAAGTTGCATAGAAAAGTTAAAGTTGTGCGCAAAAGTTAAATTTGCACATAAAGGGTGTAGTTGTGCGAAAGATATTTCGCGCAAAAAACAAATCCCGTATTCAAAAGCAAGATCTTGAACGCACAGGGTTGGTGTTGCATGCAATTGTCAGTGTAGACTAAATACATGTTTTGAAAATCCGGTTTAGTGGTTCAGTGATTTCAAGTGCATCAATTCAGGTCTTCGATGCAAGTAGTGTCTCATGTTGAACTGAGAGAAAGACTTTAATGCAAATCTATTAAAGATACCTTCAAGTCGATAAACTGAGTTCGACTTCTATCAAGGCAATGAGCTAGGGGGAGTCGATGGAAGTGGTTTGAGGGACGCGGTGAGCTTTCCCTGAACCATTGTAAAGGCAGTGTGTCTGACACATAGTGTTTGTGACCAAACCTTGTAATCCATAAACTAGTAAATATTAGTGGATTTTGGTATGACCGACACATTGTCGGTGTATGCTCCTTGGACGTAGCCCTTAGTGGTGAACCAAGTAAAACTGTTGCGTGGTCTCCATGAATGTGATTGTTTTCTTTTGGTTCTCATTAGTCTTACAGGTTTAACGAGTTCCTACCAACGTGGGAACAAGATCCTTGTTTTAAAAGAAAAAGTCGACACCCTGATTCACCCCTCCCCTCTTAGGGTGTCTTGGGGTCCTACAGTAGTGAGGGTTTATAATGTGATCATGGAGAGACTATACCCTTTTATACAGGTAATCAAAAATAAAAGAAAAATAAATATAATAACATTCAACACAAAAAAAATCAATAGTATATCCAAAAAATGTCATAGGGTACTGTAAAAAACATATACAATGTTATGTGTGTCATACAAAAGTAAATCGGATCCCCCATGGGTCGATCACATACAAACATGTCCAAAATTAACAAAAGTAAAAACTCCAGCACAACACCAAGGATTTCCCCATCCAGACCCAAATCTATCAACATCCTACATGTTCATCCATTACACCTCCTTTCAACTATGCACCAGTCACAGGTCCCTTTCCCTTACCCGTATCATGATACATGGAGTTTGCATGTGTCCCAAAGAGCTAGTGTGAGGTGTGAGTATGAACTTAGTAGGCCACCAAAAATAGTTTCCCTAGATAATATCCACATGTATATGGTTTCATGAAAATTTCAATGTATGGAAACCAAAAATATATCAACCTTTATCCAACTCATGCTCACTAATCCATGGTTAAGCATCCTACTTGTTTTGGTCAATGTAGTGTCGGATGATGTATCCAGAGTCTATACACACTCGGAGGTTCTCAAGGCCCTCCATCTAATTCCACTCAACTAATACAACTAATAGATTTTCATTGAAACTACCAAATTATCTATTTATTTTCCCTATTAAAACCAGTAATGTAGAAAATAGGGGTTGAGCCCATAAATAAGGGTTCTGTAATTCCAAGAAATAAACAAAAAAAAACAAGATAAAAAAATAAGAAACAGTGAGCAGAAGTGGAGTATAACAATGATATGGTGTGAAAATTATGTTGGAAAAAATGATGAATTGATGAAAGTGAATAGATTAAGGGGGAGATGATGAAAGAACAACCAATAAGAGTAAGTAACATATCATTTAAGAAACATGGGAAGTTATGATTATTGTTGTTAAATCGAATTTACAACATTCATGAGGTATCACCAACATCTTTTGTTGAGGATGTTGGTGCTCATTTTGGCGTGTTCAATGAATTTTCAATCACTAAATCACCAATCCAAAAAAAATGTAGTTGGGTTTTCCAAAATAGAATTTTCATTTGATCTTGTCAAAAAACCCTATGAAATAATGGTTCAAGAATGAAGTAAGTATGAACAAAAATCAATATTATTTCCTCTAAATATTATTTAATCGATGATAATTCATGAATTAAAAATGTAAAATAATTCTATTATAATAAGAACAAGAAAACATAATTAGAGTATAATAAATCTACAGCAACCCAGTCCTTAAACACTCCTTAATTTAAGATTTAAAAAATAATTTCCCGATAACAAAATCCAAGGATCTAGAGGTCTAGTTTCATTGGAAGATTATATACGTAAGTACATCATTTTAAACATAAGAAAACAACATCTTTATTTAAAACTCCACATATTTATCCTAAATCCCATAGATATTCCAAAACTACACAAGAAACCCTGGGGAAAATACATAAGGAAAAGTGTGATCTTGAAATCTTAGTAAGGGAAAAAACATGGATATAATGCATAACATGGGAGTGAGGAGACATAACATAATTTTATAATGAGAATGATCCTAAACATGGAAACATGGAATAAGGAAAGGAAATCATAAGATCATGGAATCATGAAATATGTGGCAATAACATAAGACATGATATAATTAACATAAGTCATGGGACACTCCCAATACCATCATCATAAAGTGGACAAAGTCTCATGATGGATTGGTTTCAGTCCCCATTTCTATAAAGAGAGTGGATAAAGCCCCATGGTGGATTAACTCCACTCCCTAATCCCATTAATAACATCTCATGTGATTCTTTACCAAATGCATTTTAGGGCTATATAATTTTAGGCTCACCCATCACATAACAAAAATCATACATATTCATGTCATATGAAGAAAAAGAAACCATAAATAAATCATAAGCATGATCAAACCCATGAGAAGGAATTGGGTTTCATAATTTTGATTTAAGGCATAATTGAAGGCTAAATCATAAGGATTCCCAAGAAAATTAGTAATTAAATCATTTTGAACATTCATAATTACAAAAAGAATATAGGTCTTGAACATGGGGTCCAAATGTAGAAAATCATTAGAAGTATCTAGGAGAAAAAAGAATAAAAACGTACCACGTGGGTGATGCTTTGTGAAATAAGTGAAGGATCTTTTTTAGAATGAAAGAGATTATTGTTTTCCATAAAAATAGAATAGAACCAAGTGGCTTATCCATTAAATAATGATGGTTTTTAGAAAATATTTATGGTTTGAAAATATTTTATGGGGGTGATGCCTGACATGAGATAAGAAATATGAAAGTTCTCTTAAACTGGGTTTACTTAAAAGTGGAAATTTTGAAGGGAACTAAAAAAATGTATAACCCCGGAAATGAAAATGGTATTTAATTAGGTATATATACAAGGGAAATTTATGAAAAAAATAGAAGTTCATGAGAAAAAGATTGCATAAACGTGGATAAGAAGAAAGAGAATGTGTAACTCAAAGGTAACGAGGATTGTTTGGAAAACCCCTTTCCTCAAGTACAAAAGTGCTCTGAACTTGCTCTTAAATTCACGAATAATTAAATTAACTTCATTAAATATATACCCAATAACCTTGTCCATCTATATTTAATTTTCTAAGGTATATTTATTATTATTTTTAATGATTTTAAATATAGTTTACAAATGTGGCCTTAAATTGATGATTTTTGCCACATCTATTTTGTTGTAAAATTGTGTTTTTAATGCTTGATTTAACATTAATTCATTTAATTGTATCTTTAAGTTTAGTTTATAGAGGATTTAGTGAAATTAATGAATTTATTAATAATAATGTTTGTTTTATCATTTAAATTGTCATTTTTTTAATTGTTGTTCATTATATTGTCCTTTTTTCTATGATTTGTGTATTAATTATTTATCTCTTTATATTTTTAGTTTATTTATATGAATAAGTTAATTGAATGGTAACTTTGAAATTCTTTTCTTTAAATAACTTAATATTTAGTAACAATAAATTATAATTCTTTTATAATTATTATTATTCATTAATTCTGTTAATTAACTACTTAGTTAATTAATTTAAACAGGTTATTTTTATTTTTATTTTTAATCATTTATTGTTTAATAAAAATTATTTTTAGTTTGAACTTATTTCATTTAAATGTTTAAGTAGTGTTTTTAATGAATTAACAATCGTAATTTATTGATTTATTCATTATGAATTTATAATCCATTGATTCTTAAATGATTCTTGTAGCAGCATCACCCGATCGGGGTACTGAAATCTCAAACCCGCGCTTGCTGTTGAAGGGATGACATAAGGTTGAAGATACCGAGCTCGTCGAACAAAGCCCTCACCGGTTGAAGATCACCAGATTCCGATTAGGCCGGACATCGTTGTTGGAAGCTTGGAAGGATGAATCAATTTTGTTGATTTGTTGGTGATTCTGTGTTCGTAGTTTTCATCGTGACCGAAGACGGTGCCGATCTGCTCTCTCTGAGATTTCACTGCAAGGAAGAACGGTGAGGATGAAATCAGGTATGAAGAAAGATGAAGTAGAATCGAGGAATAAGCCCTTTCCCCTTGAAGATGAATATTGTTGACGATGGACCAGTAATCTTGGTAGTGATTTGTTGAATTGAGTTTGGAACCGGTAAATTCTGGTCGAAGCCAAGAAGCAAAGTCGGAGGAGGATGATCGATTAGAAATGCACCTGCAGACTCAGATTCATCAAGGAAGATGACCTCTGAAACCAAAATCTTGTGTTTGATTCCGATTTATATGTTTGATGATGTCCGAACATGACAGACGAGGACTGAACCTTGAAGATCACCTGAAGCCGAGTCCGTTGAGAAGAAGAGTAGCCGGCCGAAACTGAGGAATCTGATGAAACCAGTTTTTATGAGAATTGTGTGGCCACTGAGATTTCATGTTGTACTGGCCTTGGATGCTGAGGAAGATGAACTGGGGTAATGGAGGTGACTAAGTTCAATGCACATGTTCAAATGCATGGTGGTGTTGAATCTGTGTGTTTACTTTGAACTGAAGGCCTAGCTGATTGAGTTGTGTGAAGGCTGGAGAAGGTGATTGGTTTGATGTTTCTATTCTTTGATGGAGTTATGAAATTGAAAGAAGAGTGGACTGAGACAAACTGGATTTCTTTAGTTACTTGCTGAGCTTGTGGAGACATTTTTTAGTTGGAAGGGTGAAATTAGTGTCACATCGTTATTGCAAGAAAGGAGGTTGCAAGACTGGGCAGCCGGTTCCACCTGGAGAAAATGTCTGTGAGGAAATTCCAGGTGGCTATCAACAAAATTTTGATTTATATTATGGGCAGACATTTTATATAATTTGTTGGGGGGAGAGTAGAGGCACACCAGAGTAGGGGTAGACGAGAGCGGGGCAACAACGACAAAGCTGCGAGAGCTCAAGATGCAGAGGAAATCAACTCCGATAGAGTATTTCTCGCTATTTTCTTGCTTTACAACCAAAATATAGAAAATTCGAAAATGTTGATAATACTCTTCTTCATTATTGAACTAAAAATATCCTCAGTTTTTATTGACATATACTAAGGAGAGTTCGCTAGATTGTGCTAAATACTTAACGACAGTTAGGTGCTCAACATACATTCTCTACAACACTGACATAAAAATGATAGCTTTTAGAGAAGATTTTTTTTTTCAATGTCGTGTAGTTTGATTCCCTAATTCATCTTTTGATTGCCCCTCCCCCTACTGTTTTCACATTCTCCATCACTTTCACATCATCCATTGTGTCAGTTTGTTTTCTTTTTGTTTGTTTTGATCGCACGCTTTTAGTCTTCTTTGTGGTTCGATATTCCTACTCACCACTTAACTAGTAGTTCATAGGTTTGAGAATAATTAAATTTGTCACGTTCTCAATAACGATGTCTTCAAATTTTGACGTCGTTTCCGGGGAAGACAGGTGCATTTGAAAACCAATAAATCTTTTACAAAAAACTAAAAATTTATAAAAATACATTTAAAAAACCTGCTACTATTTTTGTCACTATTTATGACGAAACTGCAGTCTCTACTTCCTTTTGGTGTGTGTTTAGACTTATTTTTGTTGTTGTTGTTCATCTTTTTGATTGATGAAGGTTTTAATTAGGAATTCTTAGTTGTGTGTTGTTGGAGATGGGTTAAGTTGGAGGTTGACATCAATTGTATTATATTTATTGAGTTCGTTGTGACTATTATAGACACATTGTTTGTCAGTGTGTCAATGACCATCCACAACAACATCTTCAAATTAAAGAAAACCAAAGTATTTGCAAGCCTGAATATGATAAACTTAAGTTACAAAATCATGTTGATAATGATGATATTCTTGAAAAAAATTCATATGTCTTCAAGAGGTATTAGAAGTGGAAAAAGAATATTCAATCATTATTATGCCACCTGAACCGGTTTACTTTAGATTTTTTTGATGAAATGGATGCTTGGGTAAAGAAAAATCTAAGAAATGATATTTTAAATGTTAAAAATCCTACAACCCGTTTTTATGAAATAATAGGAAATGAACACGAGTTGTAAGTTTTTTGACTGTTTTGAAGGGAATAATAAACTGTAAATCAATGATTCTAATTTTTTTAAAATTGATCTTAAATGTGATACTAACCATCCTCAAATGGAAAAACCCCACAAATTTTGAGATGGTTTTTGTTGTAGAGGAAAGGCGAGTGGATTTCGAATTGAAAACTAGTGAAGTTTATTTTTTCCTTGAGTTCTTCTTGAATTAAATGTTAAATTGGAGTCAAATGTTAACCAATTTGGGAGGAGTGACATTAAAATGGAATTTTCTTGTTTTATTTTTAGTAGGACAAATATGGAGTTCTCATTCCCTAAGGTTGGCATGCTAAAACCAAAACTTACTATGTCTATATTTGGGGATGATATTTTGGAACTTAAACCTAAAATGATGCATGCACACACACTTTTTGAACTTAGTAGAGCTAATTTTTCACAAGCAATGGTAGTTAGTTGCAATATTACATTTGTGGAATATTTAGAAGAAAATCAACACTTAAAAAACCCAAACTTGAATGTTTTCTAAATGAGTTTAAGCCAGAATTTCTCAGTATTTCATTATTGTCCTCAATTGTTTTGGGTAATGAAATTCTTGCTAAAGTTGAGAAAAATTTGGAAGAGGAGTTATTTTTTATGTCCAATGTTTTAAAATATGTTCTAAAGATTTTTTTTAAAAACCTCTTCTTAAATATGTTTTAAAAAACTCAGCCATAAGAACTTTTTTTACGGTTATGGGTGTTGTTGATGCAGAGGAGAGGTTTGTAAATTATGAATAACCCCTGAATAAAACCTCTACCTTGCCGTCTCTTCAAGAAGATTTCAATAATTTCAATTCTGATTTTTTTTCAGAACTGGACAACATGATGTTCAACTCTGAAAGGCAGTGTAATCAAGGGTATATTGAAGCTCAAAATGGTTTTAAATGTTTTTCGGTAAGTTTTTCTACCCAAAAATCACAATTTTATATTAAAAGCAATTGAAAAAAAACAATTATGGTGGTTCATGGATGAAAAACTACATCCACCTGGTGACTACGATTATTTTCTCGAGGAGTCTACTGGGGACTATAAACCCAACTCTTCATGGGAGGCAACCCATGGTTCTAAATTTATGCTCTTCGTTTTCTTTTTAAAATAATATGTTTCTCACTCTATTCTTATCCAACTCTTTAGTTACTCAACCTCTCTTTCAAATGGAACTTTGTTGAGATTTCTACAACATGATCTTTGACTTCTTTTCACTACCATAAGAAGCTACAAAATTTAACAATCTCCTTCAAGATTATTTTCCTTTTTCTCTAGCTACAATATTTGTTGAACTTTAATTTCTAGATTCTTATGTTACTTATTTCCATCTTGTAGGTACTACATCTTTGTAGCCATATTTTTTGAACATAAAGAAAAAAAGGAAGTATTTTTTATTTGTGACAATGCGAAGAGATTCTTCATACTTGGGGAGTAATAGTTTAAAATCTACATTTATAATCTTTTTTTTCATGATAAAAAAATTCACTACTTGCTGTTTGTGGTGCAATAAATTTTAGATTTTTTTAAATGGTGTTTTTCATGCTGAAATATTCTAATTAAATATGCTGGTTGTTGCTACATTTTTTCAGGGCCTATTTTTTTCCGAAAATTTGGTGTGCATATTTATTTTAACACTTTAGTAAAAATCATTATTGAACTTTAAATATTAACATGCATCTACTTTATAAACATTGAACTTGGCTAAAGTTGTTAGTGTAGTAACCAGTGAGTATCTTTTGCACATGTTGTGATTATTAATCTTGTGTGGAAAAATAATTTTTGAACTCTATTGAAACCCCTTAAAACATGAACCATTCACTGGTGAATTGAAAATCATTTCGAACTTTAACTTTTTTAATTTTTCTTCCACCATAAGTTCAAAATTTAGGAAAATGTTCGGGTTTAAGTGTGGGGGATGAAGTTTTTATGTAGTAAACTGTAATTCATTTAGTTCCCTTCCAAAAGCATATTTTTTTTTGAAATTGTGAGTTTTTGAGCATTAATTATGAATTTTTACTGGGTGAATTGTTTCTCAAATTTGAAGGTTGTGATTCCATTTTGAGGAGGTTTATATTTAATACCTCTTGAATTTAAATGGGTAAGTAATTTCCATTTTACTCTTGAAAAATGTTTTTCGGTAAGATATTGGGATAATGTTATACGATAATTATTTACTTTGAACTTTTTAATTTGAATTTAATTTATAAAATATGCATCAAAATGAATTATGAAATAAAAATCCTAATCTAGGTTTAACCCATTCTTTCATTCATTTCATTATTTATTCATCAAACCATTTCATGAGTTATTTATTCCACCAATAAATTTTCACTTCACCTCATCCAATGGTTAGTTTATTTATGATGACTTCTTTATTTATGTAAGTCTGTCCAACTAGAGGTGAATAGAATGTTGGACTTTCAGTTGGATGAAAATTGAAGTTTGTTAAATTTTATTTAATTTAAATCATTTTTGTAACACAATAACCGATTTTAACTCAAGAAATTTCATTTGAGAGGTAATTTACACTTTTTACTTGAGAAGATCCATGAGGGAAAATCGATATGAAAATCATTTCTTAGTAGCATTTCATCTTTTCCATTTTTATATTTATTTCCTACCATTGAATTTGACTAAATATTGTTTGAGGAAAGGTAATATATTAAGTGTGGGGGAATTTGATATGGCCTTAAATTGATGTTTTTACCACATTTCTTTAGTTGTGAAATTGTATTTTTAATGCTCAATTTAACATTAATTTGGTTAATCATGTCTTTAAGTTTAGTTTATAGTATATTTAGTGAAATTAAGGAATTTATTAATAATAATGTTTGTTTTATTATTTAAATTATCAATTTTTTAATTGCTTTTTATTATCTTATATTTTTTATCGATTTCTTTGATTTTTTGTATTAATTATTTATCTCTTTATGTGTTTATTTTATTTATATAAATTAATTAACTGAATTTTAACTTTTAAATTCTTTTCTTTAAGTAATTCAATATTTTGTAACAATAAATTATAATTGTTTTCTTAATTTTGTTAATTTATTAATTAGTTTATCAATTTAAGCAGGTTGTTTTTATTTTAATTTTTAATCATTTAATTTTTAATACAAATTATGTTTATTTTGATTTTTTTATTTAAATGTTTAAGTTTTGTTTTTAATGAATTAACAACTACAATTTATTAATTTACTCTTTAATGAATTTATAATCCATTAAGTTTTAAATGATTATTACAGTAGCACCATGTAGCAAAATTTAGAAACCAACCACGTAGCCAATTATAAGGGGCATTCGTGTATATGATTTTGATTCCCATTCATGTAACAAAATCATAAAATACCCATGTAGGGGATTTTCTGAGTAGACCAAATATTTATTTAAATAGGATACATGATCACATACCTGGTTCTCTCACCATTTAAATTGAATCCACCCGATCGAGGTACTAAAATCTCAAACTTGAGCTTACTATTAAAGGGATGACCAAAGGTTGAAGATACCAAGTTCATTGAACAAAGACCTCACCATTGGCCGAGTGCAGATGAAGATCACCTAATTCTAATTAGATCTGATATTGTTGTCTGAACCTTGGATGGATGAATCATTTTTTTTGATCAATTGGCAATTCCAATTTCTCCATTTTCTTTATGATCGAAGACGGTGCTGGTTTGTTCTCTCTAAGATTTCACTGCAAGGAAGACCTGAGAGGATGGACTTGGGTATGAAGCAAGTTGAATAAGAATGGACGAAGAAGTCCTTTCCCTTTAAAGATAAATATTGTTGATGATGAACCGGTAATTTGGGTATCATTTTGTTGAATCGAGTTTGGAACAAGTCAAATATGGTCCAAGACGAGATGCAAAGTCAAAGGAGTTCACATGACTAGAACCACACCTATAGACTCAGATTCACCATGAAAGATGACCACAGAAACCCAAAGCTTGTGTTTCATTATTATTTACGCTTGAAAATAGTAGAACTCGATAGGCCAAGACTAATGCTTGATGGTCACCTAAAGAAAAGTTTGTTGAGGGGAATATTGGCCGACTAAAACTGAGAAATATGAAGAAACCTAATTTAAAGACCATTGTTTCGACGCTAAGATTTTTTGTTGTATCAAACTTAGATGATGATGAAGATGAACTGCAGTAAATGAGGTGACTATGATCAATGTGCTAGATCAAATTCATAGATGTGTTCAATATATCAGTTTACATTGAATTGAAGGCCTGACTAATTGAGTTTTGTGAAGGTTGGTGAAGGTGGTTGGATTGACGTTTTTATTCTCTAATGGGGTTGATGAAATTGAAAGAAGATTGGATTGAGATAGAATATACTATTTTGGTGAGATAAAGGCTTTAACAGAATGGGTATGGTGTTATAAGAAACTAGGGTAGTGTTTTGGTTGATCCAAATCATTAGAATAGGTGGAGAAATGGGGAGGATATGGTCTCTTTATATAATTGAAGAAAAAAAACACTTTTGTAAAAACTCATTATTTTCCAATAATATTACTCCATTATTCAAGGATAAAGGCCCAAAAAATGGACAATAATGGTGTGGGGAAAGATAATTTCAATCTTTCCTCCATAATATAATATCCCATATATTTTCCACATTTTAAACCATTTTCACCTTGTTAAACCACTTTTACCCAAATTTACTCTTACCGCAATAATTCCACTTTCAACCATGGAAACTAATTTTAATGGAAAAATCAATATTTAAAATATTTACTTATTTGAATAATATTTTTTCAAATATGGAGATAACTTTATAAAATAATATTTCTAAAATTTATAGAAATTAATTTTAGTATCAGCACATATAACGTATGAAAACATTTCCTAGAAAAGTTCATTTTAAGATTAAAATTTATGTATGGGATAATATTATCAATGTTTTTTATTTTCAAGATACAAAATAGTGAATTATAAAAAAAATATGTGACTTTCAAATCAATCCAAAACTGAATTTTACCAAAATAATGGTCAATTAAATAAAAAACCAAAAATAGTTTTTTATTAGAATTAAAATATTACAATTGTTTTCTAAGGTTAAACATGGATTTTATAAATTTTTAAAAATATCTTTTTAATGCAAAAAAATATTCCATAAATAAAAATTTGATTAATTAATAGGTTTTATAAAAATCTATGTCTCACTTATATACTGATAGAAATCACTGTTTTGGAAAAAACTGTATTTTTTCACTATTCATCTGAAAATCAATTTTTTTGAAACCAAAAAATTAATCCTATGATTATTTTAACATGATGAATAAAAAATTAAATTTATTTTAAAATATTCAACTTATATAAGTGATAAAAAAATATTTTTAGATATTAGTTCTTAAAATGGAATAAAATCAATTTTTTGAAAATGAATTTTCAAGCATGAAATAGATCTATATTATTTATATACCAAAAGTTAATTTTTTTTATCCCAAAGGTAATATTATAACCATTTTATGGTACAAATAAAATATATGATTATTTCAGTTTTTATTATCTATATTACCTAATAAGACAGAACTATATATTCAAAAGGGAAATTTCTATATTTAAAATTTGGATAGTTACATTCTTCCTCTCTTAAGAAATTTTACCTGAGAAATTTAATTCCAAAAAATAGGGTGAAATAATTTTGGTTAATTCTATTTAATTTATTTTTTAGGCCCCCACATTAACTCTTCATACTTATGATTTTTCTTAAGTACCTTGACTAGCTGAGTTATCTTGTTGCGAACACTTTGTCTCTACAATCCAAGATCTTCACCAAATTCACCTCATAAGAGAGATCATTCTACAACTGTACCACCTATATATTTATTATATTTTAGGGATTGATTATGTACTTACTCAAGAGAGATACATGGAACTCCTCATGTACTTTAGGTAAATTTTGTGGGAGTGTAAGATGATATACCACAACTTTTATTTATTCAATAATCTATAAGGGGACAATGTATCTAGGACATAAATTCTCCCTTTTACCAAAACTAATGAATCTCTTCCATGGATATATATAGAGAAACACCTTTTCACTGACCTTAAACTACAATCCTCATCGATGGTTATCAACATAACTCTTCTATCAACTTTGAGTTGTTCTTATGTTTTGCTAAATAATAATGATATTTTATACCATTTCTTCAACCATAGTAGGTCCTAAAAACTTTCTGTTGGTCGGAGTGGACACTCAAGAGGGGGGGGGGGGTGAATTGAGTTCCAATTAAAATTTCTGTTAAAAACAATTTCTATTAAAACCCCCAATTTCAAAAACAGATTAAACTGTAGTGAATTTATACAGATTATAAAGGTTCAATTAGTTTCTCAAAGATTGATTAGTTCTCAGTAACTTAATCTGATGATTAAATTAACTTTTGAAACTGACTTACTGATCTATAATAAATATAAACACTTGCGAGTTTAACTATCAAAGTAGCCTTGAAAACAAATTATATTTCAAAGTAATAGCAACGGAATATGAAATAGATATGAATTGTATGGATAAAAAATTTAACTAAACAACACAGAGTTAACCAAGAGGTTCAGTCTCAAGCCGAGACTTAGTCCTCTCAAAAACTTATATAAGGATGATCCACACCCTGGATCGGGGTTCAACAGTTTACAACTGTCCAGGTCCAAGACCTCTACCACTGTTATCCATGGGAAACAAAACAACAGCTACCAGCTGTCCAGGTCACACACGACCTCTACCACTATCCACAGTGGGAAAAGGAATGAAAAGATAGTGAGTGAGGATTTTCAAATCCTCCAGTTAAGGTTCAGGAGACAGTGTGTGTGTTAAATACAAAAGATAACACACACTTCTCGTAATGTAAAAAGTAAATCACAGAGATAAAGATTTAGAGATTAGAAATGGCTCTAGTGATCTTCGTGCAGCTCTTGACTCCTTTGTTGATTAGAATTCCTTCTGAGTCTTCTTCTGGTTTTTGTCTGGAAAACAGAGTATCATCTGCTTCCTTGAGTTCGAGGTTCAGCTTGCTTATTGGATCAAAGAATGATGAGTTTTGTGTGGTTCTTCTTTAGAATAGATTGCTTGATTTAGCTCTATGTTCTGGAGGCTGATAGTCGTGGTCTCGTGAGTGCAAGTTCTCCAGTCGTTCTTGGCACGTTTTGAGCTTGATCGCCAGAAGTAGTTTTTTTGTGTGCTCGATCTCCTGTTTGTCTTTTGTCTCGCATACACACGTACTCCGTACTCCTTACACCTTACTATTTTTGTTTTATACATACACGATGTCCTCTTTATACCATTGCTTTTTGTTTTTCTGAGGAGGAAGGAATGATTATACTTTTTGATCGTACTTGGTACGGTTTCCTGAAATGGAAACACACTTCATTTAATAACATTAAATGCATCAAAAGTAACAAATGTAACCGTTAGTATAATAAACAAATAGTGTCGAGGATAGAGGATTTGACTCCATAGTTCATTATAGGTAGCCGTTTGTTTGTACACGTGTACAGTTGACTCGGTGTAGGGATCTTCCATTGGTAGCTCTTCAAACTCATCAGTGGCTCCTATCGGTAGCTCTTATTGGTATCTCCCTGTGTGCATCAGTAGCTCTTTCTATCGGTAGATCTGGCTATTGGTAGCTCTGGCTATCGGTAGCTCTGGCTATCGGTAGCTCTGGCTATCGGTAGCTCTGGATATCGGTAGCTCTGGCTACCGATAAATCATAGATTATTTAAACATTATTATTAACTGGATCACTGATTTGAAATAATTAAAGTGTAGATCAACAGTAATTGAGAATATCATAAAATATGAACACATAATTGGGATTATCAAAACATATAAATACATGATTGGGATTATCAAACCAGGTGAGGTCAACACTTTCATTCACCAACATTATCCCATCACATAGTTATTATACATATCTTACCATATAGGTATTCCTATGTTTCCCTATGAATGATTGAGTGGAAATTATTTTTTTATGAGAACTCAACCAACATAAGATGTTGGTCCCAACCTCCCTTGATGTCAATAAAGAAAGATCTCAATATATTCTCAAGTTTTTGGATAGTTTTTTTAGATTATTTACCAATTTTGGGGTGATAGTTCATATTTAAGTTTAAATCTTTGTTTAGAGCATACTTAAGGCTCTTTTAGAACTTTGAGATGAACCTCAAATCTCGATCATATTTAATCGATAATGGTGTTCTATTCGGACCTACCACTTCTCTAAAATATATATTTACATTCTAATTGAGTGAGAGGAACTTTCAAATATAAGTGGAGTGATAATTATTTGTAATATAGTCCACCATAACCCAAATTCCCCTTTTTATGTATTTGGAAGACTCATGAAAAAAATCTATAATTATGTTTTTCCATTTCCATGTAGGTATAAGAAATGGTTTTATAATCGCTTTGAATTTATGTCTCTCTTCTTTACCCTTCAAAAACTCAAGGCACAATGATTTATATTCCGCAATCACATTATTCATATTTACCCACTAATAGTTTTCTCATAAATCTTTATATATCATCATGTTTCCAAGGTGGATAAAGAATGTTGAGCTATGAGCATCACTCGGTATCTCCATCTACATATATCTATCTCTGATGGAATGAAGTTTTGTTTCCCAAATCTCATAACTCCTTCATCATTAATATTGAACTCAAAGGGTTTTCCTTTCTCAAATAATCCACCTTATTTTTTATCTCCGCATCACTCATGTGGGGTTTCTTAATTTTCTATAAAAACAATGGTTGAGAAATCAGTTGGGAATGGTAGGATGGTGTTCTTGGATTTAAGACTATCTTGTCTATCCTTTTCATGTCCAAAAATATTGGATCCCTATTAATCCTCATTATAGATAAGGTTACACGATCTTTTATACTCAGTGCATATGACACTTTATTCACCTTCCCAGGATGTTAGTGGATTGAGCAGTCATAATCCTCGATTAGGTCTAGTCATCTTCATTGGTCCATATTGATCGCTTTCAATGGGAATATATATTTTAGGCTCTTATGGTCTGTATATATATCACAATTCTCTCCATTTATATAGTTCATCTATATATTCAATGCAAATATTACCACAACCAACTCTAGATCATGTTTCATATAATTTTTCTCTTTCACGTTAAACTATCTTAATATGTAGGCTATCAATTTATTATTCTACATGATTACATAACCCAGAACCTTCTTTGAAGAACCACTATAAATCATAAATCCTTACCCACTTGTGGGTAGTGTGACTATAGTTATAGTATTTAGCCTCTTCTTTAGCTCCCCAAATCTCTCTTCGCATTCATCTATCTACAAATATTTTACTTCCTTCTATGTTATCTTGGATTGTGGGTTTTTAAATCATGAAAATTTTCTCATAAATCACCAATAGTACCCAAATAATCCAAGGAAACTACAGATATATCCTAAAAATTTTGGTCTAGAAATTACGCAACCACTTTAGTCTTTTAAGGGTCCACACATATCCCTTTACTTGTGATAATATTCCTTACAAATTATACTTTATCCATTGAGAACATACATTTAGTTTCTTTTTCATAAAACGTATCTGTCCTCAATGTCTTTAGCATATTACTCAAATACTCGTGTTTCTCCTTTATTTTCAATTATATAAGAATATCATATATAAAGGCTACCATAAATTTATTGAGGTAACCTCTATAGACTCTATTCATTAAGTCCATGAAGATTTTTGGAGCATTAATGATCTAAAAATGTCATGACTATGAACTCATAGTGCCTTTATCTTGTACAAAAGTTAGCCTTGGGAAAATCATCCATCCCCACCTTTAATTATTGATACCTCAGTAGAAGGTCCACATTATAGAAGTATTACAATTTTCATAATTTATCAAACAAGTCATAAATATATGGCATGGGATAATTTTTATTTATCGTGATATTATTGAGTTCATGATAATCAATACATAAAAACATCAACCAATCCTTCTTCCTAATAAAGAGAATCAAGACACCCCATGGTGAAGCATTCATGCATATGAAACCCATATAAAAATTTTCATCTAATTGATTTTTTAGTTCATCTATTTTAATGGGGTCTATTTTATAAGGAGTCTTGGATATCGATAGAGACCAAGGTATAAGTTTAATTGAGAACTCAAACTATCAATCAGGAGGAATACTAGGAAATTATTTGAGGAATACATTAGTGTAATCATTTACTATGGGAATGTCTTTAAGAGTGGTATTCTTATTTATTTCAATCACTTGATCCAGATATACTTTCTTATAAGGAAATAAAATCCATGATCTTGAAGAAGTATCCAAAAGAAGGGTTATCTATCTCCTTAAAATTTTATAAAAGTAGAGGGCAATTCAAGATATAGAAGGTGATTTATTTCTCCCAACAGGTGATATGGGCTATATATAAAGATAGTCAGTCTACTCCCATAATAGAATCAAATTCCACTAAAGGAATTATGACAAGTTTTTTTTGGTAAATTCAACCCAAAAATATCAAATGGGTAAGAGTTATGTGCACATGAGCCTTAGACCGATTGGTAAGGACTCCGTAAGTGTATCCGGGAGACCTGAGATCAAATCCAGGAAGAGATATTATTTTCGGGTACTGTAGCAAGTACTGTAGAAGTATTATAGTGGGAACTGTGCGATACTATAGTAGGTAAAGTAGCGGGAACTGTAGCAGGTACTGTTTGGAACTGTAGCAGCTGAGAATATGCCCCTATTTGGGCCTTAGGGCCACCAATTTGGTCCCCAAGTCCTTTAAGGCCTTCAGGCCACCCAGGCCTTCGGGTCAGTAAAGCCTTCGGGCCACCTCAAGGCCTTCGGGCCACCTTAAGAGAAGATGAAAACCAGACAACCTATGAGGAACATGCTCTACAAGGAGGACGAGCAAGGAGCTTTCACCACAGTAGAAGCTAAACAGATTGCAATAATGAGAGGGTATGACACCTGCCATTGGGACAAGCCTGTGCATGCACAAGAATTCCTAGCCGAACATCCATGCAAAGGTGGAGAGCTGATTTCACGATGAAGATGCTGGGGAGGAGCAGTTCCAAGTAGTTAGTCTGGGTTATATGTAATGTTTGAAGCCTACGGGAAAATGAATTCTTCTAAGGCCTATGGGCCATGTAATACTTATGCCTATGGGCCTTTTAAGGGTTCCACTTCACCCCTTGAAAGGTGGATTATCAAAATCAATAAAAAAATAAAGGCCTTTGGGCCATTGGATGGATGGGTAAGAGTTATGTACTTGATATTAAATAATAAATGCATTAAAAATTTTCACCAATAGCTTATCTTTTATCTATTGAAATTGTATTTGAATAGTTCTACTAAACATGTATGATATAAAAGAGTGTTTTCAAACAAAATCAAATAGTATGTTCTCTATTCTTGAATAAATAACCAGTGTTTCTATCACCACATCATTATCTTGATCCACCACTACAATAGTAATAACATAAGCCTGATGTTGATCTCTTGGTCGTAGGGTTGTTTTAATTGGTTATCATTGATTACCCATGGATTAGTGCGTTATTTTGAATAGCGTTCACGTTCCTTGTAGTTGAAACATTGAAAAATAGGCCGATGATTGATCTAGACATTTTTGTCTTCAATCACATTAATAGGCTTCTTTTTCTCTCTTTTACATGAATTGTATTTATTTTCCCCCTTTCTATACTCAAAAAATATGTTATCCACCTTAATATAGTTTTTTGGATGCTTCTTTCCACACTTTTGACATGTGGGATGTTAGATTTTCTTACCACCATGAGTCTTGTTTAGTGATCCCCCAGAGTTAAAATCCATTCTTTGCTTCTTAGCTCCAGTCACACAAGATCACTCAAAATCACTCATTTTCATCTCAACTTTGAGGGAACATCAAAAAACTTTTTCATAGCTGTCAAAGTCCCTAATTTTCAAAGTTTTATTATACTCAGCTTTAACACACTAAAGAAGTGACTGATTTTAATTTTGGTGTTAATGATAAAACCAAAGGTGTATTGTGAAATCCTTGGGAAGTTTTTGTCATAATAACTAATCGTTTAATATTCATTTTTCTTGAGTGCAGGGAAATAAATCTCTAATTTTATATGGAGTGTGTAAGAGAAATATTCATTGATAAATAACCTCTTGAATTTTCTCCACTCCATAGATTCTATGACATTAATTATCTTAATATTCTTGATTAGTTTCCACCACTGATCAACATCCCCCTCAAGGTGGTAAGAATCCAAAATGAACTCCACTTTCTTAGAGCATTAAAGGATAAATAATATCTTCTCAATTGATATTATCCATTATTAAGTGATTATAGGATTAGAAGATCCACTAAAACTTTTAGGCCTTTGAATCATAAAGGACTCAACTAAAACTTCATCTCTCAGAGGGGATTCCACCAGATCCAAGTTATTATTCATAACTTGAGTTAGTTATACTAGTAATTTAATGGGGTTACCATTTCCTTATTCAATAATTTTAGGAATTTAATTAGGATAGACATCGCATTTCCCATTGCACATTTCATTAACATGATTCCTCATACATCCCATTATTTTATAAAATAAATGATAGATAGGGATTTTAATACTTTTATTAATACATGTATAAAAGGTAAATCATAAACTTAGATAAAGTAACTCATACATGATGTGCATAAACTAAATTATTAATCCATAATTTTTAATCTACATTATCCATGGCCATTTTCTATTTAGTTATCTAACCCAATTAAGTTATATAAAGAAAAATTTTCAAATCCTTTGTAATGGTTTTAAATAGCATAATATCAACAAAAGAATATATCTAGAGAGTGTTAAGACATGTGTGCAGTTAGGACTCTTTGTTGTGAACCAAGTTATATTTGCTTTAATACCTAACACACCCTATTTAGGGTTATTACCCCTATATACAACTATTTCAAATCCCACATCAACTTGACAATATCATGATAGGGATGTAATTATAAGAAAAACCGCACAAAATCTGTAATTTACCAAAATTTTTGGATTTTGTCCTATAATTATGATAATCCATTGGACTTCTCCCTAGGTTTTTCACTAAGGATATATCATCATAATCTTCAAAAATAACTATACATTTATCCAATACCAACTATAGTGTTCCAATCCTTAAACACTCTTTAATTCACGACTTATAACATATTTTCACAATAATAAAATCCAATGACATAGATGTCTAGTGTCTTTGGAATATAAGATGCATAAGGACATCATATTAAACATAAAAAAATATTTATTTAAAACTCCACATTGTACTCTTAAAACATGCAGATATTCTAAAATAGAATATGATACCCTGGGGAAAGTACATAAGGAAAAGGGTGATGTAGAAATCCTAGTAAGTAAATAAACATGGTAATAAATCATAACATGAGAGCCATGATTCAAAACATGATATAGAAAAGAGAATGATTATAAGTGTAGAAACATGTCATAAGGAAATAAAATCATAAGATCATGGAGTTATGGAATATGTGACAAAAACATAATAAATGACATAATTAACATAAGTCAAGGTTTACTCCTAATACCATCATTATAAAGTGGAAAAAGTCCCATGGTGGATTGCATTCACTCCCCATTCCAATAAAAAGAGTGGAAAAAGTCCCATGGTGGATTATGATCATTCCTTAATCCCATACATAACATGTCATGAGATATAAATATTTAACCAATGCATTGTAGGGATATATAATTCCAAACCCACCAATCACATAATTAAAACCATATATATTCATTCCATATTAGGAAAAAGATACCATACTTAAATCATAAGCATGATCAAACCCATGAGAAGGAAGCGGGTTTCATAATTATAATTTAAGGAATAACTGAAGGATAAAGCATAAGGATTACTAATAGAATATGGAATTAAATAATATTTAACAATCCTAATTTCAAAAGGAACATAGGTCTTTAACATAGAGTTCCAATGTATTAAATTCATGAGAATGATCTAGAAGAATAAAGAATTAAAACATACAACTTGGGTGATGCTTTGTGAAATAAGTAAAGGAAATTTTTGAGAAGGAAAGAGTTTATTGTTTTTTATAAAACCAAAATTTAACTAAGAGGGTTATATATAAAATAATTATTTTTTTAAAAGTCATTCATGTTTTGAAACTTTTTTATAGGGGTGATGATATGCATGAGATAATAAATATGGAATATCTCTTAAACCATATTTACTTAAAAGTGGGAATTTCCAAGGGAACAAAAAACCATTATAACCCTAGAAATGAAAATAATATTTCACTCGATATACATGTAAGGGAAATTTATAAAAAAAACAGAAGAATTCATTGATAAAAATATTCCATAAATAGGAATAAGAACAATGAGAACGTGCAACTCAAAGGTTATAAGGGAGGTATGGAAGATCCCTTACCTAATGTCTTAAAGCATACTACAATTTCACATAAATTCATGAATAATAAAATTAAATCCATTAAATATATACCCAAGAACCTTATTACCTATATTTAATTTTCTATGGTCTATTTTTTATCTTATTTTTATTTTTAATATAGTATACACTTACATTGGTTACTCAGGGTTGTTTGGTTAATTTATTCACAACACTATCGGTTTGTTGAATATGGTCAAATGTTTTATAAAATAACTTCATGATATCCATAATTTTTGAGGTTTATTCCTCTATTATTCCACTAGGAAAATAATTATATAGTTTCAAAGGTTATCCCAAAAAAATCCAAATTATGAAATGAGATTGGAAAAGTCCATTTAAGGTAGTTAAAGTCATTATAATTACTTATTATTATTATTATTAATATTTATCATAATATATTATCATTACATAATATTAATAGTGTCTAAAATATCATTTTTTATACTAAATACATTTTTAAAGTCATCCATGCTAACTGGTCATGGAAAACAAAACACGTTGTTTATAGAGGCGGTAGTCCACACACATGCATGATGATGTTTTTTGTTTCACTTAATGATTTTTGAGGAAAGTATAAAATAAATATTCCATTATTATAATGAAATTAAATAATATTTAAAATTATATTTTTATCATACCTTCATGTATAGAGGGTAATTTAGGGGTGTATAAGAAGAATAGAGTTTATAAATGTTGGGATGAGAGTATCACTTTTCCCTTGAAATTTCTCCCTTGGGTAACTCCATACGACTCCTTAGCTTGGTGTTTTTGTGAGAAAAAGGATTCAAAGGTGGGGGTAGGGTTATGAGGAGATAATAAAGAAGTTTTTTTTGATAAAAGTCTTTTTAATGGGTAGATAAATGGGGAATAGGTTGTCTCCTTTTATAAGTAAAGAAAAGTGCACTTTTTTAAAAAAAGTCATCATTTCACAATAATATCACTCCATTATTCCTGGAAAAAGGATCCAAAAATGGAAAATAATGGTTTGGGGGAATATATAAGGCCAAAAATTCCCCTAAAATCCAATTTAACACATGTTTTCCACATGTTCTATCCATTTTCACTATTTTAAACCACTTTTATCCTAATTTACAATTACCGTACTAACTCCACTTTGAACCTTGGAAACTAATTTTAATAGAAAAAATTAAAATTGAAATTATTTAATAATTTAATAATTTTTATTTTAAATATTTAAGTTTTTTTATAAAAAAATTATACAATTTAGAGGAATTAATTTTAGCATTGGCGTATATAACTCATAAAAACCGTTTCATAGAAAAATTTCATTTTTAGCTTAAAATTTATATATGGGATACAATTATTAGTGATTTTTTATTTTAAAGACAGAAATTGGGTTAATATAAATCAAAAAAAAAAATTATGTGACTTAAATTATTCCAAAATAGAATTTTACCAAAATAATATTTAATTAAATGAAAAGTCCGAAAATATTTTTTATTAGAATTAAAATATTACTTTTGTTTTATAAGGTTAAAAATATGTTTTATAAATTTTAAAAATATATTATTAATGTATAAAATTATTCCTTAAATAATTATTTTATCAATTAAAAGGTATTATAAATATCTATGTCACACTTAAATATTGATAAAAGTCACAGTTTTGGAAAAAACTGTATTTTTCACTATTCATATTAAAATCATTTTTTGAGAAAATCCAAAAAAATAATCTGATGAAAATTTACATATAATGAATCCAAAAATGAAATTAATTTTATTATATTAAAATTATATAATAGATAAGAATTAGTTATATATATATTTTCTTAAAAAAATAAAATATTTTTTAAATAATGCATTTTAATGCATGAAATATATCTATATTATTTATATACCAAAATTTAGATTTTTATCCCAGAGGTAATATTATAAAAATATTATGTTCCAAATATAAAATATAGATATGATAGTTTTTATTATCTACATTACCTATTATGACAAACATATATATTTAGAAGTGAAATATATATATATATATATAATATGCGTCATCACATAATCTTCTTTGTCGAGATGCTCCAGTTCCACCTCACGTTTTTTCTAAACTACCTTGTCCATTCAAAATAATATGGTGTATGAATTAATTATGGATTCCTTATGAATGATTTATCTCTTATTTTTAAGAAGAATCACCTAAAAACTCCTTCCACAACTCATAATCAGCATCACCAACCTCAAATCGCTAAACTTCACAAGTTACTGGTCACTGTGGACTATATTCTACCTCATGTAACTATAGTCTCTCTAATACCAAAAATATCATATCCCCACTGTGAAATTTTAGATTTGGTTTCTTCTTCCTATCTTCTTATACATGCTTCGATGGCTTCTCATCTTAGTCTTCCTGAACTTCCCTTTGATTTCTATTTTTGAAATTCAATAAATTAGGGCTCCCTATGAATTAATTGGAATTTAATCAGTCTAAATACACCCTTATATAGGTTTAATCCATGGGGTGACCTTGATGTTGATCTACTGATGCACTGGATGTACCCTTACGTGAACTTTTGAAGTGTGGGGTACCCTTATTCAGCCTTTGAGGGATATGGTGAACCTTGACATAACACTAACCCTTACATGAAAATTGAGTTATATTATGGAAATATATATAGGTGACCTTTATGTAGACCCATATATGGTATACCCATATGTAGCCTTTGAGATACATAAACGACCCTTACATGAGAACCCATCTATGGAGGTACCTGAATGTGAGTGGCTAATGTTACCCTAATATGATCTCCAGTTACCTTGAAGAAGTACTACTAATATAGATTTATATAGAATTATAATCCATGTGGATACACTTTTTCAAGTACAATGACCATTGGTGATACATTTACAGAGGTAAATTTACCTTGATGTGAGTGGCCAACTACCTTTACACATCCATTATAACTTAATGCTACCTTTACTTAGGTCATCAAAACTACCCTTATATGGGTACCTTTAAGCTATAAATACCCCTATATAATTTGAATCAATTCCAAATTTGGAATAAATTATAAAAATATAATTAAACTAAAAAAAATCTATAATTTAAAATCAGAATTAATTTTTTTCTAAAAATAAATTTCTGAAATAAAATCATGGAAATTTTGAAAAAATTAATTCCAAAATTTAAATTTCATTAAAACATTGTAAAAATGAAATTTCAATGATTATTCACCAAAAAATACAACATATTTTTACTTAAAACAAATGAAAATCATAGCAAGAAAAATTGATAAATTAGGCTCTTAAAAACAAATATTTTATAAAAATATTGAAAGAATTACATATTCCATTCAAAATGAATTGGATTTAAAAAATTATGAAATAAAGAACATTTTATCATTAAAATTATTAAATCTCACAAAAATGGTGTATAAAACATGTATCAAAAAATATCCACATCAACTCCCCACATAATTAATATATTTCTTATCTTTAAGAAACTAGTTATAAAAATTCAGTGAAAGAAAATTCATTCCAAGAATTAAATAATCAAGTGCTAAAAATGATTTGGTTTTCCAATTTATTTTCCCCCATGGAATAACTTAAGTAGTAGAAATGATTTCCCTCTTCATAAATAATGTTTTAGGGAAAAATTGGTTTCTAGTTTTATAAAAATAAATGAAATTTAATTTTTTAAATATAGTTAAACAAACTTCAATACATATAAAATTATTCTTTCAAAATTATTTTTTTTCCAAGGTAAAGAAACTCACATAATGTAACATATAATTATTAGAAACAACCAGAAGATGTGTTATTTTGATAACTAAATGGAAGTATAATTAAATCATTTTATATTTTTATATTAAAGAATAAAAAGTTTTCAAGGATTAGGAGTTCATTTCATATCCATTTTGATTTAAAATCAAATGAGATTAATTTGAATCAAAAAGTTAATATTTAATTGAAATTATAAAACTTACTCCCAAGATTTAGCCTAGAGTAAGTTGGTTTCAAGAGATCATTAAAAATATTCATCGAATTAAATATATGGATATTAACCACCTCAACTAGAAAAATAGTTATCAAATATAAGAGAAACTCATAACCACTAAAAATGAAATTTAATTCTTGAAAAATAGTCAAATTAGAAAAAAATTAGGGCATTTTGATACCCTTTTTTACATATATCAAAATTTCATTTATATTTTTCTACTAAAAAATAGAATAGTAGAAAGTAGGGTCAAACCTAAGGGAAGGTTAGTGAACATCAAATGGATTTATTTAATTCTTATTCATCTAAAAATAGGGAAAACATGATTAAAAATGTGGTCAAATTTATTGAATGAAAATAGGTATGAAAGGTATTAAGAAATTCAGAATCTAAACTATGGGTTATCATAAGATACATTAAATAAAGACAATTTAAGGGAAGTTTAATTGATTCAACTTATTAAAAAGACAATGTTCAAGAAAATGAGGTCACTCAACATGAAAACCAGATCACGAAGATTATGATAAAAATATTGAGGATTAAAACTACCACAACATATCAATATTATCCTTTTAAAGTGGTAATTTTATGAATTAGTTATAATTGAGGTGATCATGGGACATTCAAAAAATGAACCACCAATTATTCAGGAATATTCATTCTTGAAAATTGAAAAACTTAATATATTGATTTTAAGTAAAGGGTAAAGTGAATTTGAAAAAATCTTAGAAGTAATTTTCATTTGGTTAATCTTGTACCAAATTCAATAAATGATTTGTAAATAAATTGCATAAGATAATGAATTGAAATAAAGATAGAATAAATCATGAAAATTAATGAAGAAACAAGCTATAAAATTTATATTTCACATAATTATTTTCCCATAGTATATGTTTACAAGAATAGAGGAAAACACAATGAGAAAAAATATAAATTAAATAGAAATAAAATTAGGGATGGAGGTTTCGTCTCTCCTGAGTTCATCTTCCACTCCCCCAATATATATATTTCTTCCTCCTTAAAGCACAAATCATGTTTATATAGATCCTATCCTTTTCTATTTTAGTTTAAGTCTATAAATGTATTGGTATGAAATGTCCTCAATGATCCAGTCACATATAAATGGTGGATATCTACCTTTTAAAAAGAATTATGCACCAACTCCCAACATCGTAACTCATAGCCCATAGATCCAACTTAAAATAACCAAATTCTATGTGTTTTGGGTTATTATAGATCAAATTATACCTCAGGTGACTCAAGTTTCTCCTAGAACATGAATATCAAAACCTCCATGTTCACTTCTTAATTCAATTTATTTTTCTAAGCATCCTCTATAAACATTGAAGTCTTCTCATCTAAGTCAGCTCGAAATCCCTTCTTATTTTTGATTTTCAATTTTAGAAATTAGGGTTCCTCGTGAATTAATTATAATTACATCACATTGAATCTACCCTTAAATAGTTTGAATCTATGGATTTACCTTCTTGTAGTTTAGCTGATGCACTAGATTCACCCTTAAATGATATTGTGAAGTGTTGGATACCATTATACTTCCTTTGAGATACATAGGGATCCATAATGTATCGTTAAACCTTACATGGAAACTGATTAACCATAATGTGATTTGTATATGTGACCTTTATGAAATCTATTCCATGTTATATTCATGCACAACCTCTGAGAGACAAGACTGACCCTTATATGATCACACATCCATGGAGCTACCTTGACATGAGTGACTAAAGTTACACTGACACGATATCCGGTTACCTTGACATAGTTCTGCTAATCTAACTTTACATATCATGTTGAGGAACATGAATACCTTTATTTAGGTACATTGACCCTTGGATATACCTTTACATAGGTACATTTACCCTGATGTGAGAGTCTAACTACCTTTACATAACCTTCATAACTCGATGCTACCTTTACACAACCATTACAACTACCCTTAAATATGTACCTCTAAGTCATAAATACCCCACTATGAGATTAATAAATTAATAAATTCAAAATAAATTCCAAAAAAAGAATTAAACCACAAAATTTCCAAATTCAAAATGAGAATTAAATTTATTTTAATAATATATTACTAAAATTAAACCAAGGAACTTTTGAGGAATTTAATTTCTAACTCAAACTTTCATTAAAACTTTCTCAAAATAAAAATTCAATGATAATTCACCAAAAATAATAAAATATATTTTTTATTAAAAAATTAAAATTAAATAATATTCAATCAATTAGGCTCTTAAAATCCACATTTTTATGAAAATATTGAAAGAATTATATTTTTCATCCAAAATGAACTACATTCAAAATACTATAAATTAAATCATATTTTATCAATAAAATCACTAAAAATATCACAAAAATGGCGTAACAAACATATATGTAAAAAATGTCACAACAAGTTTCATCACACACAATATATTTCCTATCCTCAAAAAATAACTTTTCCAAATTCAGTAGAAGTAAATTAATTTCATAATAAAAGTCTCTTCATGCCAACTAAGAACTGATTTTTGAAAATATTTTCCCCCATTGACTCTCAAGAAATTATGAATGATTTATCTACTAAAAATAATTTTTTCAGCCAAAATTTGGTTTGAGTTTTACAGAAGTGATTTATTTCTTGAAAATTTGAAAAGATTTATACAAAATTCACTTTTCAATTAAATTTTATTCCAAACTTCTATTTTTCTCCTAGGTGAAGAAACACACATAATTAACATGAAGAATCATTATAGAAAACCAGTAGATGATTGAATTTAATAATTAAAAGGAATCATAATTCACTTATCCTCTATATTTTTCATAAATAATATAATGTTAATAAGGATTAGGAGTTAATTTCATATCCCTTTAAATGAAAATCCTATGAGTTTAAAATCTAGTTAAAAAGTTAAAAACCAATTAATTTTGTAAATATTACTCCAAAAAATTTAAGAAAAGAAATATTTTTTAAGAGATAAATTTAAATTATGTTATAACATTGAATTTATGATAGAAAAATAAATTCTTAACCACTAAAAGTAGAAAAAAATCATCAAATAAAAAACTCACATGCATTGTAAATAAAAATGGTGATTAAAAACAATCAATTTTGTATTTTTTAGGGAATTTAGATATTTAATTTGTAAGATATATCTTATCATAATGATAAAACCCTACCTCACACTTAGAAATCAATTTTACCCAATGTTGAATTATAAGGTGAGAGAAAAAATGAAAAAACTTATGATCAAAATCATGTTCATGAGTCATAATGAATTTTATAATATCATGCTTGCCACAAATTCAAACCAGATTCATAGAATATATTTAAAATTGTACTTTATTTTTTTCTTAAGGGAAATAGATAAGTATTTTCAATAAATATCAAAAGGTATCATGTTTGTGTAATGATTTTAATAAGTATAAATATTTTAATACATATTTCAACAAAAATAAATTTTTAGAGTGGGGAAATTGCCCCACACTTAATTTCATGCAGTTACAGAATTTAATAAAAATAAAAAACTCTAAAATAGTTTAAACTATCTATCAAGAAACATAATTTTTTTTAAAAACAATGAAATGGGTAGA
Source organism: Viscum album (assembly GCA_963277665.1). Taxonomy (NCBI): domain Eukaryota; kingdom Viridiplantae; phylum Streptophyta; class Magnoliopsida; order Santalales; family Viscaceae; genus Viscum; species Viscum album. The sequence goes on from OY728137.1 coordinate 1,164,260,056, forward strand.
TAAAGGTGCAAGATTTAAACAAAACTCCCCTGATATTGAATCCATAGTAAACGTGGTTTATCAAATAACAACTGTTTTTTTATTTGAGAGAATTAATTTGGTTGATCAGTTACAATCACTATAAATTTAAATAAATTTACATTAGATTCTATATATTTATATAAAAACAAAATATAGTTTGGTATGGGTTTATGGGAAAGTGATTCAGAATTTTTTTCGGGTTCATATCATCTTTATCATTGTAAACTCTTGGAATTATGATCAAATAATTTGTTTATAAGATTTAGTTTTTTTATAAAAACAACAAAGAAAACCATATTAATATATTGAAGAACACAACAAAAACTTTTATTACAAAAAAATGAAAATAAAATAATAATAATAACCATGAATTGGATCCCACAAATAATTGAGTTTAAAGTCCCCAATTAGACTCAGTTAAAGATCAATTTTCAAATATATAATTGATAGAAAATCCATTTATATTACCTTAAAAACAATGTTTAAAACTTTACCTAATAATAAATAATGGTCTATTCTATTCTCATACCAGATCTTTAGCCCTATTTACATGTACTATTAGGATAGTGAAGGGTCTATACCACTTGGATTTGAGTTTTCTTGTGAAAACATTTTATTGGGAATTAAACAACAACACTCTCTGTTCAACCTTAAAATACCTATTTTGGATGATTGAGTAATGATAATCCTATATTAATTACTTTTATATTCTATAATTTTTATATTATTCCATTAAAATATCATCAAGTTAACTTAGCTTCATCAACCTTATCTCACCAGTAGATTTAAAATCAAATTTTACGGCATTAAATTCCCAAAATGACTTATTTTTAAGCTCCACTTATAAATGGAATTATTTTTCAATGATAATCATTCATGGAGACATTCATATAGTATTTTTAAATATATTTATATAGGTCCACAAGGGGTCATCTAACCTTAATGAACAATACTTAATTGATCCACATACTGTTTTCTCTAAGATATTTTTAAGCTCAATATTTAAACCTATAACTTGGACACTAGAGTGGGGATGTTATGGAGTTCATGTCATGTACACACACCCATATTTTCCATAAAATATTTTAACATGATGTTCTGTAAGTGGGTACTATTGTCTATAATTAAGGTCTTGAGTACCCTAAATATAGAAAATACATCATTTTTAATGAATTTAACCACACTATTTTCTTGGTTATTGGGTATCTCTACAATCATAACCATTTGGAAACATATTATATGGATAGTAATATGTATTTATTCCCATTAGAGGATAGGAAATGTCCCATAAAATCCATCCTCCACAAATAAAATATTTAGATCTCTACAATTCTTATTTGTGGTAACACCAGTAATCTATCAACATTGCCTATGCTTTGGCATTTTCACAACCCACAACATAGAGTCTTGTATCATAAAAAAGTGTATTCCCGTAAAATATATCTTTTATCACTTTTTGGGATATTATTTATCCCCCATGGTGTAATACCCATGTAGAAGAGTTTCATCCTTTTAAAATGGACAACATCACTTCCTTGGGAATGCACCTCCTAAGGATTCCTTTAACACACCTTTTGAACAATAAACAGTCATTCCAAAAGTCATAATTAAGGCCTAGAAAGAATTTATTTATATGATTTTTTGTGAGATATATTATCATCAATACCATATTAAGAAAATTTTCAAAATCAACATACCAAGAAGTTTTCTTAACTGAAACTACAAATAGTTTTTCATTTGGGAAAAGGTAATTGATCTCTCCTATCACATTAAGTGTTGGGTATCCTAGATAGGTGTTTAAGAAATATATATTTAGCTCCTTTATTATCTCAAATTTCTAAATCCAATTATTATAACAAAAGTACCCACCTCATTTGTCTTTGTATTTCATATTTCTTTGTTAGTATGTATTTTAGGGATATATGGTTAGTAAAAACTATGAATTTAGATCCAATTAATTACTACCTAAAATTATATATGGAAAAACAATAAGAAATAATTATTTCCCATTGGTTGTGTAATTTATTTTATCTTCAACTAGTAACTTATTAGTATAATGTACCACTTTTAGCCTTTTCTATTTCCTTTTCCCCAACAAAACACCAAAAACAAAGTCACATGCAACACAAATTAACTCAAAGGGATACTTCCAGTCTAAGGTAGTGATTATAGGTTCTTAGGTCAATTTATCCTTGAGAATATTGAATGATTCCAAATATTTTTCATCAAAATAAAAAGGAACATCCTTAAAAAGAAGAGAATAAATAGGTCTAGTGATCCTTCAAAAGTATTTAATAAATCCCTGGTAGAATACAAAATTTATTAGAAACTATTATCTCCTTTAATAATTTTTGGAGGTGGGAGATTTGAATATCCTAAATCTTATAATTTTAAACCTATATTCCCCTATTTTAATCATTATAACCAAGAACTATTCCCTTGGTTACTATGAATTTTCATTTTTTTTAAATTAATAACCAAGTTGGTCTCTTGACACCTTTTCAAAACTAGTTCCATTTTATTAATACAACTATAAAATGTGATTCTACTATGGAAAATTAATTCAAAAACACATCAATGATACTGTAAATCTTGTATAATAAAATAGACATCATACATATTTGAAATGTAGCTAGGAAACCATACAATCTAAAATAAATTAATCTGTAAGAAAATGCCGCAAAGGGGCATGTGGATGTGGGGTTATTCTGATCCTATAATGTTATATAATTCTAGTTGAAACTAGAATAACCATATAGAAAAGAAAAAAAATCATTCTCAACTATCCACCCAAGCATTTTGTTAAATAATTTTTTATGAAAATGATCCTTTATAGTGGTTGAGTTAAGTTTCTTAATGTCAATACATGCTCTCCATTTGGTCACTTCTATAACCTGATTTTTCTAATCCTTTTTCAATTGTTATGATAGTGAAACCTACTTATTAAGGGACCATTTGAATCATACTAATAAAAGGGTTATCATAAATAGGATAAATTATCCCAACATCAATAAATTTTATCACTTATTCTACCACAACTTATTTCATGTCAGGGTTAAGACTCCTTTGTCCCTTAACCCTTAGATTATGATTAGGATAAATTTAAATCATGTGCATGAAGAATAAAGGGGAAATCACTTTGATGTAATATATGAACCATCCTATGGTAGTTTTATACCATTTTAATATATTCAATAGCTTTTATTAATGATTTTTTTCTAATTCTGTAGTCTTGATTACTGACACTAAAGCATTATCACCCATTTTTTTTATTTCAAGTGAAATAAGAGTGGTTTAAGCTCAACATGTGGTTCTTCTTGGATGGAAGATATACTCTTAGGACTATGTGGCACAATATCTTCAATAAGTTTCTTAAAGAATTAATGAGGGATAAATAAATCCTCTTCTTCATTGTTGTTGAAATTAGACTTCTCCTCAAACCTAGTTTCTAGTTCTAGTTTTCAGTCATTTTCCTTAGAGAATTTATCAAGATAATCCAAAAAATAACCCTCATATGTATCACATGGATCCACCTCATTACTATATATAATTCTAATAAAAGGTTCTACATTATAGGGTCTTTTATTAATATCTTTAACCATCCTTAATAATTCTTCTTCTAAATTATCAAAAGGTTCTCAAAATTTATATAAATAATCCCTTGAAAGGTTATTTTCTAATGTGGTTTCATTATTATTTTTAAAGACATTAAATTATTTCTTTTTATCACACAAATTGAATATTAATTTTCCCTTAGAAACATTAATTACCACTCCTCTATTAGAAATAAAAGGGTTATTGAGAATAAAAAGTAATTCTTTATTATACTCCATGTCTAAAATAATAAATTAATTTGGTAAAAATAATCTCCCAACTCCTACTATAAATTCATCCACTCTCCTAATGGGGGGGATTGAATGATCAAAAAACCAACTGAAAAAACACTGTGATGGGTTGAAAATCTCCCAATCTTAACTATAAAAATATTAAGCAATAGATTAAATTGATTCTGGTACCTAATTATTAATTTCATTTCGTTTAGAAACTATTTCTTATAGTGCATGGGACAATAAAACTACCTAGATCTTTGATCTTGGAAGGCATTCTATTCTGAACAGCGGTGCTACTCTCCTCTATTAGTTTGTAGGTAATAAACCCTTCCAAAGTTTTCAAATTTGACTTGAATTTATTTTATAATTTATAGTGTGATTAGATATAAACCAGATCATTGAGGATGGTAATATTGATTTGGAGCATCTTGAACAACTCAAGGAACTTGAGAAATTAAGGTTTATATTTTTTTATTCAATATTTGAGGGAAAGGAATTGTTTGGGATATATTTCTAAAATTAGTAAGCAAGTACTCATGTTCTTACTCAATAATTTATTTATTTTTATTTTAATTAAATTTCAAACCCTTTTCATCTTCTATTTTAGTTGTAATAGTAGGTTTTATTTTAATTTTATCATAGCCATTTAGATTTATAGATTTGTAGTTTTCCAAACTTTGGTTTGTAAATTCATTCATAATTCCATTTTGGATAACCTTAGGATCATTTATTTATTCATGATGTGTTCCTAGTGGTGAATTCCATGAAATTATCCCTAGGGTTCATTTCATTTGTTCTTGTAAGTTTCCATTTATCTCTTATCTTCATGCGCCTAGCTAGAAATCCCATTTGTAACTCTAAATTATTTATCCTAGAATATTTTTGTGATTTATCTGAATCATGTTGGGATTTTTGTGAATAAAAATTATCTTAATGTTTTTCTTATTTATAATCCATTCTATTTAACATATGATCTATCCTATAAATAATTTTCCCCTCAAAATTCCCATTAGAATCAGAGGATATAACCCTTTTCTAATTTTAGAATTGTTTCTTAGGATGTGGTGGTAATCTAAGAGTAGTTATTTGTATAAATACTATATTCTATCTCCAAGGGATTTTAGAGTAATTCTTATATCTATGATTTTAGTTTTTATAAAATAAATCATCTCTCACTGGTATGAGGTGAACCAAGATAAACAAGCATTTATTTTACATAATTACAATAATTAAAAAATTTCATTCCATAATAATCTCAACATTCCATGAATTGAGAGGTTTAGTTTTATTTGATACTAGCTACATAAGAGGCTTATTTTACAATTATTGTGAGTATTTCCCTATTATTTCATTACACTAGATCTTATCCTAGATGTATCATAACATATACTCATCCTCATTACTTGGGAATGGAAACATTAGAAAGGGGTGATATCAAACACTTAGTAAGGTAATAATAAAATTTAAACATGTTACCCAGGGTGATATCATAAGAATATAGATAAATCTTTGATTACAAGAATATGAAATCATAAAAACTATTTATATTGAATAATTATAGAATAAGTAATCCCATATGATCAAACATATAACATATTTGAAAGACTATGAAAAAATGAGATATAAATCATGAGTCATGGAAATTGAATGGTCACACATCAAAATACTTCAAAACAAACATAAGAATAGAAACTAAACATTTTTGATTAATCATCACCACCTATTTCCTATAGTAGATCCGGTTCCACAACTTGTTTTTCATAATGAATCTGGCATCAAATTTTTTTCCCATTTTGGATTAGAAATCACATCCCTTTTCCCATTTTTATTATGCATCACATCATATTTCCCATTTTGCATATAGCATCACAAAATATTTCATTTTTTTGGTTTAGAATCAGAACATCTTTCCCATTTTAGATTAAGTATCATAACCCGTTTCCCATTTTGGATCGAGCATCATTACTCGTTTCAACATTATCACATGAGATGTAAAGATTTACACAATAAATTTGAGGGGTATATTGAACAAAAAAATCACTTAAATATTAACCATATATATTTTTTTGTAAGAAAATAACTAATTATCACATCATTAAACCCTTGAAATAAGAATGTATTTCACATTACATTTCCAAAATTGATCGCATAAATAACCACATAAACTAGATTGATTGATACCAAATTAAATCACCTAAATAATAGCTTCATAAAATCATTTAAAGGGTTGTTTATAAAACATAAAATCATATAATATATATCCATTTAGATAAATAAGAAAATTGATGTGAAATCATGAAATAATAATTTGGAAAACTTTTTTTAACATTGTTAAAAATGAAGTAGTTTTGGATCATATTAAAAAGGCATTTTCAAAATAGGTTTAGTAAAAACATTTATAATATTTTTATTATAAAAAAAATTTCAATAATAGAGAAATGAAAATGTCATAAAATTTCTCTATAGGAAATGTGAAGCTCAAAATTAAACATCTAATTTTGAAAGGAAATGAATTTTTTATATTTTGAAATACCTTTTCTGAAAACCCACATAGTAAAAAGAGTAATAAAAGATGTATTTTAAAATTGGTAATAGAAATTATGAAAATCACATAAATTGATGCATACATGGATTTTAAAATATGAATAGACAACATTCACAGTAAGTGTAAATATGGAATTGATGCAAAGATCTAATCAAGAGATGGATGTTTGTTATTAATAACATCGTGCTTTTATGTATGAAGAAGAAATATTGAATCAAAATAGAAATTTTAACAAAGAAATAAAAGTTAACATCATATAAAATTTTAAATCAATTAATAAAGAGAATATTGAAGGTCAAAGTTCAAATGAAACCATATAACTCTAAGAAATATATTTGAGTTACGAAAGTCCCTTAAGGATAACATAATTTATGAAGTAAGAAACTTTTGTAAAGGGGTTTATGTGGAAAAAATTTAAATCCCCAAAATTCAGGATAAAATACAACATAATAAAATCATAGTGCATAATTTACCTACCTTATATGTAATATGTTTAAGAAGAACAATTATAACTCAATGAACGAGGATTGAGTTAGCAAAAACCCTAACAACTGAAGAAGCATTTAAATAAAAACCTCTTGAAAGATAGAGAATAAAGTGAAAAATAAAATAATTTTAATAAATGGGTTTTCATGATATGGTAACTCAATTTGGTAGTATATACACAACATAAATTAAATTAGGTGTACAATACAAAACATGTCTCAAATAGAGGAATTTGTGATGAAAACCCTTACCTTAGTCCTAATACATTCCACACTGACACCAAATGTCATGGATAATTAAATTATTATTTTTAATTACATATCCAATAAACTTATTCAAAGCTATAACCATTTAAAATACACATTTATAATCATTACACACACACACACAGATATATATATATATAAGTTATTTTTTACCTATTTTTCAACATTAGGTGTTTAAGTTTTTCCCATTTGTTAAAGATTCATAAGAGTAGTGTATGTAATAATTCATCTACAAAATTTCATAATTATAATATCATTAATGTTACTATATTGTATTATTTATAATTATTTATGAATTTTAATTTCCTAGTTTTTATCCTAGAAGATGAAGTCGACAACAAGAATTTTTCGATAATTTTTAACCAATGAACGGCCTTTTCTTAATCAATGAGTTAAATATTAATGTACCATTTCTAGAAAAATATTAATTATTTACATATTCATATCATATTATACTAGTAATTATGTTATAATAATAATACATGAAATAATTTTATAGCATTGTTCAAGTAGGTGGTCAAACTGACCCAAACATGAGCATACCATGATTAATGGTTGATTACAAGGCGATTTATTTGAAATATCATTATACAGGTAGAATAATGATATTATTTATTTTTTATTAGTTATATATATAATAATTTTAAAAATTAGGTGAAGAAGTAATGGATATGAAAAAATTATATTGTATGAATAAATCATTTTTCCTCTTAGTTATCTTGTTTAAGACAATTAATTTTATAATGGTTGTTTATCATTCATATCATTAATAGGTTATTAAATTTTTATTACTAGAGCCTTATTCATATCGTAAAAATTATATTTATCCTTTAAAACCATTATTATAACCATCCATCAAATATTTTAATGAAAAACAAACACGTTACTTCATGGAGGTGGTTGTCTGCACACACACATTTTTCACATTTTTTTTATAAATTGAAAATGGAAAATGGTTTTAATGATTACACCATAATTATAATAACATATAAATATACTTAGGATAAATATTTTATCATTTTATTATTTTTTAGTGAAATTTGACTAAGTAGGGGTGCATAAAATAATTGAAATGAGAAAGAGAGGTTAAAGACTTATACCTTACTTCTTAGATTTTCTCTTTTTTTGAATGGGGTTAAGCCTTTGAGGGATGGTATTTTGATATAATTATAATTTAAAATTCTACAACCCCTTAGGATATTATTATAATACCTAAGCATTAGATAATCTCTAATTTCAATTTTGGGTGGTGGTTTGGCTAGAATGGATCTTTTAGAAATCTCTACAAGCTTGAACTTCTCCCATGTAGGGTTTCACTCAAACCATAATTGCTTGAGTTTGGATTGGAATTGGTCTAGGGAAAACTTTAATAAAGATACATCCCTTCCATGATTAAAAAAATGGCTTCATAAGGAATACTTATTCTTCTAGATTCCATTTCTTTCTACTTTCTATATTGATTTTGTAATATAGTCACTTATATTTATACCAGATAATTTAACAAATATGTTTTAATGGTCATATTTAATATTAAAAAATATATAAAGGTTTTTCATTATAGTTTGGTATAGTGTCTGAAAAATTATATTTAATATATTATTTATTTAAGGATAATATACAGTGAAATATCAGGTTATCACATACCCCCAAAATAAATTATGTCTTCAAAATTTTAATTGTCACTTTATAAAGGAAATGTTTAAGGGCTTCTTAATGATAAATATGAATTTGGGTATAATTTCTAATTGGATATCAACCTTACAAATTCAGAAACATAACTTTCGTCTCAGAATTGGATAAGTCCTTATATTGAGTTTTTTCCAACCATTTGAGACAAAATTCTATTTTTATTTGGTATTAAGTCCCACATTATGTAATTTCCTTATAAAGGGTGTTTATAATCATCCTTAAATTGATATAATATCATAGGTTGATATGAAATGTGATATCATTATTCAAAATAATTTTTACTCTAATTATAGATATCCAATCCATTTCTAAAATCTCTCTAAATTTTTTTAAATGGAGAATAATTAGAAGTTTTCATAGATAGTCAAATCATTGGGGCGATAGATCAATAATCTTAGAAAACTTCTTTAGATTACTAGGTTGGCTATAAGTGATACAAATATGAAGTGTAGTGTGAGTTTACCTTTTACCTATTACGTTTATAACCTCATTTCAGTAATAGAGTTGTTCCCTTACTCAAGGAGGTCATCAATGCCGATTTTCTTCAATATTCCAGAGTTATAGAATTTATTTTAATAATTCCCAAACTCCTTGAATTTGAAGCATTAAAGAGTTGGTGAAGCATTATTGGGGACCCTTTTCCTTTCATTGGCCTTTTTTCCACCTTTCAGCAATAAAAAACTTGGTGGATAGTTCTACCATATTTAAAACATCTCCCCAACCCTCAAAGGAAAATTACTTGGTATCATTACCAAATTTTTTACATATAGGTTGTTGAATATTCCTTCTTTCATTAGATTTATTGCATAAATTTTTATGATTCTCTATCTTTCTCTTCTTTGATGCACCATGAATTTCAACTATAGTTGCATTGATAATCATATTTCATGATAGTTGGTTTCGTATAATCAAAGTATTTCTTAGTACATCTCTCATTATAATGGGTTTATTTTTGAGATATTCACTACATTGTCCCTCACACCCACAGTTAACTTAGTTCCTTTTAGTTCTAACCATCTCTAAAACTAAAATGGGTTAACATGAGTTATGAGCATTTGAAATCATAAGGGATTTTCATAATAAATTTTATATAAGGGATTAAACCTTAAATATTTTTAGATTTTACATCATCATGTCATCCTATAATTAATTTATTCTAACCTATATAATTATTGGTTCAACATTATGGTGGGTTTTCTCATACATCTTAACCTAATCCATAAAATAAACCATGAAATCAATCCTTCACAATAGTTTGTATAGGGAATTTGATTAAACATAACATATCCCATGAGAGTGTCTACCTAGGTATATAGTCTCATCCCCAATTATCAGGAATCAGGGTGATGATCAAGTCAAATCTCAACTAACCCTTTTTCGGGTGATTACCCTTAGGTGGATATGTTCTACAACCACATCCACTTTCCAGTATCTAGACAAGGATGTATTTCTAAGAAAAACACCCACTCGAGACTTTAACAGTATTTCAGGATATCATACTATACTTAGAATCATCTATAGGGGTTTTAAAAAGTTCTATCACTATAATCATAAAGGTAACTAAACTAATCCCCCAAAATACTAAACATTTTCTCTCTTACCAACTGAGGTAACCTAAAAAAACATGCCTTTATTTTATATCATTTCAATAATTGAAACATTACATTACATAATAATATCAATAACCTAACAATTGAGAGGTTTATTTTATTTGGATAATAGATATATAAGTGACTTATTTTATGATTCTTGTGAATATTTCCTCATAATTTCATCATATTAGATATTCTCCTAGACGCCACACATGTTAAAATCATCATCATGACTTGAGAAATGGAAACATAATAAAGGTGTGAGATCAAACATGCAATAAAATAATAATAAACCTATAAACATGTTATCCACAGTGAGATCATAATAATATGGGAAACCATAATTAGCAGATAAATCTTTGATTAAAATAACATGGAATCATAAAAACTATTCATATTACAAAATTAGAGAACATGTAATTCCATATGACCAAACATATAAGATGACATAAATACTATGAAAAAACGATACATAAATCATGAACAAGGTGAATAACATATCCACATATCAAAATTGTGTTCACCCCAATATAATAATAGAAAATAAATATTTTGGATCAGGCATCACCACCTATTTCCCATAGTGGATCAGGCTTCAAAACCTGTTCCCCATAGCAGATCCAATATCACAAATCGTTTCCCATTTCGATCAGGAATCACAAACTATTTACAAATATTGATTTAGAATCAAAAAATATATCCCATTTTGGATTTGGAATAAATATCTATTTTCCCATTTTTGGATAAGGCATCACGATTTGTCTCCCATTTTGGATTAGACACCACATCTAGTTTCCCATTTTGGATAGAGAATCACTAATCATTCCACCATTATACCATTAGATATAAATTTTTAATCAATGAATTGGATGGATATAAATGTCCCATATAATAGTTAAACATTAACTATACATGTTTTCCATAATTAAAAAAATCTAATCATCACAACATTAAAACCCAGGAATAAGAATGGGTTTTACATTACTTTTACAAAATGTATCATATAAATAAGTACATAAACTAGATTGACTAATAAAAAATTCAATCACCCAAATAGAAACTTTATAGAATCATTTAAATTTTGGTTCATAAAACATATAATAAATTGATATATATCCTTTGAGATAAATAGTAAAATTGATGTAAAATCATCAAATGATATTTTATAAAACATTTTTTTAACATTGTAAAAAATTGAGTTACAAATCATATTCAATAGTTCTTTTCCAAAGTGGTAAAGTGAAATCATTTGGAATATTTTTATTTTAAAAAAATATCTAATAATGGATAATTTTAAAATATATAAATTTTTCTATTGGAAATGTAAATCCTACAATAAAACATCATATTTTTAAAGGAAAAGTGTTTTTAATATTTTGAAATACATTTACTGTAAACCCACATCCTAAAAATATTAATGAAAAAAATATTTTAAAAGTGGTAAATGAAAGTATTACGATCATATAAATTAATACATAAATGGATTTTAAAAAATTAAATGATAACATTTGTGGTAAGAGAAAACATGGACTTGAAAGAAAGAACCAATTAAGAGATAGACGTTTGTTCTCGACAATGTCATACTTTTCTTTGAGAGAATGATCAAGAAATATTCATAAATAAAAAGAGAAATTATCATAGATAAATTAAGTTAAAAATCATATAAAATGTTAATTAAATTTAAAAATATAATATTGAAGATTTAAGTTCAAAATAAACCATATAACATAAAGAAATATATTTGGTTTACAAAATTCCCTTATAGACAATATAGTTTACAAAGTAAAAAATTTTTGATAAAGGGTTTATGTTGTAAAAATATAAATCTCTATAATTCAAGAGAAAATATCACATAATAAAATAATTGGGTAATATTTACCCAATTTATATGAAATATGTTCAATAATAACAATTATAACTCAATGAAAGAGAATTAAGTTAACAAAAACCCTTAGAACATAAGGATCATTTAAATCAAAAAATATTAAAAAGAGAGATTTAAATTGAAATTAAATTACCATGAATAAAAGGAATTTTATGATATAATAACTCAATTAGGAATTATATACACCACATAAAGAAAATTAGGTGCATAATACAAAACATATCTCAATGAGAGGGATTTAAGATGAAAACCCTTACTTGGTCCTGATACGTTCTACACATGCATGAAATTTCATCAATAATTAAATTAAGTTTATTAATTACATAACCATGAAAATTATTCATAACTATATCCATTTATACTCCTAATTTATAATAATTCCATACATACATACATACATACATACATACATATATATGTTAGTTAGTTTTTACCTATTTTCCCACATCATATGTTTATAGTTATGCCCATTTTTACTAGTTTCATGGGAGTAGTGTCAGAATTCATTCATTTTAAAAAGGTAATAATTCAATGATCATTAATTTTACTTTAATATATGATTTATAATTATTTATGAAGTTTAAATTTTCATTCCTGAGTGCATTAGTATCTATCATAGAAGATGAAATTCAAAACAATCATTTTTCAGTGTTTTTAACCTATGATGGGTGTTTTATTAATTAATGAGTTAAATATTGATGTATCATATAAAAAACCAAAAAATATAATTATTTAAATATATATTATATTATACTATATATTAAGTTATTATAATCAACCATGATATAATTTTATAGCATTGTTCAAGTAGGTGGTCAAACCGACCCAAACATGAACATACCATGATTAATGGATATTATGAGGTGATTTAGTAAAAATATAATTATACTAGAATAATTATGATATTATTTAGTATTTATCAGTGTGATATATCAGAATTAGAAAATTTTGATTAAGAAATACTGGATACAAAACAATTACATAGTATGAACAAATTATTTTTCCTCTTAGTTCAATTTCTTAAGATAGTTAATTTTATAACGATTATTTATCATTAATATCATTAATTGGATATTAATTTTTTATTAATAGAACCTTATTAATTTCATAAGAATAATATTTATCTTTTAAAAACATTCTTATAACCATCTATTAAATCTGGCAATGAAAAATGAACACGTTACTTCATGGAGGAGGTAGTCCACACACACGTGCATTTCACAATTTCATTTTTATTAATGGAAAATGGAAAATTTGTTTAATTATTGTACCATAATTATAATAAAGTATTATAATAATAATAATGTTGATATTATCATTTTAATATGGTTTAGTGACATCTGAAGTGGAAGGAGTGCACAAAAAAACGAGAAAGAGAGGTTAGTAACTTATACACCAGTTCTTGGATTATCACCTTTTAAAAGGGGTTAATACTTTGATGAATGGTATTTTTAGAATACCTAAACCACTTTAAGGTGTCTAGGAATGTTTGGGGGAGGATTGGTTAGATTTTGGGATGATCTAATGGGGGTTTTTGTGAGGTTAAGTGAGGAGATGATAGCCCTTTTTATAAGTGAAAAGGGATAAGATTTTTGTAAATACCCATAAATTTTCAACAATGCAAAGTCAATATCAAGGAAATTGGTCCAAAAATATGAGAAATAATATGTTGGGCAATATATAAGGTCAATAAATAACCAAAAAGTTTTTTAGACAGTTTTTATACATTTTTCAATCCCTTTACCCCTTGAATTATTACTTTTACCATTTTAGCTTTTACCACGGTAACTAGTTTTAACCTGATGTAACATAATAATTATGTATAAAAATAATGTTATAGTTATTTGATAATTTGAATAGACTGATTCTAAATTTTTAATCCATTTGTTTGATACAATTTCTAAAATTTCTGAACATTTTTTTAATGTAACAAATGTATATCTATTAAAACAATTTTGAGAAAAATATTACTTGAGTTATAAAATATAAAATATAGGTTTGTAAACTATAATAAATATTTTAAAATTAATAATTAAAATTATAAAAAAATATTTTTCAAAAAAAATATTTCTTATATTTTTAATTCATACTTATATACTAATAATTCCATAAAAGTCACAATATTAGTAAATATGGTATATTCCACTCTTCCCCTAAAAATCAATTTTTTTTATAAAAATATCAAAAATCCATATTAAGAAAATATTTCCCTCATAAATACAGAAACAAAGTTATTTTTTTTCAAATTAAAATCCTAAAATTTACATAGAGAAAATCTATTTTTATAGAAAATGACATTTGATATATTAACGATTAATTTTCCTATAAATAAATAATTATTATATAATTAACATAATATTCATACAATCAATATATATTGTTATTATTCAATCATACTTAAAAGTTTTCCGTAAAATAACATGATAATTTTTAGAAAATACATTTTTGAGTATAAAGTGAATTGATAAAAAATACCCTTTAAAAAATTATAAAAATTCATGATATATCTATACATATAAATATTTTATTGAAAGTTTATATCATTATAATTTTAACATACATAACACCTTATAATATCTATGTAATACCTAAGCAACAGATAATATCTGATTTTAGTTTCATGTGGTAGTTCAGTAAACATAGATCCTGTGGAAATCTCTATGAGCTTGAAATTCTCCCATATATGGTTTAAAACAAACCATAATTTATTGATTTTGACTTTTTCTTGGTCTAGGGAAGGCCCTAGTGGAGTTACCTCCCTTATAATCCTAGAAATATGGGCATCATAAGGAAGATTTACACTTCCAGAAGCTATTTCTTCCTACTTTCCTTATTGATTTGGTAATATGGATACTCCAATTTATACTAAATAATTTAATGAACATGTTTTAACTTTCATATTTAACATTAAAAATATATGAAATATTTTTTTTAGTTCTTCATAGTGTTTTAAACATTATATTTAATATATTTTTTATTTAAAGATAACATATAGTGAAGTATTTGTTCTTTACACTATATCCCAAGACTATACCTGAAAAAATTGGGATTTTATAAGTGTTTTACAATCATGTCAAGGTTTAGAAAATATCTACTAGAGTGATTGAACATACCACATTGATGGAATTTCTCTCTAAGGGACTGATTTTCATTTTGAAATCCATGCTAATTAACACTTGTTATTGAATTTTGGTTAACTAGGGATAAATTTGTTCTTTTATTTTAGCAAGCTAAGAATGTACTTCTATCCCTGAACCAGTAGTGAAGTCAAAAATATATACTATTATTCTCCTAAAATCATTCCCCAAATCTTGATATATTTTCATTGAAACCAAAAAATTATTATTTTTTATTTTCCCTATTAAAATTATTAAAGAAGCAAATAGGGGTCAAACCTCTAAAGAAGGGTTGTGAAATTCTAAGAAACAAATGAAAACCAAAGATAATAAAATAAGAAACAATGAGAAATAGTGGAGTATGACAGTGATATGCTATGTGACGTATGATGGAAACAAGGTGAATGGGAGAAAGTGAATAGATTAAGGGAGATAAGAAAAATGGACAACCAATAGGATCAAGAAATAAATATTTTAAGGAACAGCTGAAATTTCAATTATTTTTGTTAAATTGACTTTATATCATTCATGATATGTCACTAAAAAGTATGATCAAGGATGTCAGTGCTAAAATAGGAAAGTTCATTTATCATTCAGTCACTGAATTAATTATTAAGAGAGAAATGTAGTTTTTTTTGACCAATATTAAATTATAATTTGATCTTAGAAAATAATAACCTAGTGAAATAATGGTTCAAGAATTATGTAAGTATTAAAAAAATCATATGTGTTAGTGGTAAGCACCCCGTAAGTCTACATGGAAAATGGGGGTTCAAAACCCATGGGGCGCAGGGTACTGTAGCGGTACTATAGCAGCGGCATCACTGTTCATCAGCGGGTACTGTAGCGGCGACGATACTGTGCGGTACTGTAGCAGCAGGTTACTATTCACAGAATGTGAATTGGCCTTTGAATTTGGGCCTACGGGCTATGTAATGGGCTACAAGCCCACTGGGCCTTCGGGCTATGTAATGGGTTTCCCTCTACCCAGTTAAAAGAGGACTTTGCTTTGATTTAATAATAAAAATGAGGCTTCGGCCCCAACCTTAAAAAAAAAGATGTGTTCTCCCTTAAATTTTTTTATTCAATGATCATTCTTGAATTAATAATGTAAAACAGTTATATTATAATAAGAACCTAAAAATGATAAGTGGGGAAAATTAATCTTCTATCTTGAGGAGCTCTGGTTCAAGATTAAGTGAGCACCAAATTTTTGGATCTTCCCCATTGATCCAGAAGATTAATGAATTATGAATATATTATGAGTTATTAATATTTTCCTTATATAAATAATAATAAACTTACTCCTTATTGTATAACTCAGAGTCAGCACTACTGGCCTTGAATTACTGAACTCCACATGTTGTTTGTCACTTTGGATAATATTATAATATAGGTGAATTGAGTTTCTCCTTAATCGAAGATATAGAAACCTCTACATGAACTTATTGATTAAATTTATTCTTCTTAACTTTCTATGTAATATTTGAAGGGTTATCATCTCAATCAATTCAAAATCCCATTTTATTTTAATTTTAAATTCAATATATTAAGTACCCTCATGAATTAGTTGGTATTTCATCATATTTAATGGGGTGTCCTCGATGTAGCTCTCTTGATTAACTGTATGTAAGCTTATACAAGATCACAAAGTTTGGTATACCCTTACACCATTTTTGAGAGACACAGTAAACCTTGACATAGCGTTGAACCCTACATGGAAACCAAGTTAACCTAAAATGAGATGTATAAGTGAACATTATATAGATACAACCTTGGTATACTTTTACATATCCTTTTAGAGACATGGATGATCCTTACACAAGTACCCATCCATGGAGGTACGTTAATGCGAATGAATAAAGTTATCCTAACATGAGATCTAGTTACCTTGACATAATGATGCTAATATACCTATATTTAGAATGATGATGTACATTACTAACCTTAATAATTTATACTAATACCTATAATTACATTTATGTAGGTTAATTTACCATGACATGATAGGTCACATACCTTTATGCATCCTTCATAAGTCAATTCTACCTTTACAGAGGTTATCAAAACTACACTTATGTATGCACCTTCGAGCAAAAAATACCCCCTTTTGAGATTAATCAATTGAAAATTCAAATAAAATTCCAAAATAATAATTAAATCACAAAAATACTTAATTCAAAATGATAATTATTCATTTGCAACAATATATTTCAAAAATAAAATCATGGATCTTTTGAGGAAATTAATTCAAAAATCTAAATTTCATTAAAAATTTCTCAAAATAATATTTCAATCATAATTCACAAAAAATAAAATATATTTATTAACAAGACAAATTGAAATTAAAGTAAGAAAAACTGATCAATTAGGCTCTTAAAATCCACATTCTCATGAAAATGTTCAAAGAATTACATTTTTATCCAAAATGACTCAGATTTAAACTATTTTGAATTAAATAACATTTTTTCATTAAAACTATTAAATTATGAAAAAATAGTGTGGAAAACATATATTTAAAAATATCCACTTCACTAACCCACCAGAAACACCTAAAGGGACACATTAATAACCTAGAGAGCACAACCACTTTACTATTTCTAGCTCATTTCCACCAAAGAGATTCACACATATAGAGATAATCTCACCCAAATCAGTGATCACCATCAAAACTTAAAACCCATAGACACATATATATTTTATCCCTCCTCTCATGTGATGGTCACCATTATCCCCCTAATCCACACATCTATAGAGAATACCACCAATCATTCAATGGTCATTAGCATCTCCTGGACCCCTTAGTGTGAAAAATACCCCAAAATATTCATCCCCAATTGTAACCAAAATCATAAACATCCTATGGATATATATGCATGAAAAAAATTAATCACCATAATAGGTATTTTTTAACACCACCATATGTCATATCTGTTAACCACATCTCTCCATATCCACACAAATCACACCCATTATGTTCCCAAGGAAACACATCAAGAAACACATCCTAGGAACTAGCACTTGAAAATATCTAATAACATTCTAATCATGTCCCAAACCACCAAAATGTGCATAATATATTCTCACCACATTCAATGTCAAACACCTCAAGAGATAATACCTTGATATATCCATTAAAACACATAAATCCAAAGTGGTTCTGTTTCCAATCATCCACACACCCTCATTTATGCCCCAAATTACAGGATGTAAAAACTCATAAAAATAGTAGAAATATCTAGATACCAATTACATGGTATATGTAAGAATCTAATCACCATAGTCCGTGGATTTATTATAATCAAGGAGAAACAAATTGATAATCTATAGAAAAGTACCTAAAATGGATATTTTAGTTTAAAACTATCACAACGACACGATAACAATAAAAAAGACTGGGAATAAAGATTATTACTTTTTAAAACTCCCTATGAAATCCAACATTAAAAAAGTCCTAATAATAATTGAGATTACACCTAGGGGAGTAAAGGATAATGATAGGAGAGGGAGTGGGGGTAAATCTCCCCTAGTTGGGAGGAATAATAAGGAATCCCCTCATTCAATAAAAACTAAAACAATTAATTAATTTAATTATAAATTAAAAAATAAGCATAGTGTAGCACATAGTACCTGATACCCTTCCAATGGGTACCTATTAGCCACTGAGTACCCATCCTAGGTCAACCAGGTGTCTAATGGACCATATATAAATACCCATATCCCACCTAGGAAAACCCATTACTTGGTATAATCCATTAGGTACTTGGTGGAAACCTCCTTCAAATAATAATGTCTAACACTAGGATCATATTCTCAAAAATGACCCTTATTCCTTAAAAAAAACCTACAGTAACTAAAACATATCAAATGAAACAAGATCAAGCTAAAACTAGACCTAAAATCAAGAATCCAATAATCTTGATTGTTATAACCTCCCAACCATAGAACAACTCATTCATGATTTTTCTATAGCCAAAACACTGACCAACCTCAACTAATACCAAATCATCTCACTCATCACATCACTAAACTACTAAGATGGTGCCTAACACATCAATTTATTATCAATCACCATGGACAATAAACTCAGAAAGATGGATACCAACTATGGGTACTCTAAACCATAGGAATTACCTACTTGGTCTCTACACAACCAAATTACACAATTTTACACTGGAATCATACTCAACCATCACCCAAAACCACAATTACTAATCACTAAAAACATCACCATTGTGAATTACACTCAACTACCAACCTTAACTAGCACCAAGTTATCCCTTCACTCCAAATTCACACATTTCACTATTTCTCATTATGAAAAACCAAATCAATATAAAAATGATCTTCATACTACTCTCTATCATGTACAAGAAAAATAAAATCTATAATATGTGGCTGACCTGAGCCCTAACCTCCATTTTATTAACATCCACATAGATTCATGATTTCTATTGACCACTTACACCACTGTTGATCACTATGTCATCTTCTATATCCTGAGCATTAAAATGAACTCTACCTACTATCTCTCGACACTACATCTGGCCCTACATCAAATAATAGAGTCTGACCATATCCATCACCTATAACTAACTATGTTATTTTATAGAAAAACCTCTCTAGATTCCCCATCTTCTTATAAATCTAACAATCCTTATATCGAGTTTAACATTTGGACCAAATGTGTTGTGATTTCCTATACTTGTATTATTTATAAATAGGTCGACTCCCAGGTAGAGAAGATGATCCCCTATACTGAACACTCTACTGGGTCTCTACATAACCTTGCTTCTTGCTACCTAACAATCCACTGTCAGCATCACTTAAAACCACTCTCTAGTTAGGTATAATTCATTTTTTCAATTTTGGATCCACTATTAATGTATGGTTCACTACCTTGGAAAATTATTTTAATCAAAAAATGTTCACCTGTACCCTGATAACTTTCCAAATACCATCCTTAAATTACTTAACCTTGATGATCTCACCTCCCACACATGTCATTACAAATCATAGATTTTTTTAATCTCAGTATCATAATCTATTACTGATGTCTCACCATACACCAAGAGTATAAAATCATAGTATTGATCCTACATAAATATCTTGAGGAAGAAGTTATTAAATAATATAACCTAAAAATACTTTTCAAGACATCCCCACATGTTGATTATCCTTAACATGTATTCTCAACTAGCATTTTTCTGGTCCTTTATCATTTATGTCACCGGATTCACCCTATAACTTCGAGGGATCTCAATATAAGCAATGTTTGTCTGAACTAACTCAATATGGATCCCAACTAACTGGGGTCCACCCTCTCCTTGAAATAAGGGAGGATGTCGTGAATAGAAATCCATAGTTAGATACATTATATATGACTCAACTCCCAATGTCCCATGGTCAATACTCTGGATAACCCATACCAATATCTCCCTTGTATGGTCATAAAACAATCATCCCATCTCAACTGGATTCTCATGAAACCTTGGAACACCCACATGTGGATCATGTTAATCATATCACTTAGGGTGACCAACTGGATTATGCCTTAATGGAACTACATATTCATCCTCAGTGGTCCCAATAGGTACATGCCTTGGCACATTCTCATCTCCACCATCTGGGATCTATAACGCAAGTATTCGAGGATGTATATCATCAAAAAATAAATACCATGATCAATACATATACAATATCCTAGATACTGTAAATAGGGAAAGCCATAATAGTAAGTATACATCAATAGACCACACACATCCCTATCCAAATCTAGACCTTACACCACCTGACCTTATAGTCCCACTTACCCATTTTAGAGTCATACACAATACACCCCACACACATGTAGGATTTACATACCCAAAGATACAAGAAATTAAATTAAATCAATTTAGTTAAGTAAAATTACACCAATAATCTATGCAGAATAATGTTTTTGATCTTGTTGTTGACAGTTTAACGAACTAAAACTTTTTTCCAAAACTACATAATCTGATGAGCATAAGCACACACATGTTATGCGAACTCTTCATGTTTGATATGACACATGAAAACAAACAACATCTTGCCTGTATTGGTCAAGATCCAACCAAAAAACAAAATAACCATCAAAATAAACATCTTTTATGTAATAAAAAACTGTAATAATGAATAATCCAAGAAATACCCTGAACACAGGAAACTTGGGTGTCTTCTAAACATGATTTAGCTACTCACATGTATAGGGTATGTTTCCAAGTCCTATACATCCTAAAACTCCAATGTCTATTACAAAATAATAAATTAATAACCCACAAAATACTATTTTCAATAACCCATCCTCACTCAACCTCTATTGGATACCACTTTGTAATGCCCTCCGACATAGATCACCCGAATGGATCTAAGCTAGGTTGGTCCAAGTGACCTCAGACACACCTCCCCTATGCTAGTGGCTACTGACTAGAGATGAGAGTCTAAGGTGTGATAATGGGAAGAATATACCCTATTACTAAGGTAATAAAAAACAATATAAGAAGCAATATAATAAAATTCAACACAATAATACATCAAGATTACAACCAAAAACATATCACAAGGATATGAAAAACAAATATCTATAATATCATGTGGTTTATACAGAAGTAAATTGGGCCACCCATGAGATGATCACATACAAACATGTATAAAAAGAACAAAAGACTGAGGATCCACCTAGCATAGCCTCAAGATATATTAAAATTCCACCCATGCATCCACCGTATCTTTAACTATTTTTGAACCAATCACATGGTTGTTTCCCTTACCAATGCCACAATATAATAAGTTTACATACATTTCAGAGGGACTATTCATGTTGAGGGTATGAACTCGGTAAGACACCACCAATGGTGTCCCAATATGATATCCATATGTATATGGGTTTATGAAGAGTGAAATTTATGACAAAAAATATATCAACTATGCTACACCCCATTCTCATCAAAATATGGCAAGACATCAAACCTTCTTTGGTTAATGTCATTATGGTATAATGAACACATAGTCTATACACACCTAGAGGCACTCAAGTCCTTCCATCCAATTCTTCTCAAATAATCCAAAGCATCATAAATATAGTGACTTTCATATTTTATACATGATTTTTATATCATTTCTAAGATAAACATACATAATAATACAAATCCAAAATTTCATACATATAGTTTTATGAGAAAATTTTATTTATAAAACATTAATACATATAAAAAAATGAACATTATTTGCATAATTTTTCATATTCGTCCTATATTCTTTCATGATATCCTTATAACATGTTATCACTTAGTGACATATATAAAAGAAAATGTGAGATAAAATCCCAGTAAGGGGAGGGATAATAGGGAAGGAACATGGGACCTGAATCAATATAGTACATTAGTGAGCATAATCATAATCATAATATTATATGTATATAATTATATTTATAAGAATTAGGAGACCATTTTAAGGATAAATGAAATTCATAACATGCATAATAATGAAACATCATAACATTTTAGATAAAACCTATGCATAAAATGTGAGCAAACATAACATCATTATAGTTCCCTACGACAGATTGAACATTGAGAGGGGAAGTGTGAATTAGTGGTTTCATTTTATGAATTCCTTTTATTTTCAATTTAACCAATTGAAGATTTATTCAATCAAAAATATCTCTCAAATTCACCTCATGTTCATTAATAATAATAAAAAGAGTATCACACAATATTTACAATGTTTGGCATAAAGATCTACTCCTTTCCAAGTTGGTTATTCTCCCCAACATGGATTATCCATTATACTTCACTATAAAAAAAGTGTTTATAATGGATTTTGGCTCTAAATTAAAGTCTTCTACTTCAAATCCAATCAAGAGACTTCATTTTCTTTTGGATAAAAAAAGAATTATTACTCCAGATCCAACTAAGAGACTCTATTTTCTCTTGGATCATACCAGAAGACTTCACCTTATCCTAGAATCAACCAGAAGGATTCCCCTATGTTCAAATGGTTTATCCAATATAAGTTGATCCTATGATCATCCTTCATAAGATTATAGGTTTTGTATTTCATGTTTACCTATTCAAGTACCTCCAACAACCACTGGTCATGTCTATTGGTCTTGTTAAATAATTCCAATCACCTACAATTGACCAGTTTCATTAGTGAAACCAATGATAAAGATGATTCTTCTTTATTCCCAATGTCCCGAACTTACATGGAGGTATGAAAGTTGCGCACATAATCTTCTTCAATATCTTATTCAATAATAACACTCTCCCAAGATCAATTCGCATATACTTCATGCATGAGCTTCATGGTATCTGAAAATATTATTTCAGGTATCTCAAGAATAGAACATTTATTGAATGTTTTTCTTTATAGTTTATGTGGTTTTTTAATCATATTATGGTTTATCTAAAATTATTCCACATGTGAATGTGAGCATGCATTAATTCATGTAAGTGTTTTGACATGGAACCCCAACCACACACTGTCCACTTTTCACAGACACGATCTATGTAAATCTTTCTTTATGTGTGCCTGAGCATTCATTTATGCATGCAATGATCCTATGATTCTTGCGTGCTAACCCTATTGGGTTTAATATATTTATGTGCACAACTCAACACAAAAAAAATCAAGCGCATGGACTGTCTACACTATTCTTATTCCTTCTTTCACACAACCCTGAATGGGTATACGATCTTGATGAACACAAGCTCTTCTTCATGAGGCATAGTGTCTTAATATACCATATTGTGGATGTTTTAAAATCTTTAATGAACCCAGAAGGCTTCACAAATCTTATATCTTCATGAAATCTAGGGAGATTCATTATTTAATTACCCCCATTGCTTCGTGGAACATTGTTCTTCACAAAGGTCCTTTGAGAGTGATTTGAACTTGTAAATGGAACACATGATTCTATTCTCTCTCAAAAAAAGAGTATTGCAATGGGGGATTTTGTTTCACAAAAATTTTTGTTTCAAGGTACTCTATTTCATCAGAAACAAGAGCCTCTCCCAAAGTATCAGCAGTAGGCCTCTTGAACAAGGTCTTCTATATTTATAGGTAATGAGGGTAGTTCCTTACACCACCTTAAATCCACTTTTTAAAATGTTTCCTAGACTCCTAAAAATAATTGAAAATAATTCCACATAAAAACTCCTTCAAAGATCCCGAGTCATTCAAGATTTACTCAAATGTACGCCAAATTTCATGGCATCAAAGAGTTACTCTTCACTGATTCTTCAAATTCATGTGATGAAGATCACATGCTTCTCTTTCCTAAAGCTCAAACTTCCTCATGCCTGAATGGCCTCCTGCTACTATATTTTATAGTTTGGTTGTAGCTCAATCTTCAAGTTATCACATGCATGCAAAGCGTAGTTGCATTCATGATATTAGTTTGATCCCGATTTTATCGTCCCATTAGAACTATATTCAAAAATTGATAAAATCAATCAGTTAGTGGTTTGGATATGTTCCAGTATAAAGATGATGTTTGAGAAAGCCAAAGTTTGAAGTTGATCATTGAGATCAATCAGATGATCTAGATCAAATAATCATGCGATGATGGTTATGTTCAACATTTTAAATGATGGAGGAATAGTTCCCTACATTATTCATCCCACATCGATACTTACACTAAAATACACACTAGTATATGAATCATAGACTGGCATGGAACAACCAGAAATCCAAAACCCCCTACCATCATGCCACCCCACACAGTGACACTGCCTTTATGCCCATTCTCTAGCCTACCTTACACACGGGCCCATGTGAGAGAGCTCTTTCAACCACCTATTCTACCTATTGGTTTATCCCAAGATAACTCCTCTAGATCATTTTTAACCCTCTAGGCCCCACACATTCTCAACAGTTGATTCGAACATAACTACCATGTGGGTTGTACATTTTTTAATTAAGTCCACCATTAATATAAATAACTTAGAATAAATCTATGTATCAAATGTAATTATATCCTCAATAAAAACTAAAATATAATTTCACTTCTCTTCTTCTCTTCTTATTCCTCACTTATTCTTCATGAAACAAATATGAACTTATTTATTTCATGGACACCATCAATTAAAAATCCTCATGCACTTTTCCTTTCCTATTTTCATGGGAACATCTTCTCAACTCTTCAAGTCTTCTTTGTGAAATTATTTTTTGCATATACATCACTTAATGTAACCAATATGAAAACTCCTTAGTGCATGTGTTTTTAGGAATTAATTATTAAAAAAATAAATCATCGGAGTTAAAAACATTGAGAATTTCTCAATCATTACATCTAATGATATGAATGAATAAAAATTCTCTAGGCATCACTACTTCTCATCATCATCTTACCAAACACACATCGACATGTTATTGAAGACATATGCAAAAGTGGGCCAAAAAATCTCTCCCTTTGTATTTTGTTTTTAAATATCACTTTAGTACACTTTATAGTAGTAAATATATGTTCTCACACTTTTATCCCCCTTATTGGAAATCAAATTTAAAGGAAATGTGTGGATTTTCTCAAAAAAAAATTATCCTACCATTGAAGATTATTTATTGAATACCTCTGAGAGAGGGATGGTATCACATGGTTCTCTTAGAAAAGTACATTTAGTTAATCAACTCTAAGTCTACTTGGGATAACTTAGTCTAAAAAAATAGATATTTGAATAAGATTTTTAATGATATCCATAAACAACCATGCATGTTAAATCATGCTCATAATATCTCAATTCTCATTCAAGGGGCTATAAATTATTTAATTTATCAATAATTTCTAAATATTGAACATACATAAAAAATCTCATTAAAAAGTTCAGGCGAGAGAGATAAAGATCCCAATTTGTCTTATATTTTCATAAACCAAACAATCCACCTAAATTAATAAGATAATATAAATGAGAATAAGGAATGATAGTGTGATTGTAAAATAATTACCATTAAGGTTGAATTTATCACAAGGTTTTCATTTCATTCTCAAGGTTTCTCCTCCTTAAGGAATGCACACTTTTCTTTTATTTCATGTATGTTAGTAGACTACATGGAGTTAAATATCATCATGATTTCTAGAAGTTATAGCCTCAAACTCCTCCTAAAATTAAATTCATGTTAGCTAAAAACACATAAAATAATAGGAAATAAGGACGGACCACTTTTTTTTTAGAGACAACTTCCAGACCGAGATATTCCTCTCAATATGGGATCCTTCTTCTTCTTTTTCTTAGACTTAGAATCCTCACATGCCTTACCAATTTTTTTTGTTAAATACTTTTAACTTTCTCAAGAAGGTGAATATCTCTTGGATATCTTTTCATTCCTACCACTTCATTATGTTATATATTTATTTTAGCTATCAAATCATATGCACCTCCCGATGCAAGCTTCATTCTATTAATGGAATCTTCTTATTCTAGAAATGTATTTAAACATCCTCTTCCACCATGTATAACTTTATTTCATCTCTCATACATAACTTATTTAATAAATGAGTTTTCATTTGTTGACATCCTCTCATGAAATTTTTCGACTTTATGTGGAATCTTCATTTTCCTGAGCATTATATTTCTCTTATATTTATTATGACATTATGGAATTATTAAAATCAGAAAGAAAAATCATAATAATATCCTTGGGAATGTTGATATATTGTTAAGAGTTTCCACATAGCTTTAAATTTATTTCTCCTATTAATATAATCGAGTTTATCTCATTTTTATTCTTAGTTAATGTTGGTTTAATAGTATTCTTATTTTTTACATAGCCCAAGGATGAGTTTTAATTTTTTTTTATTTTGTGGATTTCCCTTATCTGGCGTAGTTCTTCTATTTTATTTAGATTTCATCCCCCTAAATATAGGCCTTCTATTATCTTGATGAATTGACACGTCATTCTGACATTGCAATGCCTTGAGCCCAAACCTCCTATAACACCAAAAATATCCTAAGAGACTTATTCTTTTATTTTGAGGTGTAGTATATTTAGATTTCATAGATTGTGAACCTCACTGGTTCTAAGTGAAACCATCACTCTTTAAGAAACATCTTGGGGAAAAATTATTCATGCTTCTTTTCACATCCTCTCTTGATTTGGTAGATTTAAAATCATTTTTCACCATCCATAATTTCCCAGATTTTGTTTTAAAACTTTTAATAGCTCTTGAAACATCATTATTATATAAAAAGTTTCTAGATTATGGGATACCTTCTTCTTAAAGGATGTTTCCTATTGATTAGATAATTATCTCATGATCTTCTTGGAGTCATGATCCTCTGAGAACACTTATGTAACAACGTATCTTTTCAAAAATTTTTTGGAATTTATATCTTGTAGTGATTATGGATTTTTAAATCTCACCTCTAGCACTAAGAATTCCATATTGAGAGAGTTATTCTCATCCTCAATTGATCTCAGATTGGCTTCCCATTTCTCTTTTAGTTTCTTCATTTTTTCTTAATGCACATTTTTTATTCTTGCAAAGAAATATCAAGACCATTTACCATGATATATTTTTCCTCTAGTTGGGTAGTTTTAACGACCATAGAATTTTTTTACAATTTTTCAAATGCATATAAATCTTCTTCAAACACAATATCAAAGAATTATTTCATACAAAAACTTCCTTTAAATTATTCAACAGGTTCATCATATATTTAATTTCAAATAGATACTGTCTCTTCATTTTATTTCACAAGTTTTGTGAGAGTTTTGGATATGCTAACCTTTTTATCCAATGCGTCTTCCATAGAATATTCTTCTTCTTCTAGCTGTAATTATTCACCTTCAAGACCCTTGATGCCTGCAACAATATGTTTTACTAATTCTATAGGGATATTTTTTAGATATTATTTTAATATAGACTTAAGATCACTTAGTGATCCATTATCATCACATATTTAATTGGATTTATCATAATAATCCTATTTGAATAAATTATTGCATGTTATACCTTTTATATTACCTCCAATTTGAGGTGCCTCTCTACTTGGTATGAGATTCTTTCTTATCTTTCTAGAATATTTCTTCTTTAAATTCTTCTGATTCTTGGAAGAGATCTCCATATGAGGTATCTCAATCATTTCTTGAAATCAAAAATTTATAAATACTCACTTAGATCTTTAAAGGTAACATAGATATGATACCACATGTAGTGCCCCATTCAAGATTGAAAACTGATAGAGAAGGGTGAATCATATGTTTATTTTTATGAATTCTTTTTCATTTTAATTTTACCTCTTGAATTTGTTAAGGTTATTGATCCACTCTAAATTATCTCTCAAACTCACCTCATGTGCAGTAATAACAATGGAAATAGAAACAAACCATATTTATAAGATTCAACATAAATACCTTCTCCTTACCATGTTGGTTATTCCCAACCACATGAATTACACATTATACTTCAATATCACACATGTGATTATAATTTATTTTATCTCCAACTAAAGTAATTATGCTCTGAATTGCACCGACATACTCCATTTTCTTTTAGATCCAACCTAAAGACTTACTACTTCAACTTCAACTGAGATACTCTGTTTTCTTTTGGATCCTACAAAAATACTTTAATGAATCCTAGCTCAAACTATAAGGATTAAAATCTTTTCAATGGATTGATCCTCTATAATATGATTCTATGACCTTACTTCATGATCATATAGGATCTGACTTTCTCATGTACCTATTCAAGTACCTTCAACTACCACTGGTCTGGTCTGTTGTCCATGCTCAATAATTCCGGTCACCTATGATTGACTAGTAGCCTTCATGAAACAAATTCTCAAGATGAATCTTCCTTCTTCCTGAAGTCCTGGCCTCACTTGGATGTGTGCAAGTTATGCACACAATATTCTTCAATACCTTATACAATAATAATACTTGTAAAAGATCAATTCAAATTCACTTCATGCAAGAGTTTCATGGTATCTAAATATCTTGGTTCGGGTATCCCATTAATAGAACATATATTAAAAATTTATTCTTTATATTATTTGTTCTTTCATTAATTATTTTTATGGTATATATCAAATGATTTCATGTGTACATGTGAGCATGCATGCATGAATGTCAGTGTTTCCACATGGAATCCCAACCACACACTGTCTACTTTTTGACACACTTGGTCTATCTCAATATTCCTTTACATGTGCATGAGCTTGTATTTATTCATTAACTACTCCTCAGATTCTTGTGTGATAACCCAAATGGGTGTAAGATATTGATGTGTTCAACTCAACTCAGACAAATCAAGTGTGTGGGCTTCATGAATTGTTCTTCTTCCTTCATGTATGATAACCCGAATGGGTATAATATTTTGATGTGTGAAAGCTCTTCTTTGTGAGAAACAATGTATGTATACACTATCTTATAGATTTATAGTTATTTTTATGAACTAGGAAGGCTTCATGGATCTCATATATTCTCAAAATCTTGGAAAACACGTTATTGTGTTGTCCCTATTACTTCATGAAACTCTATTCTTCATGAAGCTCCTTTTAGAGTACTTTTTTATAGTAAAATTCCCACATGATTCTATTATATTTCATGTAAATATTATCACAAGGATGGATTTTATTTTGTGAAACATTTTATTTCACGGTGCTCTGCTTCACCAAAAATGATAGCCTCTCACAAAGTATCAACAAAAGGCCTCTTAAATGAGGGATTATCTTTTTATAGGAGATGAAGATAGTGCCACACACCATCTTAATTACACTTTTTAAGACGTGTCCAAGACTCCTTCAAATCTATAAAAATATTTCTGCATCATGACTCCTTAAAATATTCTGAGTCCTTCAGTATTTAATCAAATGTACACAGAGTTTCATGGAGTCAACATGTTACTCTTCACTGATTCCTCATGTGCATGTGATGAGGATCTCATGCTTCTATTTTACATAAGTTCAAACTCCGTCATGCCTAAATGGAATCCTGCAACTATCATTTGTAGTTTGGCCATATATTATTCTTCAAGATATCGCATACATAAAAAACATAGTTGAATATATGATATCAGATCGATCCTGAGTTTCTTATCCTATTGGAACTATATTTGATAATGGTAGGAGTCGATCTATTGGCGGATCAAATATTCTCTAGCATGAAGAAGATACTCTAGGAAACCAAAGTTTGAAGGTGATCACCGTTATCGATTGGATGTCCAATATCAAATGACCGTGTGGCACTAGTTATGTCATAAATTTTAAACAATTGAAAACAAATACCTCTAATTATGTGCCCAACATCAATATGTACACCGAACTACAATCTAGTATATCAATCAAGGTGTGTAATGAACTAGATAGAAATCCAAAACCCCTTTCCACTGTGCCTCCCCACTTGGTGCTGCTACCTCTGCACCCATGCTCTTTCTAGCCTTACTCATGGGGAATTTCAAGTTCTCTCTTGCACCCACGCATGCCGACTTGGATTAGTATTTCTCCTCTAGAGTATGGTTTTCCCACAGAGTCCCAAATGTTCTCAAGAGTCGATCTGGCCTTGGGTTCCATGTGGGTTGGACATTTTTTTAATAAATTCCACCATTAATATAAATAACTTAAAATAAATTTAATTATAAAATGTAATTCCATCATCAATAAAAACGTCAACCCAACATCACTTCTCTTCTTCTATTCTTCAATTATTCCTCAATTATTCTTCATGTAAAATATATATGAACTTATAATTTTTCATGGAAGACATTAATTAAACATCCTCATGAATTTATTCTTTTCTCTTTTCATGGAAAATTATTCTCAACACTTCAATTAATATTCATGAAATTACTTTTTTGTGTAGACTTTTTTTTATGTGACCAATGTGAAAAATCCTTAGCATATGTGTTTTTAAACATTAATGATCTATATAATAAATCATCAGAGTTAGAAAAATTGTGAATTGATCAATCATGGAATCCAATGATATGAATGCATAACAATTATCCAGGAATAACCACTTCTTATCATCATCTTTCCAAACACATATTTACATGTTATTGACAATAAATGCAACATCAAGACTAATAAAACCCCTTTGTATTTTGTAATACCTATGAGATAGGGATGATATCACATGGTTCTCTTAGAAAATAGACTTTAGTTAATCAACTCTAAGTATACTTCGGATAACTAATTATAGAAAACCAGAGAGATATGACCAAGGTTTTCAATGCAGACCATAAGTAACCTTGAATGTGATATCATGCTCATAAAATCTCAATTATCTTTCAAGGGGATAAAAAAATAATATTTATTAATAATTTATAAATCCTAAACATACTTTGACAAACTCATTAGAAATTATATTTGTAGAAGATAAAGATTTCTCTTTATCTTATTTTGTCATCAACCAAACATTCCCCCTTAATTGTTAAGATAATATAATTAAGAAAAAGTGATGGAAGATTGATTGTCAGACCTTGACCATTAATGTTTAATTTATTCCATGATTTTAATTTAATTCTCAAGGTTTATCCCCCTTAAGGAATGAAAACTTTTCTTCCATTTCATGGAAGTCAGTAGACACCCTGAAGTAAAATCTCATCATGTTTTCCAAAAGTGATAGTCTCAAAATTCCCTTTAAATTCCTTACATGTTAGCTCAAAAATTATAAAATAATCTGAAATAACGAGGAGACTCTTATTTTACAGAGACAACTTTCAGACTGAGAACTTCCTATCAATATGGGATTCTTCTTTATCTTAGACTTATAATCTTCAAATGACATGCCACAATTTTTCTGTTGAATCCATTTCCCCTCCACAGCATAGGTAATATCTCTAGGTAGTATTATCACTCCTACCACTTCATTGTGTGAGATATTTATTTTAGGTATCAAATAATATGAATCACATAATGCAAGATTCATTCTCTTGAAGGCATCTTGTTGTTCTAAAAATGTGGTTAAACATCTTCTTGAATTTTATCTAGCTTTATTGCATATCTCACAAATAACTTCTTCAATACATGAGTTTTAAATTATTGAAAAACACTCATGAAATTCATCTTCTTCATGTAGAATATTCATTTTTTCCTTTAGCACTATCATTTTCTTATGCTTCTTCCAACTTTTTGTATTTATATAAAATAGTTTAAAAATCACTAGAATGTATTTGGAAATGATGATATCTTTTTTATAGTTTTCTATGAATTTAAATTTAATTATCTCTCTCATATAAGAGACGATCTCTCTTGGTGACTATTGGTTTAAAATTATTCTTATTTTGTTCATATCCCATGGATGACTTGTCACCTTTTTTATTTTGTGGATTTCTCTTATTTGATGTAAGTCATCTATTTTCTTTATCTTTTCTCCCCCTAAATATAGGCCTTATATTATTCTCATGAATTGACAAGTTATTCCAATATTATAATGCCTTTTTCCCAAAATTCTAGAAACACCAATAATATTCTAAGAGCTTTATTCTTTTCTTTTGAGGTGTTGTATGTTTAGATTTCACAGATCTTGAACCGTGCTGCTTTTGAGTGAAACTATCACTCTTTGAGAAAATTATTGGGGAATAGTTCCACATGATTCTTTTCACATCCACTCATGATGTGTTAGATTTAAAAGAATTTTTCACCATCCATATTTCAATATAGCTTTGTTTAAAACCTGTACCAGCACTTGAAACATCATTAGAATATAAAAAAGTATCTAGGTTATGGGATAACTTCTTCTTGAATTATGTTGCCTTTTGATTAGTTAATAAACTCATTATCTTCTTGGAGTTATGATCCTATGAGAACAATTTTTTAGAAACATTTATTTTCATAGCAATAGGGGTAGTTCCATCTTTTGGTGGTTCCTCATTCTTTAATCTCACCTCTAACTCTAATCACTTCATGTTGAGAGATTTCATCTCATCCACAACTGATCAAACCTTGGATTCCCATTCCTCTTTCACCTTCTTCATTTTTTATACATGAATATTTTTTTTATCCTTTTAAATAAATGTTATGCTCCTTTACCCTGTTATATTTTTCCTCTAGTTGACCATCCTTGAAAATCATAGAAATTTTTTGAAAATTTTCAAAATCATGGAATGATTATACATAAAAAATCTCAAATAATTATTTCTTATAAACACTTCATTGTAATTATTTAATAGCTTCAACATATCTTTCATTACAAATAGAAATTGTCTCCTCATTCTATTTAACAAGTTTTGTGAAAGTGTAAGATATGGAAATCCTTTTAGCCAATTCATCTCCCATGGAATTAGATTTTTTTTCTACCAGTAAAATTTCATCTTGAAGACCCTTGATGACTGCAACAATACCCATTATTATCATAGATTAAATAGGATTCATCAAAAGAATCATATTTGGAGGAATTTTTTCATGTTGAACCTTTTAGATTACCTCTAATTTGAGGTGTCTCTCCACTTGGAATGAGAATATTCTTCATATTTCTAACTTGTTTCTTCTTCCATTTTTTCTAATTCTTGGAAGAGATCTCTATATAAGGTAAATCACTCATTTCGTGAAATATTCACTTCATAAAGACTCTCTTGGATCATTAGAGGCGACCCAAATCTAAAAAAACTTATAGTGCCCCTGAATAGATTAACCACTGAGAGGGGAGGGGTGAATAAGTGGTTTATTTTTAAAAATACCTTTTCTTTTCAATTTAACCTCTTGAACTTTTCAATGTGATTTATCCACTCAAAATTATCTCTCAAACACACCTCATGTATAGTAATAAAAATAAAAAGAGCAACACACGATATTTATAAGGGATGGAATAAGGTCCTACTTCTTTCCATGTTGGTTATCCCCCCAAACATGGATTATACATTATAATTCACTATTAAACAAGTGATTATAATGGATTTCATATCCAACTGAAAGACTTATACTCTAGCTCTATCTGAGAGAATCCATTTTCTTTTGGCTAAAAAAAAGACGCCACTCTATAGCTTCAATAGATAGGCATTGTTTTCTCCTATATCCTATGAGAAGACTTCACCTACTCTTAGAACCAACTAGAAGGCTTCATGTCTATTCAATAGATTGATCCACTATAGGAAGATTCTATGATATTTCTTCACTATATTATTGGATATGAATTTCACGTGTACTTATTCAAGTACCTTCAATAGTCACTAGTCAAGTCTGTTGGTATTACTCATTAATTTTGATCACTTTTGATTGACTAGTTACTTCAGTGCAACAAATGATTAGTCAAATTATAAATTTTTCCTGAATTCCCAACATCACATAGATGAGTGCATGTTTTTCAAACAGTATTATTTAATATCTTATGTAATATTAATTCTTTCTTAATCTCAATTCAAATACACTTCATGCATGATTTTCATGGAATCAGAAAATCATGGTCAAGGTATCTCAAGAATAAAAAATATATTGAATGTTGTTATATATATTATATATTATTTATTTAATCATGTTATGGTTTTTCTCAAATTATTTCAAGTGTGCATGTGAGCATGCATAAATCCAAGTAAGTGTTTTCACATGGAACCCCAACCACACACTTTCTACTTTTCACACACTTAGTCTATCTCAATATTCATTTACATGTTCATGATCATACATTTTTTCATGCAATTATCCTATGATTCTTGAACCCTAACCCTAATGAGTGTAAGATATTGATGTGCACAACTCAACTCAAACAAATCAAGTGCGTAGGATTCCTACACTATTATTTTTTCTTCTTGCACACTAGCCCGAATGGGTATAATATTTTAATTCATGCAAGGTCTTCTTCATAATACATAGTGTATGTATAAACTATCTTGTAGATGTATCAAGATCATTCATGAACCAGGAAGGCTTCGTGGATATCATATCTTCAAGAAATCTAGGGTGACACATTATTGCATTGTCCCTATTATATCAGAGAACTATGTTCTTCATGAAGATCTTTAGAGAGTGATTTCCACATGTCGAAGGAATATATGATTCTCTTATCTATGGTGTAATTATTATCATGAGGAGGGATTCTATTTCATGAAATTGTTTGTTTCATGGTGCTATATTTCACAAATACTGAGAGCCACTCATAAAGTTTCGACAGTAGGCCTCTCGAATGAGGGATTCTACTTTCATGGGTGATGAAGATAGTTCCTCATACCACCTTAGATCCACTTTTTAAGTTTCTTCCAAGACTCCTTCAAATATATGAAAATAATGATGCATCACTAGTCCTTCGATGCTCCTGATTTTTTTGAGGTTTACTCAAAGTTATGCCGAATTTCATGGCATCAATGCATTACTCTTAGGAAATTCCGCACATATATGTGATGAGGATCACATGCTCATCTTATTTGGATGATCTAACTCTCTCATGCTTGAATGGACTCCTTCATCTATCATTTTCAGTTTTTTCGTATCATATTATTCACATTATCCTAGGAAATAAAACCACAGTTGCATACATGATATCAGTTTGATCCCAAGTTTATCATACCATTTGAACTATCTTAAACGATGGTCATAATAGATCGATAAGTGGCTCAAATATTCTTTGGAGTTAAGAAGATTCTTGAAGAATATAGAGGTTGAATATGATCAGTAAGATCAATCAGATGACCCATATCAAATGATCATGTGGTGAAGGTTGTGTCTGAAATTTTAAATGATAGAGGAATGGTTCCCATCATTATGTATCACACATCGATATATCCACTAAACTCCACTCTAGGATATCTATAAAGGAATGAAATAGACTAGCCATAAATCCAGACCCCCTTCTAATGTCCCACCCCACATGATAGTTCCACCTCTATGACCATGCACATGCGACCTTACACATGAGTCCATGTGGGTGCGCTCCTATAACCACCCATGCCACCTGCTATCTTGGCCCGAATGGCTCATCTAGAGCATGGTTGAACCCCCAGGTCCCACATGTGCTCAAGAGTCAAGCTTTCCTTGGATTCCATGTGAGTTGGACATTTTTTTAATAAAGGCCACCATTAATATAAATAACTTAAAATAAATCTAAGTAATAATATAATTACATCATAAATAATTATTCCAATCCAACTTCACTTATCTTCTTCTATTATTCTTCCTCAGTTATTCTAAATGAAAAATATATGTGGACTTCTATTTTTTCATGGCCTCTATCAATTCAACATCCTCATGAATTTATTATTTTATCTTTATATGAAAACTCCTTCTTAACCATTCAAGTCTTATTTATGTAATTAGTTTTTTCATAGACATCACTTGATGTAACCAATGTAAAAAGTATTTATTACATATGCTTTTAAAAATTAAAGATCAACAAAATAAATCATCAGATTTAACATAGAGAATTTCTCAAGCATGTCATCCAATTATATGAATGCATAACAATACTCCAGGCATCACAAATTCTCATCAACCACTTACCAAACATGTATTAACATGTTATTAACAACAAATGAAACATTGGGCCTAAGAATATTGTTCACACATAAAATATGCATACAAGGATTATTTTATAAAATGTGAAATAATATAGTATCATGCCCATGTATAATAATATCCTGATATAAATAACTTAATGAAATGAATTAGATGGATTTATATTTATATTCCCACCCATCACATTATAATATACTCATAATCATGCATGAAATATAAAAAGGGAATATATAGAAATCATAAACATGAAATAAACTGATGAGAAAAAATGGGTTTCATAATGATGTCATAAGGAACATATCATTCAATAAACACAGAGTTTCCCAAAATAAGAATGTAAAGAATAATTTTGGTTATTTAAAAGAGTAGTTAATAAATAAAATATAACAATTCATGAAAATGATAAGAATAAAAATAATAAGACTCAATGAGATATTTCAATAATAAAGTGATTATCAATAATCATGAAGACGACTATGAATTCCTCTCAATAAAGAAAAATAATTTATATCCCTAGAATAATAAAAGGTAAATAAAAGTAAAATATAATTATAAGTGATTTTATAAGAATTAGGGTAAAGAGATAAAGGAAGATAAGATAACCCCAAAAGAAAGAGTTGGGTTTGAGAGTCCCCTTACCTTAGGCCCCATTTAATATTTTCATATTTAACCCTCATGTATATTAAAAATATGATTATTAAATCATTAATAAAAAAGTTTGAAACATTATTTTAATTTATAATTCATCCATTACAATCACTAGAATATATTTCTTAATTCTTTTTTAAAAGATGAAATGGTCGATGACATGTTTTGTTGAATTATCCCATTTTGTTTTGTTTTCATTGTTTGGATTCATTATTATTTATAAATTAGTAAAATCACCTCTATATGATTAAAAATAAAATAAAATAAATAAATAAAATATTTAAATATTATAAATATAATATGTTTAACTATTCATGAAGTCAATGATAATAAAAGAATTTACATTTCCCTTGTAGGTGGATAAAACCAACCATTAATGGGACTTAATCAATGAGGGGGGGGGGGAGAAAGTACATATTTTTAAAATGGATTATGATAGTTATAACACATAATAACAAAATTAATATGTTATAAAATTTTTAATTAAATATTTTAGAAAATTTAAAAAATAAAATTGATTAGGAGAGCAGAATGAAAAAAATTAAAGGGAATCATGGGATTACCTCTTTGTAGACAATTACTCCTTTGCTATGGAACCAAAGACTTAGGAGAATAGAGCTGAATGAAACAAAAATGTACAAAAGGATACTATGAGGTTTAAAAGAAGTAGATGTTTTAGATATTGTATAATGAGAAGTGTTTCATAATTTATTTTCAATGGGGAGGGAGATGAGGTTTTTATACTTGAGGGTAGGGGTATTTTAGGTACAAATAATGAATAAAATATTATTTACGACGTAAAACATGAAATATTGGACTTATTTGACATTATGATTTATATTTTATTAAAATTATATTATTTTATTACTTTTAAAACATGAGACAAAATAATTTATTATTTTATAAAAAATAAATGAATAAAAATTAAAAAAAATTCTTTTTTAATGGTTTTATTTTGACTTTTAAAACTTTCGAAATTAATTCTCAGGTATGGAAATTTATTTTTTATTTTTAAATGAATAATTTATCTTATTAAACCTATTTTTATGATCTAACCATTTTATGATTATTTATATCATTATTACATCAATATTACATCATAAAACATCAGTATTTCAAAAAACAACATTTTTATTTTTCACTTAATAATTCTTGTTTTTACAGAAAATTATAAAAACATGAACCTTAGAAAATTTTAATATTCTTATTTAAAAAAATAAATCCATTTTATTAAAATAATTTTTGAATTTAAGTAAATTTAATATTTATTTTAATAATTAATGTTTTTTAAAATATATTAAAATTCACTTTATCACAAATGAACATATACTTTATTTTGAGTTTTCAAATTTGAATATTTATTTTATAACACACTAATATTGATATTTACTTATTATATTCATATTAAATATCATTTATATATAATTTTACTATCCTAATGGTCAAGTTACTATTATACTAGTCATGTTACTATTTCAAACTGTCCGGTTACTATTTCTAACGGTCACATTACTATTCCTAATAGTTAGGTTACTATTCCTAATGGCTAGGTTATTATTTAATGTTCATATTGGTTTTATACTTCCTATGAATACCTCATTTTTATTCATTCACTATTCTCTTAGTTTTCTCTCAAATATCCCTATATCATTGACAAATTTCTAATCATATTTTAAAATATTCATTTTCTTTATAGTCTTCTTCGCAACTGTGATAAATCTAGGGGACCAGGATATTATAGAATTTAAAATTAATTTTATATTATTTTTTGTGTTTATTGTCCCATTTTACTATTTTTAATTCTATTGAGTATATTTATTCTATATATATAACATTATATATAAATGAAATAAAGTATTGTTGGTTTTTATTATGTAGTACATGCATTTTATACTATACCACAATAGAATTTTTTATTATTAAATAGAATAGAAGGCTAACAATACTTCAACAAAACAACTAAGGGGGTCTAAAATAGTGGATTCCAAGATTGTCCACCCAAACAAAGTTGGTACCCTCAATGGGGAAAGACCTCGGGCTAGAAAAAACAATCAGCTAGTCACTCT
This sequence comes from Viscum album, assembly GCA_963277665.1. Lineage (NCBI taxonomy): Eukaryota > Viridiplantae > Streptophyta > Magnoliopsida > Santalales > Viscaceae > Viscum > Viscum album. The sequence goes on from OY728137.1 coordinate 1,164,299,604, forward strand.
GAGACGCTTTAGAATCTAAAAAGTCAACCATTGTAATTGTTTCTTGCCAAGTTTTAAGAATGGTCAATTTATTATCAATGAGCCTCTTGCATCCTATTATGGTGTATTTAATGGTCTAGTTAGTGGGTCCTTTCTCTGAGAGTGCATTGAAGATAACTAGACAGTCTGTCTTGACTTCCCTTATATAAATGCTTCATTGATTACAAAGGAGTAGCCCCATGAGCATGGATCAAGATTCCGCTTAAAGAGAATCCCACTCCCAAATAAGGTGGAGAAAGAAGAAACAACTATCCCTTTGTGATCTATGATAACACCTCCCCTGTGCACAGAACCCACAATATAAGATCCATCCATGTTCACTTTGTACCTCGAGCGGGGAGGCTTCCAACTGATCCATTTCCCTTGATTGGGGGTGAAGTTATTGGGAAAGTAGTTTGAGGGAACCAGAGAAACTATGGAAGGTGCATTCACCGAATCTTCACCAGCTCAGCTGCAGGTACTTTTAATGCTTGAGATTTTTTCAAAATTCATTTTTTCCCCTCCTCTAGATCATTGGGGGGACATTTTATGGTGTAAGGATCTACCCATGATGTTCATGTTCTTGGTGTTACATATCAGGCACCACGCCTTGCCTTTTGATTAGAATATTTAAAGAATGGTTATTTACCTTGCTTCGTGGTGTTTGTGCTGCCGGGAGTCCCTCTCAGAATCCACAGATCACTTGTTTTTCAATAGAGACTGGGTGAAGGCCATTTAGAGTGTGTTTGGATAGTTCACTAGATGGGTGGACTAGGTGAGTTGTCTTATTTCATAGAACCTTGTATCTATAGTCTAATATCTTCATTGGTTATTCTTTAAAATAGAGGTCATGATCCAATTACACCACCTTCTTATTTAGTACATGTGAGGTATCCTATATGTGCTTCCTTATAATAGATACATGGAACACATCATGCACTTGATCTAGGTTTGGTGGAAGTGATAGTCATAAGTCTACAACTCTAATATGGAAAATGATATCAAAGGTTACAATATATATATGGATGATATGTCCCTTCATTACAAACCTCATGAATCTATTTGAGGGTGATATCTAATGGAACAAATTTTCTACAACTTTAAATTTCATGTCTCTTTGATGTTTTTTAGCATATCTCTTCTATCAACTCTAGGAAATTTTAATATATTATTTAATGACTTAATTTTTTTTTGCATTCTCATGCACACATTTATATCCATATAGATTTTTTACACCAACTTCATCACACCATGTTGGGATTCTACATCTCTCCTCATCTAGAGTTTCATATGGGGGTGTCTGAATACTTTATTGGAATATGTTTTTGTATGAGAACTCAATAAGGGTAAAATATTGATCCCATCCTCCTTTAAAGTCTATTGGGTAATATATCAGTATGTATTTTATTTATGAATTTTTCTTTTATATTGAAAATCAATCTAGGGATGATAGTATGTACTAAAGTTCAACTCAGTATTCAAGGTATGTTGAATACTCCTCCAAAATGTAGAGGAAATACTTGGACCTTGATCAGATATAGTTGAAAATGGTTCCCTGTGTATCCCCACTACTTCCTTGACATATATCTTTGAATGTTATTTGAGTGATAAATCTTCTTAAATAGAGATTAAGTTAGTAGTCTTACTGATTCACCACAAAACATATAACGTTTTTTTGTTTTAGATGTCTTTAGAAGACCCATGAAAAACACCATGGTAGTTTTCTCCCATATCTAGGTTTACATAACTAATGGTTTCTCATACTTTTGGACTTTTAACACTCTGCATTAACTTGCTAACATACCAATAATTTTAAAGTGCACTCAAAAATCTCCTTCTTCATGTTTTCCCACTAGATGTGCTCTTGAATATCTAATCATGGACCTTCTAGGATAATTGGAGAAATATGGTCTTGGTGCACCATTCAATAGACCTTCCTTTAATATCATGTGGTTATATCATATAAATTCTAGTTAAAAGTATAATAACTCTATCTTTATTTTTTTTTAATTCATGAAGACTCCATTCCTTTGGTTATCTCACCTTCTTTTGAAGCTCTAAATAATACCTTTATACCACATTTTTTTCTTAAATAGATAGTTGTGAAAGAATTTAGGCAAGCTTGGGTGTCTTATTAGCCTTCAAAATTTCTGGATCTATCTTTTTCATATCCATAAAGATAGGGTCTCTCTTAATCCCCATCATGGATAGGGTAGCATGTTCTTTTCCACTAATATCATTGGTTACCTTGTTTTTTTTGGATGGTATTGTATTGAACATCCATAGTTCTTGATTAACTCGAACCATCAACATTAAATCATTTTCATATTTTATGTGTGAATATATACTTTAAACTCTTATGATCATTATATACATCACACTACTCTCTATATAGGTAGTTTTTAAAAATCATTAATGAAAATATTATAGTTTCTAGATCCAAATCATGCATGGGGTAATTTTATTCATTGATATTCAATTATTATGAATCCCATACTATAATTTTATTATTTTTCATGAGTACACAACCTAGAAATTTCTTTTATGAATAACTATATATCACAATACCTTATCCACTAGAGGGATGTGTGAATAAAATTGTTCTAATTAACCTCTTCCTGATATTATTAAATTTCTATTAATATTATTCTATATAAACATACTGTAATAACTTCCATGTTAACTTAGTTAATGTGATATATAATCATGAGAAATTTCTCAAAAAGCATTGGTAATAACCAGTTAATCTATGAAAACTATGGACTTCTATGAATTTTTTTGGTTTGATTTATTATTTAATTTACTTTATCTTTAAAGGATGTAGATAAATTTATCTTCTCATGATCACATTCCCCAAGAATGTGAATTTTTACATCCAAAATTCACACTTTATGAACTTAGGATACTACTTATCCTTTCATAAAGTCTTCATCACAATACTTAAATTTTCCATATATTCTTATTTTAGCTTGTGTTATTTGAGAATATCATCAATAAATACCACACAAAATTTATTGAGGTAATCTCTAATTACTATTCATTAAATCTATGAAGATTGTTGGGGTGTTTTTAATTCCAAATAGTGTATATATTGTAAGTGAATATATCTTTTTAGCATATTCTTTATTAAATTTTCATAATGATATCAAGAAAAAAGATATAATTTTTAGAAGTATTTATATCCTAAATGTTTTTTGAATAAGTCCTCAATCTATGTTAGTAGATACTGGTTTATTATGGTGATCTTATTAAGCACTCAGAAATCGATGAATAGTCACGTTGATATTTCCTTCATCTTAACAAATAGAATTAGTTCACCTAAAGGTCACATATTAGGGTTTATAAAACCTTTATCCAATTTCTCTTTTAGTTTTTTGTTTACCTCATCTAATTATATCAGGTTCATCCTATATGATCTCTTGAATATAGGTGACACACCTAGTATGAGTTCTATTAAGATATTTACCTCATGATCTTGGGAAGGATGAGAAATTATTTGGGGAGTAAATTATAATATTACTTATAAAGGGAGTGACATCATGTTTTATGATTTAATTTATCTCAACCATTTTAGAAAGATATGTTTTTTATTGGGTATCTATACCCACACTTTAAAAAGATTCACTAAAGGAGATTCATAATATTCCTTGAATGTGTAAATGAGCATTAGAAAATTACAGATATGGATAGGGATTTACTTTTAGTAGAAGTTGATGTGAGATATTTATAATAAGAGTCAATCAATTCCTAGTATAGCATCAAATTCTACCAAAGTAAGGATTGTGATATTTTTTGAGAGAATCTTCCCACATCTGATAATAGCGGAAGTGTCTAACACTTGTGTTGAAATTATTGAACCACTTTGTGTTTTTATACATATATCTACTAAAAGGGATCATGGATGTGATTCAATAGTTATATAAAACTTATAGGATATAGAATAACTATTATAACCTTAATACATTAAAATTTTCTTTATTAATGAGTGAATAATAAGCGTACCTAGCACCACATCATTTTATTGACCCACCTTAGTGGTGATGATGGTGTAATATTTCCCATTATCAATTTTTTTAGGTGGTTATGGAAACTTATTACCCTCAAAACCCTTGGTTTGGTGCACTATCTTACATAGTTACCAAGTTCTTTATAGTTGAAACATTGAACCATATATGGTGAATTAGGTGGATCCTTCCTTTCATATATTATATTTTTTCCTTCTTCAATTCCCTTAGACTTGTATGATATTTATTCCCTTATTTTCCACACTTGAAGCATTTAATAATTACTTTGAGTAAATTCCCATGGTGATTATTCCAACATCTTTGACATATGGGATACTGGATCATTTTTCCTCTATTATTATTTGATCCTCTATCTTGAAACTATATCCTCAATTTCTTATTTCCATATCCATGTAACCATTATATACACTCCATATCTACTTTAAGATAACATCAAACCACTTATTTATAATTCCCAAAGTCTTGGATTAATATATCCTTTTAGAGAAGTGGTTTTAAACCACTAAAAATATATTTATTTTCCTAACACTATTGATAAAAAAACCAGAGCATTACCTTAGATTCCTTGTGAAATTAACCATTTATGTTCTAATGGATTCATTATCCTTTTCATAAACAATAAAATTTTTCTCTTCATATTGAAGGTTCTAGATGTTCCAACTGATGAATTTCTACAGGTATGTGGTATTTCTCTTTACTCCATTTGTGCTTTGTGCTTTCAACATAAGGAGGATGTGGACTACCTTTTCCTCAGTTGTTCTGTGGATTCAGCAACGTGGAAGGTGATTTATGATATATTTGAAGTTCCTATGCCTTTTTTCAATTCAATTTGAGATCTTATAAAAAGTTGGAGCTCTTTGCAACTGTCACCGTAGCTCCAGAATATTTTTCAGGCTACTGCAGGGGAGGTTGTTCATCTGATATGGACATCAATAAATAAATTCAGAAATGACTTGCAGCATTTTTGATTCGGTGCTGCTCTTGTAGGGATTCTACAGCTATCTGAGAGGTGGAAACTTTTTAAGGTGTGTTTTGTTCAAACTCAATTCATGATTTTTCTGTACTTAATCAGGTTGGGGTGAAAGAAAACTTTTGTCCTCTGCTTGGTATAATGGAAGTCATTTGGAGAGCTCCTTTTCATGGGTGGATTAAATTCAACTCTGATGGGGATTCAAGGGGTGATCCGGGTCCCTCTGGCTTTGGTGTTGTTTATAGGGACTATCAAGGAAATGTTCTTGGGTGCATCTATGGATCATGCAATATTGCTTCTAATATTGAAGCAGAAATTCTTGGTGTTATAATTGCGGTTGAGCAAGCTGGAAGACGAGGTTGGAACAAACTTTGGATTGAATGTGACTCCTCTATTGTAGTCTCTGCTATTCAAACTAGGATTTTACATCTTTCTTAGAAGCTCGCTAATCGTTGGACTAGATGTCTGGAATCTCTCTACTCAAAATACCACTTTGCGACTAATGCTTATAGAGAGGCAAATGCATTGGCGGATGGGATTGCCAACAAAGGTGTTAATGGTAATTATTTTCATTGGGTTGATCATGTGCCAGATGATCTCCTTACTTTTTTCAGGAAGGATTTTTGTAAATCTTCTTCTTTCAGACTTGTGTAAGTTTTTTTTTCTAATAATAATGGGATATTTATTTTCTGAGAAAGGTCTTAGTATTACATTAAAAAAAGGTTCTAGATGTATAGAAATTACCTTTTGGTGTGACAACCATTAATTTTTTTTATCAAATTAGAGGGATCATTCACCAATTGTGCAAGACATAAATGTCATTACTGATGAATTTTTTCCATCAAATATTGAGATAGAAATCCTGTAACCTAGATATGATCTTTTCACACTAAATTTATAATCAATTTAAATAAATTAGAATAAAGATTAACTCATATTAGTATTTTTATTTCATAATGTTGTTGATCATCTTAAATCCCTTTTCAGATTACTGTTATTACATAGAGAGGACCCAATGTACATTCCCTCTAGTAGTGATCCACACATTTTCCATTTATCTTTTAACAACACAGATGGAATTTCGGGTGCTATCACATCATATCATTCATCTTGTGTTGTTTATCTTGATCACATAAAGTTCCTTTAGGGATTAATGATTCTCTCTTTTTCTTCTCGTTCTTGAGAGGATGGTATAAAGAGGAATCTCGAGATGAATTCATTGTGTACAATGATTATCAATTCTAAATTAACCATATATAATAGTCTTAATAATCTATTTAAAGAGTTAGGTTTAAGTTTAAAATATTATTTAATTACACATTATCCCTTAAAGAATACAATAAACCTTATTTGACCCCATTCCATATAATAATAATAATTTTTTTATTTTAATGGTGTGTACTAACTACAAAAATGATAAAAATTATTTTACTAGCTTAAAAATTAATATTTATCACATGATAGAATCTTTTTCTACTCATTATTTACATTTATAGAATACTTGAATAAATATTTAATTAAATATTTATTTATAAATAAAAATTCTATTCTATGTTTAGAAAATACATATTTATTAAATATTCAATAAATAAAGTAGATATTCTATTCATAGTATAATGAATAGATATTTATTAATATTTGTGATCAATAAATCCTGAAATTTTTTTCCTTGGTCTTAAGAATAATATTTATTATAGTAATTAAATTAAAATATAATTTAATTGAGAACAATAAAAACACCTAGTGTGTACCAATAGTCTTATTTCTAATTAAAATTCAGATAACATGCCTAAAGTCCAAGATTACTATCTATAAATGGGCCAAGGCACCCAAGAGAAAGAATTTAATGTCACAATGTCAACAACCACACATAAATGATTACTATGTTATATAATCCCTTTTTCAAAATATCTCATCAAGTATACCACACACACATCTCATAAACCAATGTACTTAATATGTGTTTCTTTGACTATTAGAAATAAAATCGTCATTACACTATGTCCATGGAATATAATATGATGGTTTTATTTAAATTGAAGGGTTGAGAAATCAACTTCTATAAAGATAAAAAAACAAATCCTTCCTCAAATTATTAATTAATAACACATCACTCACGACACACCCAATGTATCCAACTTTTCTATGAACCACATAATTATGGTTTACAAAATATATCAAATCATGAGAGTCATGAAATGTATTAATAATAATATTAATGTATAAGGACCATTACATATGCTCGAAAATAGGAATATTATAGGACACATAAACATGAGGAAATCCTATATGAGGGTCTATTCTCATAATCATGCTTCTCAGAGATTACTAACTGCAAACATCATAAGAAAAATTATCATATGCTTATGATTACTCACACCTAATAGTCAACATACTATGTGTCCCATTATAGTATGATATCCAATTGTATAACAAAATTTAAGAATTTCATTATAGTATTTTTAAGGTTCTTGTAAAAAGTAGGGAACTTATATTACCATATCAAGGAAAAAAAATACTCTAGGACATTATTACATAAAATTTATATAGAACAATGAGTAATGTGTAATAAGTTGTTTTATTAATATTAAAATCTTCGAATATACATGTAATCAAAAGTAAAAATAGTTTTTTCTATAACACCAACTCCAAAAAACTCACACTTGGACTAGATCCAACTACCTATAACTTTTAGTCTATTAGACCTCACATATTGATCATGTTTTCAGTGAGTTAAGGATTTAATCAAGGGGTCTGTTGTGTTGTCTTCCATGGATATTATGATCACTATTATGCCACCTATTTGAGAAAAAAACCTCAAGAGATGGTACTTTTGAAGTAGTAGTTTTCCACTGATGTGACCTTGAATCCTTTAGAAGAGCCACCACTATAGTATTATAAATAAAGTGTGATAGGGCCATTACTACTAGGAACTACTTCAAGATCTTATATGAAGTTTTATATCTAAATTCCATCTTTATCTTCCTTAGTATCTTCAATATACCCAAACATTGCTATAGAATCTTTAACCATAATTTCCTTTAAGCTCTAATAACTCACAACACATTCATCTAGAGTATGTATCCGGACTATGATTTCAAATTATCTTGATCTATTTGGAAACTAGAATCTACATATCCTATAATTACTAGTTCCTCGTCTCCTCCAAAGACCAATAACACATCCTTAGTACACCTCAAATATATAATTATAATATTGACTACCATCCAATAGAGGTCACCTGAGTCATATTGATATATTCATACCAAAATTAAGGTATAGGAAACACCCATCCTAGTACATAGCATAACATACATGACCGACCCAATCACCAATATGTATAGATTCCTTATCATACCCTTTCTTTCCTCATGTGTCTACGGAAACATTTTATTAGAAATATGAATACCATGTGATACTAGTAACAATCACCTCTTGTATTATTCCATATAAAATCTGTTCACTATGTTGTCAATATATGTACTTTGACATAAACCAAGTTCCCTCTTGGATCTATCATAATGGATACAAGAATATATTTTTCTTCACCAAAGTCCTTCATTAAGAAGCATGTGTCTAACTAGGCTTTAACATACTGTAATGCTGGTATTTCATTTCTAATCTGTATCATGTCATCTATATAAAATATTAAAAAAAATCCCTCACTCACACTAAACTGTTTATAGACACAAGGCTTGCTTTCATTCTTTATAAAAGAAAATTATGTTATGGCTTCATCAAACTGAATACTCCATGACCTAGATTCTCTTTTAAATCCATAAATGTATCTTTGTAACTTTCATACATTTTTGGAATTCTTTGGAGTCACAAACCCTTTAGGTTGTGTCATATATACATCTTCTTGAAGATTCCCATAAAGGAAGGATGTCTTAAAATCCATTTTCAAAATTTCACAGTCATGGTAAACTGTAAGGGAAAGTATAATTCTAATATATTCCAGAATAAAAACTGGTGAAAATGATTCATTATAGTCTATGTATTGATTCTATTTGAACCCTTTTTCAACCATACATGACTTATAAGTAATAACATGTCCATAAATGTCCAATTTCCTCTTTAATATCCAACTACGAATAATGGGATTCACATCCACCATAAGATCTACCAAAATCCAGACCTGGTTTCAGTAGATGGAATACATTTTTAAATTCATAACTTTATTCCTTTTGGAAACATCTTTTCGACTTACTACTTCTTTGTAGGTTATATGAACATTATTATCAGTTAATAATGATTCACTATCTTGGTGACTAGAAAACCATAACTTTAAGTTCTTAAACCTATCTTGCACTTCTATGCAACAATTTTTTCTTGATAACCTCTTCTTCCATAGGTATTTATGGAATTTGTTAATATGCCAACTCTTGTGCATCTTAGGCTTATAATTAATTTAATTCAATCTCACTCCCACTATATCCTTAATAAATATTATCCCCTTCAATAAATGTGGGGTGTTTGTTAACCAAAAATTTCTTATCTATAAGATCATATAGGTAAAATCATTTAGTTTCCTTAGGATGAGTAGTTGGGGTTATAGTCTAGTTGTAAAAATAAACCCTTTAATCCTGGATCCAAATCCTATGTTCGAGTCCTAAAAATAGAAATTTTTAAGAGGGTATATTGGTGGCTTCTCACTGTTGGTCTAGAAGCAAAAAGGTGTTGGAAGTACAACAGTCATAACTACTGATTTGAGAGGGTCTAAAGGCTTCAATAGAGGTTCGATATTAGAGGATGAAGGAATTGGTAGTGGGATAAATCGAGTGATGGATTTTGTGGTGTGTGATGATGTTAGTAATTGGTTTCCTCAGTGGAACTATACATGTTGAAGGTAGATACTTTTGATGGTGTTGTCGAATGGTGACAGGCGGCTGATTCTATGGAAGAAGGTTTAAAGAGAGGGAAAAAAGTGGGTTTGTTACCTAGGTACATTCCTATATGAGGTTAGAGTATGTATCAATCACCAAAAATGAAAATTATATTGGAATAATGAAGGGGTATATCTTTTCCATTAGTACAAGGCCCTATGTAGTCCTACATGGGGATTTTATTCTTGATCAGATTTGTGGGTCAAGTGCTTTAGAGAAATAAAATTAAACAACATTTATGGTGAGATTTGTGTTGGGTGTCTGGTCTTTGGGCCTTGAATGGCCATGTATTGGGCCTTGTTCCTTAGACTTATAGGCTATGTAAGGTTACCCTCAACATAATTTAAAAAGGTAATTATCCAATATTAATATAAAATAACAGCCTTTGGGATTTCAAGCCTTAAGATTCCCTATAAAGATGCACTTAGTTCCCTTAGGGTGGATGCTCATTTCTAGAAATGGCCTTAGAAAATGCTTCACAAACCCACACTTGTATATGTGACAACATGGGTTTATTTCTATACCAAAGATAATATGGAATACAAGTTTCTACTTTATTTGGAACTCAATTTATTATATATAATTATATTTATATAACATATCCCAAAAAGATTTTGGAATACTCCCATTACTCATAATTGATATCACCATGTCTAACAAGGTGTGGATCCTCTTTTCATTTAAACCATTCCACTCAGGTGTATAATGTGGAGTGATTTACGTTAAAATCCCAAACTTTCATAAATAATAAATAAAGTCTTGATTAATATATTATACACCATGGTCTAAGAAGAGTTTCTTAATTTTCTTACAATGATGGTTATCAAATTCATTCTTCTATTACTTGAATCTATAAAAAAAATCTGACTTATACCTCATTATGTATAAATATATATTTTGACTTAAATCATCAATAAAAGTTATGATGTATTAAAACCCACCCATAACTCAATTGGAAATGGTCCACACACATTGGTATGAACTAATTAAAGAGGATCATTGGTTATTTCACCTTTTCCACTAAATGGGGATTTGGTTATAACCTAGCTAGTGATTCCATAGTTGGGTGTGGTATGAGTCATGTGACCTATTTTCATTATCTATTTTCATTACTTGGTTAATATAATCTTAAAAAAATCCCATTATTTAAACAGTCCTTACCATAACAAACACTATTTTTATAAATGAAGAAACATGTATACCCAACATTGAAAATAAATCCATCTCTATCAATTTTGAATACATAAATAATGTTTTTTGTGACATATATAACATAATAAAAATATTTTAAAACCAAGATCATTTCCATCAACAACATGAGGCGGTAATCACCTATAGATATATTAGCAAGTCTAGATCTATTAGCTTCTTGTAAGTCTACCTCACCCCAAGCAATATTTTTGAATCTACATGGTTCCTATATTTGAATTCATATATGATAACCACATGTTTTATATAATAGATAATTTTTAGAAATAGATAAATTTCACTCGATAAGAAATGCACCCGAAGCTTTCCCTTGATTCTTAGTTTTGGTGTAGTTGTTTCTTCTAGTGGCCCTTCTTGATACATGAAAAAAAGATAACATCCTATTCCCTTGATTATACCTTGATCCTTCTCTTGTAATAATGTTTTTATGAATAATCTTTAGACTTAAAGCTATTTTTATGGACTTTCATTTTTTCACCATTAGGATATAAGGCTTTTCATACTTCATATCCTTATCAACTTGATAAAGAAATGCGAGAAGATCTATAATAGACATCCCTATATTGTTTATATTATAATTAATAACAATAATAGAGAATCTATGAGGTAGTGATGAAATAATCATATCAGTGTATAGTTAATAAGGAAGCGTAAACCCTAGAACCTCAAGGTACTAAATATAGACAATGATATTTACTATGTGGGGAAAAAATAGTACCTTTTCTCCATGATTATTATGAAATAGTTCCTTGGATATCTCAAACCATTCTGGTCTATCTCTATTTGGATAAAGAACACTGAGATTCTAGAGCATTCTATAAAAATCCATGTCTTCATTTGTTTTCATGAGTTCATTAGACATGGATTAAATAATTAAACACTAAACATTGACCACGTTTCTAATATTATTATTATATACATATAACTCCTCATCACACACCTCCTTATTAAGAGGATCATACATTGAAGATTCTAGCATGTAACATTTCCTTCCATTGCACAACTCTAATCATAGGCATCAGAACCATTCCTTAAAGTTGCTACTGTAAGGAGATGGTGTTTCTCCAAAATTGATTAAATGGATAATGTATTGGATTAACTTTTCATTATTATAAAATTTTAAAAGATTAGATTATTAGTACTTTAATTGATTACAAATTATGTGGTACATAATAATAATAATTTTATTAAGTAACCCAATATTTCATCAAGTCTCAATGATCCTCACCCTTGAACTCATAATGTCTCATAACTTAAGGAATTTTAGTGGAAATGATCCATATTTCACTTCTTTATAATAGTGACTATGATCATGAAAACCATAAGAAATTATTTAGGTAGGTGGTCTTGTCAAATGAAAATCGGTAGCTCCTTGAACCAATAATTAGATGCCCCAATCCATAAATCCTAACTATGATTTCTTTAACACTTACCTCCAATTTTTTATTGAACAAACTATGCATGTTAAATTAAATACAAGTTTGGTTAATTAAACCCATAATCATTGCTAATAATCCTTGATAACTAAATGTGCCCCTAACTATGGCCTGAACTGAAACTTTAACCATGATTTCATCTTCATTTAGATGATAGAAGGTTTAATTACTTAATATTAACTTGAGGGATTTTATTTTATTATATATAATTTTTTTCTTATTTTATCCATTACATATATTTTTAATATTAATTGGATTTTAATTTAGTGATTTATAATGTTTTGATAAAACATTTATGCACAATTCATTTATTTAAATTCCACATTTTCTTATTAGTTGATTTATTTATGTGATAGTGTCCTAGAACCCATAAAAAATCATACATAATAAATAAATAAATAACTAAATAATTAAATAAATGAGACAATCATGAGATTATCTAATAGTTTATTTATTTAGTGGATAATAAATCAAACTATGATCCCAGAGGAAAACTCTTTGTTACTGTCTTAGCATGAGCTGCAACATTCCATCTATTCACCTATGTGTCACCTGAGTTGGTTTCATCTTGGTTACATCCTAAACCAAACCTCTGATCCATGGGATACTCCTTTTATTACATATGTATATAACTCACATGAAATATAGGGGTACTAAGAAATTGGTCAAGGGAAATTACATAATCAGCCTTGGACACACAAGTCTTATATAATAAAAGTGTGAAAGATGAAATATATGACATGTTATGTAATTTAATAATAAATAATTACAAACCCATGAAATAAAATTAAATGAAATAAAACTTACTCATATAAATGTATAGTTAAATATCATGATCGATCATACACATGCAATGAATAGGAAAAATTACATTAGTTAGCATTCACTTCAATTTTTTCTTTATTATTATGATAACTCACTTGTATTTGTTAATTAATTAATTAATTACCTTTATCTTAATGACCATTTTATGTCTCTTAGAGATACCCATCATAAAATCATTCATGGAAAATAAAATGACATGAAATGTAATTATAGACAATTATAATAAATTAATTGATCATTCATAAATTCTTCAAAACCTTTATTATATAGTTAAACACATCTGGTACCAAAATTGTAATAAGATTTTAATGTTGAAATTAATTAATTTAATGCAATTTAATTATGAATTTTATTTGGAGACTACATAGTGTGTATTCATGAGATACATGCCTTGTTCCTCGTTAGTTGTGTATCCAGGATAAACTCCTTAGGCCTCAATGTGTATCTTGGCTAGATTACAAGATGTGTACTAATGGTTTACATGTCACGTGCTATGCTTGTCATGTATTTACGTGACATACTAATTGACTATGTGTTTTCTTAATATGAAATCACATGATGTGTACTTTGGATATACATCATGTTTTCTGCTTACTGTGTGTCTATGTAACATACTGATAGAATTGTCATGTTCATCAGACATGAGAATTAATGTGTTACATTATGTGTACAGTATTTACATGCCACATGTCTCATTAATTTTCCAGGATATCAGCCTTATGTGATTATAAACCATGTATTTTACCACATGGTTAGTGTGATTTTTTTCTAAACCATGTAGATTAAATGACTTGTACGACAGTTACATGCCATGTAATTTGACATACCATGTTACTGGTTAGCCCGATCAACACATGGTGTACAATAAATGAACTATGTGTAATAACTGATCATCATGCCATATATCCTGTGACATTTCTAGGTGTAATGAACTTGGGTACATGACATGTACTCCAACTACATACTGTGTAATCTAATATATAGGCAAGAATATTGGAATCTCTTGATGACATCTATGATCATTCTTAATCTATTCTTGGGCCTTAAGAAAATATGGATCTTAAATTCAGAATATTAAAATTTCAAAATAATGTTAATTAAACATAATATTAAAGAACAAATAATATGTAAATAGAAACTAACCACAATTTTATATATATGATAAACAATCAAATAAATAAATATAAATTAAAATGTGACTGCTCTGATACCACTTTAAGGTTCTATACATAGTAGAAGCACCTCTTGGTTGAATAACTATTAAGGTTATTTTTTAGATTTGATGGATCATTGGAAAATTTTGAAAGATGTAAACATTATGAACAATGAAATTTTTCCATAAAATATTGACATAGAAAGCATAAAACTAGGAGAGGATCATTTCACATTAAATTTATAATCAATTTAAATAGATTGGAAGAATAATATATCATCATGGGATCTTTCTTCAATGATGTTATTGATCATCTTAAATCAATTTTCAGATTACTATAATTGAGTAAGGAGGAACCAAATTAGACCCCCTCTAGAGGTGATCCACATATAGACCTTTGATATCTGAATAACACTGATGGATTACTGAGTGCAATCATGGCTGATATATCATCTTCTGTTGTTCATCTTTATCACTTAAAGTTCCTTCATTCTTGAAGGGTTCTCTCTTTTTCTTTTCATTCTCGAGAGGATGAAAGATGAAGGAATATAGAGGGGAATTCATTGTGTACAATGATTCTAAATTCACGATTAACCCTAGAAAATAGACATATTTATCTATTTATAGTGTTAGGTTTAAGGTTAGAATATTATTTAATTTCAAATCAAACCTTAAATAATATAAAAACCTTATATTTACCCATTCCATATAATTACAATATTATTATTTTAATGACATGCACTAACTGGATCAATGATAAATATTATTTTACTAGATTAAAATTTAATATTTATCACTGGAAACAATCTTGGTCCACTCATCCTCTGCATTTATTGAATACCCAAATAAATATTTAAATAAATATTTATTCACAAATAAAATTTCCATTCATATTCTGGAAAATAAATATTTATTAAATAATCAATAAATAAAATAAATATCCCATTTAGAGTATGGAAAAAAAATATTTATTGATATTTGTGAACAATAAATCCTAAAAAAAATTATTCCTTAGTCTGAAGAATAATATTTTTCCACTAATTAAATTTAAATATAATTTTATTGAGTTTAACAAAAACACTTAATGTGTGACCCTCTAGGATTGTTTCTCACTGGTATTAAGAAAGATTTCCAAAATTCCAAAATTAATATATAGAAATGGGTCAAGGTACCCAGGAGAAATAAGTTAATGTCACAACATTGACAACCACACATAAATTCTTATTTTGTAATATAATCCATTTCTCAAAATATCTCATCAGCCTATGTTCTTGATACGTATTTCCTTTACTATCTGAAAGAAACTCATTATTACGCCATGACCATGGAATTTAATGTGACAATTCCCTTTCAATCAATGGGATGAGATATAAAATTCCAAAAAGATAGAAGAGATGAATCCTTACTCGATTTATTAAATAATAACACATCACCCATGACCTTTTCAATGTATTCAACTTCACCATGAACTATATTGTTATGTTCTATAAAAAACATAAAAAATGTGAGTTAGGACACACGTTAATAATAATCATAAATTCTAAGGACTATTACTCATGCTCATGGATAGGAATATTTGATGAAACATAAACATATTTAATTATTACAGGATGGTTTGTTCTCAAAACATCCCATCTTGGATATCACTAAGTACATACTTCATGAGAAGAAATCTCATTTACTTATGAGTACTCTCACCTGACAGTAAAAATTCTATATGTCCCATCATAGTATGTTATCCTACCTTATAAATATATTTAAGAATACTTTAATGGGATTTTAAGGTTCTCATCATAGTGGAGAACTGTTGTGACCTTATTAACATAACAAATACTATAGGAAATTATTTCAAAAAATTAACATAGATCAATGAATAATATGTAATAAGATATTTTATTAATATTAAAATCTACAAATATAAATGTAATCTAAAGTAAAAAATTCGTTCTAGAATACCTCCAAAAAATATTAGTGTAAAGTGTTCAAGGAAAATTCTTGTTAATAAATATTTTTATTGAATTTATCCCACTCTATAACTTTAACTTTAACATTTTGTTTTTTCTTATGACTAATTCCAACTATTGATTTGTTTATCTTTCAAAATGGTAGATAGCTAGAGAAAATTTATCCTTCTCAAATCAATAAATCATGAAAAATATCATTACTATAGAGTCAATCCATTTTCCATAATACGTGGATCATAAGATCATGTAAATGAAGGTAGAAATATTTTCATGAGGGATTCAAAGGCCATTTACCCAGTCTTGTTTGAAGGAGGATATTCCACATGGTTAAGGAAATGTGGTTAAGTACCACCATGAGTTTATGAACTCCATCTCCTATAGAATTTGGAATTTAGTTTAGAAAATCATTGTATTTCCCATCACATTGGTTATTGGTCAGGTTTCTATTGATTCCCATCATTTTCTAACATTGAAAAGTCCAGAAAAAAACCCAAGTCAGAAAAAATATGTATAAAAACTTATTCAAACATATAGATCAATTTTAAAGTCTTAACTTGTGAGGTCATTAAGTTTATGTTTCCCGCAACTAATCTAAATCCTAAATTAGATCAATCTTTCTCTGGTAGCAACTATAGTGACTCAAAAATTTCATACATGATTTTTAAATCATTTTAAAGACAAACATACATAATAATACAAATCCTAAAATTGATAGGTTTGGTGTATTAGGTAAATTAGGTTCATACAAAATGAATACTTATAAAACATTAAAATTTATTTTAACCCTTATTCATTGTAGTTATATGAGATTTCATGATCTCCTTGGTATATGTAATCACATAGGGAGATAAATTAAATATATGGTTAGCTAAAAACCTAGTAAGGGGAGGTATAATAGGGAAAGAACCTTGGACATGAATTGATATAGTACATGGGTGATCATAATCATCATCATCCTATAATAATCATATGATCATCATCATAAGAATGAGAAAATAAATTGGAGGAGACATGGAATGTGTAAATTTCATAATAATGAAACATCATAACATTGTATGAAAAGAATACAAATATAATGTGAATAATTATAACATCATGTTCCCACATAACATATGTGCATAAATCTAACTCCATACAATGTGAACAATGCTTGCATCATGTTCATGAAAAATAATCTCTAGAGATGAATAAATTTAACCAATTCTTTAATGGTGTATATACTTCTTAGCCCACCCATCACATAATAATAGGATCATAATCATGCATACCAAGTGGAAAGGGAATATATATTAATAAAAATCATTAAAAACTCCTATTTGAGAATAATGGGTTTCATAATAATGTCGTAAGGGACATATCAATCAATAAAAATAGAGGTTCCCAAAAAATAAAGGGAAAAAATCATTTTTTATTCAAGATTTCATTTACAAATAAAAGATTAAGATTCATTAAGAGGACATAAATCAACATAATAACAACCAGTGGGAGATTTTGAGAATAAAGTCTTTCAGTAATCATGAATATGGATAAGAATGAATCTCAACAAAGTAAATATATGAAAATCCCCAAAATAAAAAAAGGAAATAAAAATAAAATACATGTATAATGAATTTTATAAGAATCATGGCCAAGAGATAGGTGAATAGAATATAAACCCAAAATAAAGAGTTTGGTTTGAGTGTCATCTTACCTTAGGTCTTGATTAATTTTGTAAAGCTTATTCCTCTTATATATATTCAAACTATATTTATTAAAACATGAATGCAGAATTTTATAGCATCATTTTATATCATTATTGATCAATTATAATCATTATTATTTATTTATTAATTCTTTTTTAAAAGATGAAATGGTTGATGACACATTTCTTTGAATTAGATCGTATGTATCAATTTCATTATTTCAAGTCATTTTTATTGAGTCATTAGTCAAATTTACTTCAAAATCATAAAAATATATAAAATTAAATATTTCTCCATTATCAAAAATTTATCCTAACTATGCATTATATAGATAATAAGTAAATAATTGACATTTTCCTCATAGGTGGACAAAACCGACCATTATAGAGACTTTACCAAAGAGGATGAGAGAGAGTAAATATATTTTGAATAGACTATGATAGTTATACCATATAATAATAAAATTAATATGTTATATACTTTTCAATTAAATAGTTTAGGATGTTTGTAAAATAAATGATATTATGTGAGTAGAAAGAAAAAATAAAAGAAGAGGATTGTGGGGTTTTATCTTTATTGATGGTTATTCCTTTACAATGGAACTAAAACATAGAGGGATTGAAGTTGAATGAATCCAAAACATACCTAAGGATAAATTGTGGATTTATATAAGATAATTGGGTATATATTAGAAAATGATAAGTGTTTTAGAAGTTATTTTCCAAGGGGAGGGTGAGGGGGGATTTATACTCAAGGAGAATGGAATTTTAGGTATAAATAAAGAATAAAATATTATTTATAATATAAAACTTAAAATAATGGTCTCTATTTATATTATTATTTATTATTTATTAAAATTACATTATTTAATGACTATTAAAACAATACAACAAAAAATTTATTATTTTATACAAAAGGAAGGAAGAAAAAAGTAAAAATTGTTTTTTTCTTTTTATAGTTTATCTTTTTAGTCTTTGGAAATTACATTTTAGGTTTGGAAATTTATTTTATTATTTTTAAATGAATAATTTATCTTATTGATTAAATTTTTGGAAAATATAACCATTTTATTATTCGTTAGTTCATTATTACATCAATATTACATCCTAAAACATTGATATGTCAAAAACAACATTTTTACTATTTACCTAAAAATTTAAGTTTTTTAGAAAATTATAAAAAATTATCCCTTAAATTTATTTGATATTATAATTAAAAAAATGAATATAATTAAAAAAATTCAAAATTATGTAATTTTTTTATTTATTGTAAAAATTCAAGTTTTGTAAAATAAATTGAAATACAATTTATTAAAGATAAACATATACCTTCGTTTTTTTTATTCTCATTTTGAATATTTATTTTACTGAAAAACAATATTTATATTTAGTTATTTTATTTATATTAAATACCATTTTTAAGTCATTTTACTATTCTAATGGTTAAGTCACTATTCCAATGTCCATGTTACAATTCATGACGGTCATGTTACTACTATTAATAGTCATGTTACTATTCCAACAATCAAATCAATTTTATACATCTTTTAAATACCTCATGTTACTTTCATTAATCATTAAATTAATTTTCTCACAAATTTCACTATATCCTTTTCAAAAATCCAATAATAATTATATTGTTTTTTATATTTACAATATTTTTTGACAACATGATACTTATAAGAGCTAAGATCTTCCATAATTGCAATTTTTAGTAATGTAATTTTTTTATATTTATTATCCCATTTTTCAATTTTTAATTTAGCATTGTATATTTATTCTTCATATGTAGCATTCCATATTGATAAAAAAAATATGTTTGGTTTTTATTATGTTGTGTCTGTGTTTTACACCATACCACATTCCTAAATATGGCACACATGTATGTTTAGAAGGAAAATGACACATATAAAAGTCACAATAATTATAGAAAATTACCAAAAGTATCACATCAAAAACCTAGTTTTCATGACCCCTTTATCATTTTTGACTCATTACCCCCCCCCCTCAATGATAATCACACATAGAATGATCATCTCACCCTGATCGGTGAACACTATCACCCATAAAATTTTATAACCATGTCTATAGAATATCCCTCATACCATATGGTTATAATCATCATCACTCTAAGCCACTCATCTATAGGGGATACCACTAATCATCCATCGGTAAACATTACCATTTAGGTCCCTATATGTGCAAAAAACCCAAAATACATCATCCTTAATAGTGAACAATATCACCAATATCCTATAGCCACATATGCTCGATGAACATATATCCCTACTATTAGTAGTGGTTGAAACCACCCTGAATCATACCGATGAACCAAATATCTCTATATCCACAGATGTTACACCTATTAAATTCATAAGGAACTACATCAAGCAACAAATGTCATTAACCATCACTTTAGAACGCCTGAAAACATCCCAATCAACCCCCAAGACAACTAACCCATGTATATTCTATCCACACTGTAGCCCATGTTAACCCCCTCATGAAACAATTTCTAGACATATCCCTCAAACCATGAAAACCACAAGTGATTCCATTTATTTTCCATTTCACACCCTCATCCACATCCAAAAATAACACAATGTAAAAACTCTTATAAATAGTGCGAGTATCTAGGAAACACATAAATGAAATAAGTAGGATCCTAATCAACATATTCTATAGCCCAATTTGACCCAAAAAAGAAGAAATTGAGAATCCAATGAAAAATTCCTAAAATAGATATTTCTATTTAAAACCTTCACAAAAATTAAAAAAAACATAAATAGATGATGTAAGAAAAATATAATCACATACGATGATTCCCTATGACAAACAACATGAATAATGACCAAATAACATGTGAGATTTTACCTAGGGTAGATGAGAATGAGAAGAGTTGGAGTGGTGGTAAAACTCCCCTGGTTAAGAGAAATAATAATGAAACCCCTCATTTAATAAAACTAAAACAAATAGTTAATTTAATTAAAAATTTAGAAAAAAAACACTAAATAGTACTAGGTACCTGGTTACCTTTCACGAGGTACCCGCTAGCCACTGGGTACCCATCCCGGGTCCATCGGGAGGCTGGTGGACCTTACAGATCCACCCCCATCCCACATGGGAACACATATCACTTGGTACTAATGAAATATGTGCTTAATGAAATATATTTTCCAAGAAAGATGTATTGAACTTGGAAAATTATCTTAAAACCAAACCCATACCCTCACTAACACCTCCAATAACTGATACACACCCAATCACACATGATCAGGAAAAAATTGCACCCAAAACAAGTCAACTAAAAACTCATTAAAATGAATTATCATTATTTTCTATTTTTAGATATATTGGATTGGGTTAAGCTTGGTGGTGAGAAATTTTTTTAGATACAAATTTATCTATCTGGGAGTAAATGGAATCATTTTCTTGTGTCTTTTCTTTTAAGTTTTCATACAATATTTTTATTTGTTTTACATGAAGATAAACTCATGCATGTGTTTATTTATTTTTTTGGATTTTTTTTAGGATAATTGGGGACATGGTTATACTTTGGTTTTGTTTTTTAATTATATTAAAAAATTAAATTACTTCTCATTTATTGATGATTACACATTTTGTGCTTTCCACCACCCTATATCCTTTTGGAGGCATGATTTAGGGGCCACTCAAAGTATCATTATAGTATGAAGAGGAGTTCTGGTGGGGTTGGGTCATACACTAATTTTCGTAAACCTATTTAAATCTTAAAAAGGATTTATGGAATTGAATAACTTTATATAATAATTTAAATTAAAAAAACATAAGTAGTATTATATAAAAAACCATAAATAATTCTACATTAATATATATTATTTTGAAGTTCTTGTGATTATATCTATATCATTGAATACTAAAATCATTTAGATAGAAAAAATGTATTTTTTTTCATTTCATAAGGATTTATGGTATATTAATAGTCAAACCAATGAATCCATGTAAAATATTTTACAAACACTAGATCTTTAAAATTTAAAATTTTATTGTCCATATTAATCTTCCCACTTGAAGACACAAATTTACCTTATTAGATTTAACTCAATAAGTAATTCAAATGAATTTTAAATTAACTTAGTGTACTTGGATGACTAACCTTTTAAAACCTAAAGATAAAAAATTTCAAGTAACTTTTTATATTTAATTCCTTGATGAAATTAAAATTCATAACATATGTTTCACAACCAAAAATCAATAAAATTAGATAATTTGTAAGATCTTTTAACCCATATCTTATATAGTGTATTTTAGTAGATTAGATGGAATATTATTTAGTATATATAATAAAGTTTTAGGGTATAAATATCAAACATTACATTATGACTAATAATTTTATGAAAAATATCAAATAAGACTCAATTTCTACTTTCAGACATGCCATTTCTATTTTTTGTTCTAATATAAGGGAGCTGTGATATGTTTTCACACTCTTATAGAGATTCAAGAAATTCTTAGTTGATGTAATTTATTCCACAACCCAATCAAAAAACATTTAATACAACTGCCAAGTTCATTATATAATTTTATTTTTAAAATTGTTGAACATTTTTGAACATGCATACACGTGTATCACAAAAAACATTTACCTATACCTCCACGTCAATCAAAAGATGAAATGAAGTTCCACTGAACACCCTATGATTAAATACACATAACTCAAAATACATCAATATATACTAGTTTTGACCAATACTTAGCTCTATATTTCACAACCTGGTTCTACCAATACCCCTCTTTGACCGACACAAAAATAAATTGTGACCCACAAAGGCTGCCTTTAATAATACTTTCGGTGGTGAAAATCCCCAAGGGTGTAAAATATCTTTAGTTAGAGGAAAACCCTTTATTAATTAAAACCAAAACTAGAAATAATATTATCAAAAATAAATAATAACTTTAATATAATATTTTAAAACCATCTCTAAAAATATAAGTAAATACATGCATGAAACGTCACTCACAAAGCTATATAAATTTTCATAGCGTAATCCAAAAAACAAAATATTAAACTCTAAAAAGTTAAGAAGCACATGTTAAACTCTTCCTACCCCAAATAGATTATCATATTCATGATATGATGTCACCAAAAACCACCTTAAACTCAATCTTGTATGTCTAAAACAAAAACATATAAAAATATGGTGAGTCTAAAAGTATACGAAACATTTTTTTCTTTTAACCTCTCTAATGTCAATTTAGTATACCAAATAATGACTCTATCAATTATATATATATATTACCTAGAGAAATGATTAGATAAATAAAAATATTCACCATATATCATTCACCATCAACAACATCCACATCCACCAATCCATTACCAAAATCACAGATCTTCTACATCACACCCACCAAAAAACACCATCCACATCACATCATCCACATAAGATTAGAAACATATCTATGATAGTGTGTATATGATTGAAATGATAAAATGTCATTTAAGCTACTAAAACAGAAATAACATATTATAAATTTACAACTATAACTAAAAAATAGTTAGTAGATTAGATAATATAATAAATACTATAAATTTGGATTCCCTCATACGACAAGAACCAACTCATTAATATCAATAAAAAATGAAATATAAAATAATCACAATAAATATATCAATAAAATTTAATAGAGTAATATTGATCAAATCAAATTATTATTCAAATCATCATGAATCATTTCATAACATAATCATCATTAATGAAACACAAATTTAAATATATTATATATTTTAAATAAAATAATTCAATCACTTTTTATTATAAGCCTCAATCATCATAACCCATTTAATTTCCATAATATATATACGTACTTATGAAGACAAAATAAATGAATTATAAGTCAAACCATAACTTTTCTTTCATAATACCATCATAAAATTACAATATTAACATCATTGTTTCATATTATTTATCTAGTAATTAGTCAATAATTATCATACTTTATAAAATTATAATAGTGATATAAGATAATTATATTTCACATATATTAACTTCACAGATCACATAAAAATCAATTTAGATAGGCCAAAATTCATCATTATTATCCAACTAACCCCTTTCCTAAAAATCTTAATTATTCCATTATTCAATACCAATAAATTTTAATTTATAAATTATACCCTATAAAACAATCATGGGATGATGGTTTGAGATAATTTTTTTTACAGATATTAATTTATTGAAAAATTAATCCATTCTTGTATTATCACTATTTTGTGTCCTATTTCTTCATCACACTAATCATGACAATAATCTTCATGATACTTATCATCCAGGTTTTATCTTTAGTGTAAATAATTTTATCTATATTTATATATGCAATGTGCTCACATGGGTTACGGTTGAGACCTGTTGAATTAGATGTGACTTGAATTGAGAAACACCACACAGGTTGCCCCATTTAAGTAATTGGTGTATATCTAGAGGGATTCTATTCATGTATCCTTTGAATGATGGATTCAAGGTATGCTCTCCATGATAAATTTCACAATTAGGATTCCATACTATATCATTTCTAAATTATATCTAAATATATGGTCAATGGATATATTATTTATCAGGGGTAAGACATCTCTTGATACCATATTAAGAATTTTCTACCTATATGATGGGTTTAACAACATGATACTCATATTATTTCCACTTAGAAATTTAATTTCTTTTTCTAATATGTTGGATGTAATAACATATTCAGTTTACTCATTGAGAAAAGTGATATATTAATGTTTAGTGATACAATATTGACACAATCCATGTCCCATGCTCATACTTGATATAGTATACACATGGGTGATGGGATTGCACATAAAAATTTATTAGGTCATTATAATTATCAATTATATTTATAATTTAAAATTTATACTAGTATTGTAATAGGTTAAAATGATTCACACAAATTAGTGTTCTAATGATGAAATTATTAATCCAATTGTTTTAGAAATTTTGTGGGATTTATTTTGATTAAAAAAATTAATCAAAAGAAAACAATATTTTTTAAATAATCATATTATTATTATTTAAAATATTTTATATATTTATATTTTTATCATATATATATATATATTTGGTATTATATATATAATCATAAAAACATTCAATAAAAACCACTATATATTTATTTATATATATGAGATATATATAAATATTTGTAAACAATGTTATTTTTTTGTATGGTTGATACAAATTAAACCAAGTTAATGAAAAATGGATGAAAATTACTTTTTCAAATTAATATACCATTCTAGTAGCCTTGGTCATTTAAATTTAATGTAATAATTAACATGCCCAAAATCTTAGCTCTAGGATCCTATAAAAGAGGGTCAAGGGGATTATTATTCCACATCCCTTAGAAAGGAAACTATATTTCTCACAATCCTCTCCATTATTGAGAAATTTTTTTCTCTTAATCCATTGTTAAGATAATAATTTTCAGAATGATTGGATAAAAAAGAAAAATTTACAAAGAATGTTTTTACAATGATAAAAAATGATCATTTTCTCATTATATGTTTTTATTTGTAATTATAATAATTTAAATTCTAGGCCATATTAGTTTTTGGAATTCATTTTAATATTTAAATTTTGTTAAAATATGGTAATATCATATATGAAATTCCAAAATTTTAAATATAAGGACATAAAAATTTAAACATTAAATTTATAAAGTTTATTCTCTCCATGATCGCCAATATATGTATATTTAAAAACTAATAAAAATATTATTTTCTTATGAAATTATTTAATTTGTAAAATCATTTCAAATTAGATTTTTATTTTATATAAATGTATAAAAACATATTTTCCATCATGAATGTTTATTACTATCAACCTCATATAATTTTTGAAATTTCTAATACCACATCAATGAAATTATATAGATCATAGCAGAATAGAAATAGAAAATATTGAATCCACTACCACATCAAGAACCCAAATATCTCATGAAATAAGGTTTATAAGTATTAAAACTTAATCCTAAAAATACTTTTTCATAGTAGATAAACATAATGAATAATCCATCTTATCAATTTCCATGGTTAGTTCCCATGAGAAATAGATATATTTTGAGGCTCATAACATTATTTCACTAAAAGGGGGGTAAATCTATGAACAATATTCGCCAATAATTTTTATTATTTAATGAAAAATACCTTCAATACTTGTTAGTGTGAATTATCACCTATATTGTTTTATATTTATTTCTTATTCAATGCTAATTAAAGATATATAAGATAACTAAAATAAAAAATAAACACATAGAAGAAATCAATAACAACTATCACATGATTATTTATAAGATTTATCAATCAAAATGAATGGATACATCATTACCATGGCCCATAATAACTCATTGCCACACTATCAACTTGAATCATCCTTTCAAATACAAATGAGTCAATATTATATGTTTAATCATATAAAAATGTGTTTATCAGTGATATAATATTCCAAATGAATATTAATGAAAATATATGTTATTATCTACCAACTTTATGATAATTGGTATTTTCCCTACTATGTTAAATACATTTAGATGGGGGATAAATTAGGGTATGATGTATTAAAATAATTCTCCCTTTCCATCTTGTTTCATCATTACAAAAAAATTATCTTCTCTATTTTTCTCATAGTAATATATATCAAAATGAAAGCACGCATGAGAAACTAGAATTTTTACTTGTTTCAACCAATATGGGATAATCCAAGGAGAATACAAAGTCAATGTTTCAATGTATCAGAATCACCAAATCACACTTTTGATTAAAATATTTTGAGTGGATTCATTATACCTCTTGGTTTACAAACACTAACTTGTTAAAAGTTCACTACTATATCGATTAAAGGAAGATCACTGATCCACTAGAAGAATATCTAGATAATTTATATCTGGTCTGAATTGGTTCACACTAACACAAGTGTGACATGAATAATTTTTTTAATAAATTATATTAAATCCCATAAATTGTGTAAAATTTTCTTCATGGAAAATTCATTCATGAATTGTCTTATTTAGGAACTATCCTTTACAAACCTTGAACTGCCGCCAAGTATTAATTATATAAAAAATATCCTTATACACTAACCCTATGCATAAGTATATCATACACAACTTTGTACAAACTCTTCCTTTATCAAAATCCATAATAAACTGAATTTATGAAATTCCACTCACAAACTACCTCCACATAATAATTGTTTTTATACTTCCTCATAAACCCCTTCATGTTTTTCACTTCATATACTACATGAATCTTGAACTCCCTTTCGATTCATGAAAAATTTCACTTCATGTACGACTATGCTTTGAAAACTATTTTTTTAACTTTTGAAAGTCCCTAGTGATGATCTTTCACGCTAATTTTTACTCTCTCAAATGAAGTAATTTAAGGATCCCTATACAGGAAAAGAACCCCAAAATATATGTTAATCACAAAAATTACTATTCAACCCTGTAATAAATCCATTCCATGTATAAACTTCCCTTGTGAAATCATGTAGTAAAATAATTTTAAAGTACATATACAATCACTACCAATCGACTGTAAACAATGAGCCACCGCAAGACTCGTTCACATTTCATGACTCAGTGAACATGTATTGTGGTTCATCTACACTGTAACTCCTATAAAATCTGGCTATTATAAACACCATTGTGTTCATGTAAATTCAACATAAAAATTATGTCATTAATTTATTATGTGTTCATGCACTTACTACACAATATTACATCCTATACAATTTTTTTTATGAAAACTCTAAACATCTAAAAGTAATCACAGAACCAATTTGTTGAACTAGCATTTTAAAAAACACGCTAGAAATTTTTCAACTGACTTTGTTAACAAACACAACTACCCAAAAACCTTGAAACAACATTTTAATGGATTTTATCCAACAATATACCCCTTTAGTTTTTTAACAACACTTAAAAATTCTTTACCAACTCATTAAAAAATATTGTGAACTTTATTCTTTACAAATAATTCACACTTTGTGACACTAGTTAGTGATCAATGATTTAGTTAACACATACACTAATCCCACATGATTCAATATCAGAATGAGAAACAAGAGTAACATAAAAATATCATCAATGAACCAGTTCATTCTCAATAACACTTATAAGATGATACCATGATCAATACCACTCGTTGAATCACATTTATCTCTTAAAACCACTCTATAAACTAAATTTAGTAAACTTCCTACATAAAAACCCAATAGTCATCCATTTATGATATGTATTCAATGATATATTTTATTTAGAATCATCACATTTAAATAAACTACCCCTTCGTCCTTACTCCCCCCAATTCATTATATGAGAGCTCTCCCACTATATCAATTTTACTCTCCCCATAATAGTTTGAATAATGTCTCTTTATTTTATGAACAAAAATTATCCCCCTTTGTTGACATAACCAAAGTTTACTCCTGTGTGTTTTACAATATGTAAAATGATAGTTATTAGAAAATGAGAAAATTTATAATAAACCTAGGTGAGTAGGGGTTCTATATCCATATAGTTTAGCTGTGGAAGGCCAACTAAACTCTAAGAGATAATCAATGCCTCTCAAACACATCCTTGGGTAAAAACTTTGTCATAATATCTATGACTTGAATTATAATAAGAACATAATCCAATTTTATAAACCCATTATACACTTTCTCTTTTACTAAGTGATAATTAATTTCAATGTTCTTTTTCCTCATGTGATGGACTAGATTTTTACTAAGATTAATAGCACTTGAATTATCACAATTGATTTTGATTGGAGATAAAACTTCAAATATCATATCTTCTAGATATTGATTCATACTCAATAATCACATGAATTCTTGAGAGTGGTTATAATATATTTATCTTATGTTGGTCTCATTGAAATAAACATGTATTTCTTCTTAATAAAATAAATTCACAACCATACAAACATAAAACTCACCACCTAATTTTGATGTTATTTCATATTCTAAGATTTTTTAATATATATCTTATATCTCAACAACCTCTACTGATATGTTTCATTGTAAAAAAAATAAAAATATACCATAAAATTAATATAATATAGTATTCTTTTCACTACTAAAAGTTGTATTTCTTTGGGATTACATTAATATTGTGCCACTTAACACATGGAAAATATAATATCGAGTTATATCGCTATTAAGTACAACATGCTCCTAATGATCTACCTGTATTTCATGTCATTGACCAATTTTCCATCATCATATTTTGAAAACTTCATCTGAGAAGCCACAGGTGATTTTATCACCTTTCAAGTTCCCTTTATAAAATTTTTTATAACTTCTTTGACATATTTGGATTGAGATATGAATGTTTCCTTCCTTGTATCATTTATAGATTAATAAAATCATTGAATCACCAATCATCAATATACGAAACTTTAACTATAATAACCCATGTAATGATATAATAAATCATTTTAATATTTGTTATTATTCTTGAATTATGATATTTATTATAAATATATTTTGTAATTCCTAAAATCAAAAAGGAAATGGTTTTATTAAACACATTTATTATAATATTTTATTTAAAAAGTTAAATTTTAAAATAAAATAATTATAATTTTTAAAAAAGGAATTTCATTTTTAAATAAAAAATGTCAGAAATATATTATAATTAATTTTTGATAATTTTCTAGAAATATTGATATTTCAAGGAATAGTAAAAATACATATTTTTTTAATTAAAATCTGTATTTTATTTTAAAGTATTTACAAGGTCAAGTTAAGTTTTATATTTGTTTTAAATTTTAATTAGTTTATTTATATTTAAAATAATCTAATTATGGTTTTTAAAATGTATTTTATATTTTAATTTAGTATAATAACATTTCATATTTTAAACGGTCATTTTTCTAAAAACCTATTTTCATTGCGTTTTGCCGATTTATTTTTTACTTAAATTCTGAAAATTTTGTGTTTTGAATTTTGAAAAATGGATTTAATATTTGGAATAAGTGGGTATAAATTTAGTAAATATGTCCCTTTTATTTTCAGTCAATAATAATAGTAAACATAGTAATTTTATTATCACGATAAAGGTTGAGCCAGGTAATTTAGGTTAAAAATATAATGATAAGAACTATTAAATAACCCAAACATTTACCAAACTTTTATTGGATGAGTATATCTATAAAATAATAATTTAATGGTGCATTTTAGGATATTTTGGTACCAATTGGATGATATTATGACCTTTATAATATTTTATTTAAATAAAAGTCAAATATGCCACACTCTTGTTTTTAATAAGTGTAACCTTTTAAATATTGTTTTATCTAGAAGATATGTGAGATTATAAGTAGTATTTTTAAATATATAATATTTATCTTCATCATGGTAATTTATTTTTATTTTTTAGTGATGAAATAATTACCCTAAATACTTTCACAACGCTGATACAATAATTATTTAATTAATGAAAAAAAATCAAATAAATGATATTAAAAATATTAAAAAAATATAATTTGAGATAAATAATGCGATAAAAAAATTTTATAGATGAACATGAAATTTTTAGGATATAATAAAATATTTTTATCTAAATTTAGATGTTGTTTTGATATTATTAAAGTCAAAGTAGTGAATAGTTCTAAAAATTGGCATTATAAATATTTTATAGTAAATAATATTTTATTAAATGATATAAAATTCCTAAAAATATTAAATTTGGTAAATTGATTAGTATAAGATTTAAAATATTAAAAATGAACCATTTATGGATATTTTATCATTTTATAGTAACTATATTGACCCTCAAAGAGTAAAAATTCATGTTGTCATGGTAAGAGTTATAGGGGTTAAGTAGGGGTTAAAACCAAAATTTAAGGGTAGAAATATAGTAAAAATTGTCTAATTTTTATTTTATAAGTGTATTTAGACCCATAAACATATTATATTATAAATAAATTACATTTGAGACATTTTAAAATTTAAAAGTAATTTATATTAATTTAATATTTTAACAAGTTCCAAGAGTGCCCCTCAGCTCTCTTATAAAAGAAAACCTCATATTCTCATTTCTTTAGACTTAAAAACACTTTTAGATCATCCAATACCTACCCAAATACCTTCCTATAATCTATTTATACATTCTATAGGTATTTTTTATGTATAATACCAATATTAAAATGTATAAAGGTGTTAAGAAAAGGAGGTTTTCCAAAGAAAAGGTATAGTTTTTATCAGCATGTTTTAGTTTTATTTATTCTTACAATCCCAAAAGACATATTAAACCATGATAAAATAATAAATATATTATAATAAATATACTGATATATTATTATGTTAGTTTAATGACCTATAACCATCTCCTCCTCCATTAAATGGGAAACTAATCCCTCATTCATGTGTATAGAGGACTACCACCTCACGAACCGATATAATTCGTTTTCCATCACGGTCTCCCAAGACTAGTTATAATGATAGAATTAATGTTTATATATAATATTAATGACATATTTATCATTCTTAAAATATAATATATCATTTAAATTCTTACCTTTCTATGAAAATAAAAATGATAATGCCGTTCATGTGTATGTGTGGACTACCACCTCCACAAAGCGATGTAATTTATTTTTCATCACCACATCATATGGATGATATGTATAAGTATATTTAAATAAATAATATGACATATTTTATATTATTATCATTATATAAATATAAAATAATATTTATCTTCTTTCTATAATGATTGTTGAAAATTAGAAAAGTTACACATATGTATATACGACTTACCATCTCCATGACTGTAACGTAGTTCATTTTTCATAACAATATTTAATGGGTATATATTAATGTATAATTTATTATTAAAAATGATAATTATGTCATGAATATTATTATGTATATGGTGAAATAATTACCTATATGAACATAGTCAAATTACAAAATTCCTTTTTGGGCTTATGAATTGAATATCGTCAAAACATTCAATGTGAAGTTAAATGACTAAGTAATTGTATATAACATGGTATTAAATAAAATAAAGGAAACATTAAAATGGAAAATTTTCTTAATAAAGTATAAAATTAATATAATTAAATTATTCATGAAGATAATGAATGTATGTGACGTGTCAAACTCAAGATAAGGGACTTTCTTTTATAAATCATATTTTAATGTTTCCTTTAAAAACATTATTTTTATTCCAATTTAAACCGCCTATTTTCTAAAAAATGTTAAAAGTATGTTATTATTATTATTATATGATTTTTTAAATTCATATTTACCCATGTTTTGCATTTTACAAAATGTTTTCAAAGGAATCATTTTTTTTATTTTACAAATGGGAAACTTTGTGAATTTTCTAAAAAAACATGAAATGATTATTTTTTTAACTTACACAGTAGGATATAATTTGACCGCCTCCATGAATAATATTTTATTTGATATTTACTTTAAATTTTTACAATTTTATTTTAAAATAAAATGTTTCCCATTGCATGTGATCAGTTTTCTTTTTAAATATAAAAGTTCTCTCAAGTAATGTTTTTATGATGAAATCTTTCATGATTTATATTGGTGTTATGGTTATTTTGAATTGTTATGATGACAAGTGGTTCCATTATAAACCAAGGATTGGTGGTTACATTATTAACCAATGACAGGTGGTTCTATGATAAACCATGAATAGGTGGTTATGATATAACCTCCAATACATTGGGTATGGAGTTATACCATATGGATATTCCATATATGTTATGGAGTTAATCAATTAAGTTTCTCCTAATAGATAATAAGAATATATTGTGATGGTTACTCAAAGATTAACTAAAATGGTTAATCTATGAATAGATTTTATGGTTATTCTAAGGTAATGATTTGAAGTTAACCGTTAAGGTCTTCCATAAGTAGCTGTGGTGGTCACTCCAATGATGTCCCATGTTTCCAAAATGTCTAATCTATGTTTCATATCGGGTTTAGAAGAATTAGTTGAGAAACAATTGTTTTTTTTCATTTGAAAATGATTTATTTTGTAATCTTAAAGAATAATGCGATAAAGGTAAGTATACTATGGTTTTTTTATTTTGTTTTTTCAAAATACTATGAGATTTATTTATTTCATGTACCTTAATAATATTTTTATGCTCATTCCATGTTTTAAAATGTTTTTCACCAGGCTTTAAGAAAGATTATGGAAAATTATAAGGCAAGGAATAAAATTTTGAAAATTTATCATGAAAATAAACTTTGTTTTTTTTTCAATTGTTTTATTTGGTTGAAAAATGTATATTGAGTATAAGTGACCACCTATAATGTATGAGTTTACTATTTAATAGTTTTTCTTAATTCCCTAAAACTCTAAAAAAAAATTTATCAAAATTTTAAGAAAGTGAATTATAGTTCAAAAGAACTATAATATATAATGCTTAAGGTCGAGAAATTACATTCACCACATGGATTCTATAAAATTCTATCATTGTGATTTATTTTATCAATAAAAAAATATCATAAATATATATAAGATCATAATTTTAGATATAGATATTG
Organism: Viscum album; assembly: GCA_963277665.1. NCBI lineage: Eukaryota > Viridiplantae > Streptophyta > Magnoliopsida > Santalales > Viscaceae > Viscum > Viscum album. The sequence goes on from OY728137.1 coordinate 1,164,333,334, forward strand.
TATTCAACTTATCTACACTAGAAACCAGGATTTTTATATTATAGATCTATTATTTAATACCTTTCTCTTAGTTCCCACTTTAACCCACAAAGTTCCTTATTTAGTCTAAAAATTTTATTCTCATATTCAAGGAGAAGAAAACCTTCTATCTGATCAATATGAACTTATCCTTTAAGTATTCCATTTATAAATGTTAATTTGACATAAATTTTGAATAACATAAATTTCATTTTCACTGCTCTAGATAAAAATAGTCAAATGGTCTCAGGCCTTTACATTGGTGAAAATGTTTCATCTACATTAATTCCTAAAATTTGGGAGTATCCTTTGCACACCATCCATTCCATTTTTTTAATCATTATTCTCTCTTCATTTAGTTTTTTTATGAAAAATCCATTTAGTTCTAATGATATTCCTATTCATCGACCGCAAAAAAATATCCCATATTTGATTCTTTTCAATTTGGCCAAGCTCTTCATTAATCACATGAAGCCAATTTTCATCACTAGTATCTTCTTCAAAACACTTAGGTTCTACCTGAGATAAGAAATAAGTTTTCTGTAAACACTCTATTCTCCTTATATGAATTAGATCTACTTGGTAACCAATTATATTATACTCACCAATATTATATTATACTCACCAATATCATCTTGGATATATGATTTTTGGGTAAATGTAGATCTAACTCCATCTTACTCATCACCAGTGTATTCTTCTAAATTTTCTTTATCCCATTATTTACCCTTTGATATGTTTTCCAACTCATCACTTTCATCTAGAATATTCTCACCATTTTTCTAAATATTCTTCTCATTATCCACTATATTAACATTATTTTTTTTTTCAAAAACCATTCATAGCCTCTTATTGAAGGATTTATATACTTCTATATTTTATGAGTATCCAAGTAAAATCCATTTATATCCAAATAACTCAAAATATCTTGTGTTTCTTATTATTGAGAAGGAAGAAAATCCAAAGATTCTATAATACTTTAAAATTTTATTCTTTCCATACCACATCTGGTGTAAAATCATTCATTTTTCTAGAAATATCAATGATCTATTAGAAATATCAACCTATGTCATAAATACTTCCTTCCAAAAAATTTATGGTAATTATTTCTCAATAAGAATATTTTTGGATATGTTGTTTATGACCTAGTTTCTCATATCAACTACAATATTTTGTTGATACATTATCACTATTGAGACTTGGTTAATTATACCATTATTCTCAATATAACGAATCACCAGGGTATTTGTAACCTATATGCCATTATTATTTCATAATTTTATAATTTTCTAGCCAAGAAAATTCTCATCCTTCCCCTGAAATCGAGTAATGTAACTGAACACCTTGGAATTGTGAGTGATCACCATCAAACATTCCTTCCCATAATAATCAATAATGAAATGTACACAATATCTCTTCTCATCAACAGATCTTAGTGATATCATTCTGTACACATCAACATTCACTATTCAATAATCTGTGTAGACCTCTTCTCTTTTGACTATTACATATTCTAAACAATATTCTATTATTAACAAATGTCACATGTGTGTGTATGCTCTTTTGATAGTATAGATAAATCAAAAGATCCATCATTATTCACCATATCTTAAAATGATTTTTGGCTCAAATAGAAAATCCATTTAAACAAAAATATAATTTATTCTTCGTTGGATGGAAAACACATATCTTCTTTTCAAATAATGATATATATATTCCCCTTCATGTGATTCCCTCACATTACAACTACACAATCCTTTCCCTTAATGAGACAATAATTCATGGTAATGTTTATTGAATTCCCTGATTTATAAAGTTAATTTAAATATAGTAAGATATGATTGAGATATTCAATAACTATGAAATATATTCTTCTCATATATTTCCCCCCAAAATAGGCATTCACAAATACAATGATCTTTAATCCTTCATCATTTCCAAATCTAACAATACCTTCCTTTTCATACTTGATGCTCATGAAAATATACTCATTTCTCATCATATATATAGTATATATACTCTCAATTATCCATGAACCTACATGATCTAATTATGTCATTGAAATTTATAAAATGTCTACTTATCATCTCTAGTCTTTTTGATCCATGACATTGAATTCAAACTCTGAGTTTATTAGTATGAATGATATTCATCAGATTTTGATGAACCAAATTAAGATTGTAATATTATAAATTAATTTTGTTTTTCACCCCACTTGATGATTTTTTGAGCACTTATGTATGAATTATTTGGTTTATAAAAGGTACATTCCTTAACTTAGTTTATGAAAATTAACTATCTGTATGTCCGAATCCACCACACTAGAAAAAATGACTATCAAAATAATGATAATAATTTAAAACTCTAATTATCTAACATCATTTATCTTATTCCCTCCAATATCTATTGTCTTAGGTACATATATTTTGAGACTGTCACATCTTTCTAAAACAATAACACCCAATTTTTATTGCACTATTATGAGACCTTGCTACTATACCTCTAGTTTGTTGGGTTCTTTAAGTATTATGATTCTAATTTATACCATAATCAACCTTTAAATTTATAGAGGGAATTTGTGGCTTGTAAATAGTTAACATTGACTTATATTTATGATCAATCCCTATACCACGTTTTTCACTATGATAATTTTTCTTCTTTTGATGATAATCCTTTGATTGCCTTACTGGACCTCTTTACCTCTCTTTTACCCTTTCCATTAACTATTAGATCTAATTTACCAATGCCATACTAGGACACATAAGAATTTCCTGATCTTTTATTTTTCATTTCAGATGGAGAACTTGTTCCTTAGTTTCCTCAATATATTCGACTCAATCTTTTACTTTTTTATTCCAACCATTTATAACCCTAGTCTACTATTTAATATTGATCTTTCACTCAACTAGATTTTTAGATTTTTCAATATTTATTAATTAAGTTTTTCAATTTATACCTTCAAATTTGTCTCTGGATATTCGTACTACAATATAAAAAATTTGGAATCATAAACCATTCTATTATATTTATTTATTTTGGATATCCAAAATAATTTTTTCTTAAATAGTTGACTCTAACTCAACTTAGAGATCTAATATCCCTTCCAATTCTCTTTCATCATTTTCTATCCTTTACATAATCCAAAACTACCTTCAAAAGATATAAGAGAATCATTATTGTGGTATATACATTCCTAAAATTATTCTATATTCATTTCTTCTAAAGTATTATATTCATATTGAATTAGAAGTAATTGAGATTCATGCTTCTATATCCTTTCACAAAGGCTGAATATTTATTCATGGGAATTTAATTATCCTCATCATTATCCGGAATCATTTTAGGATATTTCAGTGTAAGTCTCCTAATATTTCCACATAAAAATCACATGAGTGGAAATTCCCCTTTATGCATTCATTTTTCCATTTTCAGATTTAATGAATGGAATGACATGAATTCATCCACATATTATACTTAAAGATCATCCTCAATTGTAATATTCTTAAAATATATGAATCCTTCCTCCTTAAGACTCCTCTTTTTCACAACGTAATTATCATCATTTATCATTTCGTATGAAAAAAGATTAAAATAATGAAAATTTAACATAATCTCCTTTGGATATTTGTCTCCATAAATAAATAATTTTATATTAATATGAGTTAGTATAATTCCTAGTATTTTCTTTATGATCTTGAAATCCTTGAGGGTTTCTCCAAGACCATGAATATCCTTATAGTTTCTCCATATAACATAAAATTTATTTTTTTGGACTTTGGAATCACCTTCATAGATATTAATAATATTCCCACACATAGAATGTAAATATTTACATGATATCACTTTCATGTAGATTATGTTGGATAAAACTTTCCCTAAAGCATTAATACTTTTGGTATCATCATTCATTTATCTATGGTCTCCTTCAGATGAAGCTCTATTGTCCATACTGATCGAAATACAATGAATAGTAATTGTATAAATGTCCATGCCTATAGATCATATGTAGTGATGCATCATATTCTTCCATAGATTAAAGTTATTTTAATAAAAGACTAAACCCCCATTGTGATTTATTGATTTTATGGATTAAAATGAGAGAGATTCACTAATTTAAACCTATATCACTAATACCAATTATTATTAACAATATGTTAAATATCCTTAAAGGGGGGATCAAGGTATGAATGATTAAAATAACTCCCCCAGGTGATCTTGTTTTAATGTTAAATAAATTCCTTTTCTATATTTTTCTCACAAAAATATAAAACAAAATGAAATCATTCAAGATACATAAGAAGTTTTACCTGGTTTAACCAAGCTATACTAATATAAGAAGCATATAAAGGCAATGTGACAACATACTAGAATCACTAAAGAATACTTATTTTAAAAATGTTAAGAGTGGACTCACTATCCCCCTAGTTTATAGTTACTAAATTATTGAAATATAACTAATATATTAAATATAATATTCTCACTAATCTTTCAAAATAAACTTTATATGTTATGTATCCACTAAGAATTGGTTCATTGTAACATAGGTTTGAAATGGAGCTCCCATTTCACCAATCATATAAAATCACATTGACCACATAAAAATTGCTTCACAAAAAGTCCCTTCTCTATCTATTTTCCTCATGAACTATCCTTTGAGAACTATGAACTAACTCTGAAAATTATACCATCATGAACTTCCCATAAACATAAGTTTTTCATGGACTACTTCATACAAACACCTCATTCATGAAAGTTTATTATGAAATGTCTTCCTGTATATTCCCGAATGAATTACTCTCTATGTGGGAAAACATTGTATATAAATCTTTCACATACTACCTCAAAAACTCATTAAAATCTTTAACTTTATATACTACTTGCCTCATGAACTGCATGTATAGTTTTTTAATTACTAAATTTCATAGACCACTATACACCATGAATTCATTTTTTTCTTTGTGTAATTCCCTATTGAAAATCTTTCATGCTAATTTTCACTCTTTGAAATGAAGTAATTAGGGGATCCTTATACATGAAATGTAACTTGAAAAATATTCTAATCATAAAATTACTAGTCATGACTTTAAAAAATATCATCTGTGTATGAACATCACTTGCTTCATCGTGTAACACAATCCCTTTGTGGTCCGCATACAAACACTACTACTTGAAAAAAATGATGAATCCACCACATGACTCCTTCAAATTTTCATGACACTATAAAATTACTTCACAATATATATTGTATGTAAATATTATGTGGTCAAGATACCATGAAACATTTAAATGACAGTGTACCTGGTATGTGAATAGGATTTCATGAACTTCCTACATAGTTTCATAATTTCTACCAAAAAATCCATCATTTTCCCTTTTTTTTGGAAACTCCAAAAATCTATAACTGCTTTTAGAACTACTTTTTCAACCAGGTATGTCAAAAAAACACTAATTTTTTTTCAACTAGATTTTTCAAAAAACTCAAATATCCAAAAACCTTGAAACAATATTTTGAGGCAATTTTGCAAATAATAGTTTTTTCTATGATGAATCTTTTGGTAGACATACAATCTTATGTATTCATCAAGATATGAATTCATCATTCATCCTTACTAATTCCAAGAATCTCCTTATGATATAGAGATAAGTATTAGTAATAAGTCTCCGTAAGAAGATACATAATTTCATTTTTATTTAAAAATGATTGTATTTTCTACCTTAAATCTACTTGTATCAATGAAATATTTTTTATCCCGCAAGATAAAATTCCATCCATATTCCATGTTGATTTCATATGTATACCAATAGTAATTATAGTCTCTCACATCTTCAATAGTATAATAAATTAGAATTAACTTGAGACTCTTCTCTATATTCTATACATAAAAAATTTATAAACCTCTATCCTCTTCTTTAACATGAAATTAATATATAAACTCTTATTCTTCTTCCTTAATATAAAATTTATGTTTGTACTCCTCTTATACTTCTTCAACACACAAAGGATGTGTGAACACCTCTTCTTATCCCTTTGAGCCTATTCCTTTATCCTCCATTGGTAATATACCTTATCTATATTGAAAATATATTTTGAAATTCAAAATCTGATTTATAGCACCTTTAAGGGAAAAATATAATACCTTTTATAGTATTCAGAAAACTATAGGGTACTAATATTCAACTTTGTGTAACTCTGTAAGGGTATCAGATTTTCCAAACCCTCACTTTATATTTTCTAGAGTGTTATGGGGGTATAATAATGTTTCCTAAAAGTTTTAGAGGTTTTGGAAAGTTAATTTTACATCATGAAGTATATTTTTTAAATATAAATCACGTTTCTAGAGTTTCTGAGTTTGATATGAATTTTTAGCTATATATTGATTTTTTTAAAAGACAATAATGAACCTTATGTTTTGGTATCCCTATTATAAATTAACCTTACATTGAGGAGTGCTATATTTTTTTTAATTCTTGATTCATTACTTTTATCACCCCAAGATTTTACATGTAATTACTTTGAAATAAACATGATGTTTTTGATAGCTTCTCTTACACGTAACCACAAGTCTATATAAACTGTGATATAATAAACTTCTATAACCTAAATATTAAATTAGGAGGTATGAATAGTAATAAAAATTTATTAAAAATCGGTATAATTTTTTAAATAATTAAAATTTAATTATTAATTCATAAAAAATAATTACTCTTTTTTGTAAAGTCATTTTATACATAAAAAATATGCTTTGTTCAAAAATGGGTTTTATCACATTTATTCTTACCAATATTATAATTAATTTATACTATTTTTAAAAGAAAATTAGTATCATTTTTAAAATAAACATTTCTATATTATCTTAGGGAGAATTTTTGTAATTTTTTAAAAATGATTTATTTTTCAGTGAATAGTGAAAAATACTCATTTTTGTAAAAACAATCAGTTATTTTCAGGTACATTTCAATTTCCAATTTTAATTTTATCTTAAAGTAAAAATAATTTTCATTTAATTAAAACTAATAAAATTAAACACATAGTGATCACAATTATAATTTATATTGGTATAAGTTCATTTTTTGGGCTTAAAAACACATTTTTCTAAAAATTATTTTTATGCATGAATTGTATTTTTATCCTAATAAATTAATTTAATCTATATTTATTAATGGGTTTAATTAAATTTATATATTATATATTAAATATAATATTTTAACATTTATTTCATGGATAATACAAAGAAATTAATGGATGTAAATTAAGTTTTATGCTTAAAAGTCATTTCTCAAAAACGGGTTTTCATTGCAGTTTGCACGCTTAATTAAAATATATTTATACCACTTATAGAAATAGAATATGGTAAAATTGATTAAATATTTGGAATAAAAATAATTAATATAATTTAATATTATTAACTTAACTTTTTTTCAAAGTGAATAATAAAAATTGTAAAATTTTGTTACCACAGTTAAGGTTAAAACAATATTACTAGGGGTTAAACCGAGAGATTTCCAAAAAAAAACTATAAAGTTATTATAATTTGAATACATTTAAACCTTATATTATCGTAACTTATAATCCTTATCCATTTGGATCCACTTTCCCATGAATTTGACCTCAAATCATTGAAATCTTTTATGAAATTCCTGTCCATCCCTCCCCATACTTATAAATGGGTACCTCTCCTACTCCATTATTGACACCATTTTAGAATTATATATAAAAAATACCAAATAAAAAACCTTCATATAATACATCAATTTATCCTAGATATTTCTTTCTTCTCATAAGACCAATCCTTCAAGGCATAAGAAGTAAACCAAAGGAATCCTCTCAAAGAAGAGGTATAAATATTAACCAAGCACTTTAAATTTAATTTCTCCTTATACTTACAATAAAATGTTGTGTCCATCAAAAATTTATGAATATAATATGATAAATATAATTAGATTTTATTATTATGGTGGAATAAACATTTACCACCTCTTTTCCATCTAATGGGAGATGCAAGTATCAATCATGAGTATGTGTGGACTATCGCCTCCATGTAGTGATACGACTCATTTTCCACCACCATCATTAATAATAATAATTATTAATTATTTAATGTTTATATATGATATTTATGTTATAATAATGTTTTATAAAATTTTAATTAATATTTAACTTTCTTTTGTTCTATCCATCATTTAATAGAAATGTCACTCGTGCGTATGTATGAACTACTGTCTCCACATATTTATGTAATTAATTTTTCATCACTATATATAAATTGTTATAAATATGTATGTAATTAATATATATTATATTTATATCATTATTAATAATATATATATGAACAAAAAATTATCAAAGTGCAAGGACCATAACAGCTGGACCAAAACATGCATGAAAAATGAAGTAGTTAACACCCAAAATGGTGAGGATAATGAAAGAATGTTATTGAATGGGTGACAAGATGTTATAATTAAACCATATTTGAGGTATTATAGGTATTATTATGGTCTTGTAATAGAATTAAAATAAATAAAAATCTATTATACAAGATGTTAGATAACTTATTAAGCAAGACAGACTAGAGGTAAGAGTTTTATATTACGTTCTCATTTTTATCAGGATTGTTATACTTAAATTTTATGATGATGATTTTTTTAATATATCCTTAAAAAATATGATTCATTTTTTTATCTATTTATTTCAATATATTTAATATTTTTCTTTCATTTTACTCTCTTTAAGTACTAAATAGACTGAAAAAATGTTTTTAAAGAAAACCAACCATGCTTTGCTCTTCGGACCTAAATATTTTCTTCCATGTCTATATTTTGAAGCTTAATTTATAATTTTACTTGTTTATTTTTAAAGAATTTTTTTTCCTTATTATATTGGAAAATTTTAGATTCTAAATAAGTGGTTTCAAATAAAAAGGGTATTTCCATCAATAAATGTTCTAATGATATTTTATAGGAATTTTTAGCTATAATGACATCCTTTGAAGTTTCTTATGATTTAATAAGGATATAATACAATGTTACCATATTTATTATTTATTTTTATGGTTTATTATTATTATTATTTAATTTTTATAAACCTCATATCTTTTTCATGGGTTATTATTTATTGATATGATGAATGTTTTATGATCGTGTGGCACACATATGTAGGGTTTTCATTATGTGATGGGTGAGGCCATAATTATATAGCCTCAAATTCATTGGGTAAATAAGGATATATAATAAGATAATAAGGATTCGAATAGGGAGTGAACCCAGTCCATTAAGGGAATTTTCCTAATATGACAGTCTTGGGAGTGAACCTTGACTAAGGAAATGATGGAATGAGGAGTGAACCCAATCAACTCTGATAGTCTTGATAATGATCTTTGAATAAGGAAATAGTTTTTTATGATTATTTTCTTATCAAAACATATATATTATTATTATGTTATGTTTTCATGGAACATTATTGAGTATAGATGATTCCATGCTCTTATGTATTTTGTCTAATGATTGATAAAACTTTATATCATGTCTCATAATTATAATATATGAATTTATGGGTATGATTTTATAATTTTTAGATCATTTTCTCATTCCCTTATTATTATTTTATTATCAATCATGGTTATTTAATGATATATCTTATGTTTACCCTTAATAAGAATTTGAGCTTACCTTTTTATTATATTTCCCTTCCCTAGGTTATGTAAATTTTTTTAAGAGTGTTATGTCTAAGAAGGGTCCTAGTTGTGATGAAATAAATTGGAAATGATGTAGATATTTTTTATACCAATTTTTTACATATCCATGTTTCCAAATACACTAAAAATCTATGGCCCTATAGCTTATATTAATATGAAATTTATTGAATATTCATCTAAAATGATGTAATATTTATGTATAAAATGTATGAACCACTATAGTTAGTTTCAAAGGCATAGTTTAGTAACTATTAGAAACTAGAATGATAAAACTTTAGTGAGAACCCTTAGGATAATCCTAGATATAGAATAACATACTAAGTTATGGTAAATAAATGAGTGTGGTTTCCTAAAGAAAATAAATCCCTATCTGGATACTATAACTGGATGTGGTTTTAGAATAGATGTATCTTGGGGTAATATCACCAAAAATAGTTTGTTGAGTATTTATTGTCCATCATTATGGTCCGTGATAAATGGACCCTTAATATGAACCTATTTTGAAACTCCTATGGGATATGATTAGGTTAATTAACATTTTCCTTATGAGCCATTATAAATGATTTGAATGGATCCTAACCACGGATGACCTAGATTAATCCTAATGTGTAATATATTGATAAGAAGGTTTCACTATTTAGACATCTTATGGATGATTCTATTGTTTATATGATTTCTCAATATAGTAAATGATGCTTGAGGGCCATGGTAACCATTTTGATTTTAATAAGGGATTTAAGATATAATGATAAAGTTGAGGTGGTTACATGTATACTCAAATATTGAAGTACCCTATTTTAGCTTAGTTATATGAATTACTTTATATTAAAAAAAGTATCATGGAATGTTATTCATATCCTGAATGATTAGATGTTGAATTATTAAGAAAAATCCTAATAGAATAATGATCATATCTTAAGTTTATGAATTTTACCCAGTTAAAGTTTTTGGGAACGAGTTTCCTAAAATTATTATTATTATTCCTATAGTTTAATTTGATATGTATTTGGGCATGGATTAGATATCTTAATATAAATCCCATATCAATTACTAAGGAAGGAAAGTCATATTTTATATTTCAAACCAACCTATGATTGTATATCATGGTGAGAATAAATGTAAACTTCCAATTTGAATTAAATTCATTTCATGGGTATTTATTCCTATTTTAATAATAAAAGTTTCTTATATTTTTGGGGAGAAACTGAACATCGATGATATGCCTATTTTATAGGTGTTTTCTGATGTCCTTCTTAAAGAGTTGTCTAGTCTTCCTTCTAATCATGAAGTTGAGTTTTCAATAGAATTTATACTCGGTGATAAACCTATTTCAAAGTCTCTATATAGAATGGCCCCAATTTATTTTAAGGAATTTAAAAAGTAACTCCAAGATAATATTAATAAGGGATTAATTCGGCCATGTGTGTCACCATGTGGAACACATATATTTTTTGTTAAGAAGATAGATGGATCAATGAGACTCTGCATTGATTACTAGAAACTTAATAATATAAAAATAAATAATAAGTATCCTCTTACATATATTTATTATTTGTTTGATCAATTATAAGGAGATAAATATTTTTTCAAAATTGACCATTGATCTAAATACTGCTAGTTGTGGGAAAAAGTAAAAATATACCAAAGAAACAATTCTGTTCGAGGCGTACACACTATAAATTTATAGTGATTTTATTTAGTATTACTAATACTCCAAATTTCTTCATGGATTTAAATAATAGAGCCTTTGGATATTACCTTGATAATTTTGTGGTATTATTTAAAAAAGATATTATTATACATTCCAAGATCCGAGAAGTGAATGAAAATCAACTCAGTATTGAACTGAATAAGCTAATGAAGGAGAAGTTATATGAAAAATTTATCTATTTTGAATTTTGGATATAGAAATATTCATTTTTGGGTTATGTAATCTCAAGTGAGGTTATATCAATGGATCCATCAAAGACACAAGTTATTAAACAATTTCCTAGACCAACCACTATGAATGAAATCCATATTTTTCTTCGATTAGATGGATATTATCAATGATTTGTGAAGGATTTATCAGGATTATATAATCTACTCACCAAGTTAACTTAGAAGGGAGTTAAGTTCCGTTTTACTGATGAGTGTGAATACAATTTCAAAGAATTTAAGAGAAGGTTGCTCAGTGTACTAGTTATCAAACTACCTTGTAGTATAGAATGGTTAGTTATTTGAATTGATGCATCAAATAAAGGGCTAGGATATGTTCTCACATAAAAAAATATGGTGATTTATTGTGCCTCATTCTGATTGATGGTTGATGAGAAAAATTTCCTGACTCATGATTTGGAATTAACAGTGGTAATCTTTGCATTTAAGACATGAAGACATTATTTTTAAGGAGAAAGTGTGATATATATACTAATAATAAAATGTTAAAGTATATTTTCACCTAGAAATAACTGAATATGCACCAATAAGGATGGTTGGAGTTGATTAAAAATTATGATTTCTTAATACACTACCAACATTGGAAAGAAAAAAGGTGGTTGCTGATTTGATTCAAAAGGATCATGCTATATTATCTATGATGAGGATAAAAAAGATCCAATATTTATGAATTTAAAAGGATATACCCTAAAATATTTAAGGATGGGGATAAATTTTATCTTTCTCAAATGAGTGGTCAACCATCTATCCATATAAAGATTAAAGAGGTGAAAAATGAGGTTGTGGACCTAAAAATGAGGTGAGAAATGTTACTGAGTTCAACCTTGATTATGATGGAATGATAAGGTTCATGAACCAATTATGTTTCTCTTCAATACCAATCATTCAGAATGAATCATTAGAAGGAGCTCATAGCTCATCATCCTCTATTCATCCTAGAAGTACGAAGATGTATAGATATCTAAAGGAGTGTTTTTTGGTGGGACAACATGAAGAGAGATATTATGGATTATGTATCTATATTATTGGTATGCCAATAAATAATAGTGAGAGAGAGAAATATATGGTTATTTTATAACCATTTCCCATACCAGAATAGAAGTGGTAAAAAATCACCATGCATTTCATTGTCAGGATCCTCAAAACATCTAAAGGCCATAATGCTATTTGGGTTGTAATTGATCACCTTATAAAGTCATCCAAACTAATTTCTATCAGAGAATATTTCGATATTTATCATCTTTACCTTATATTCATTAATAAAGTGGTAATGTTACATGGGGCATAACATTCTATTATATATGATTGAGATCCGAGGTTTACCTCAAAGTTTTAGAGAATTCTTCAACATGATCTAGATACAGAATTGTGTTTGAGTAATACTTATCATCCTCAGATATATGGATAATATGAGAGTTCCATTCAAAACCCAAAGGATATGTTGAGATCCTATTCTATATATTTCAAAGTTATTTATGAATAACACCTTCCTCTAATCGAGTTTTCTTACAAAAATAGCTTTCACTCGAGCATTTAAATGGATCCATATAAAGATATATATATATATATATATAAATAAGTATAAAACCTAGAAAAAATAGGATTAAATTGGTGAAATAAATATATTGGTATTTTAGTTATATGAATAAATTATATAAAATGTTGGAGCCATTCAGCAGTATATCAATGTATCTCAAAGTTGTAGAAGATTTGTGATGATAATCTTCAGCAAGATATGAAATTTTATATTGTTGAGAAGGCTTTCTAGTGAATTTATCCATGGAAGAATGTTATGAAATTTTAAAAGAAGGTAAATCTAGTCCCTATTTATAATTTTCCCTTCAAGATTATTGATGGTTTATAGATTTTAGCTAATCTATTGGAACTCCCACCAAACCTATCTCAGGTTCACGATGTGTTCTATATAGCTATCTTAAGGAAGTATACACCCTATCCTTCATATGTACTAAAATCATAGGTTATACCAATGAATCATGATAATTATTATTAATAAAATAATTATAAATATTTTATCATGGAGATAATTTTCTGCATAATAAGACTAATCAATTGGTTAAATTTCTTTACAGGAATCAAAAATTTTAGGAAGCTACATGGGAACTTGAGGATGTGATGAAGAAGATATATAATAATTTTTTTTGTACCAAAGTGATGAAATTTGAAGGGATAAAATAAATTTAATAGGGGTATAATTTAATACCCTAAGATTTTATATGTATTTCATTTGAAATAAACTTGAAGTATTCATTAAATTTCCTTACACGCAACCCCAAGTCTATATAAACCTGGATATAGTAAACTATTTTAACCTAGTTGTTAAATTGTAAGGTATGAATATTAATAAAAAATCTATATTAAATATATAGATTTTAAATAATTCAAATTTATTTATTAATTCACAATAAATAAGTACACAATTTTCAGTAAAGTTATTTTATGCTTTAAAAATATGCTTTTTTAAAAAATATGCTTTCTTCAAAAATGGTTGTTAACACATTTTTTAGCACAAAAAAATATAATTAATTTACAACATTTTTAGAAATTTTATTTGAGTGAATTAATATAATTTTTATAATCCTAATTTCTAAATTATCTTAGGATGAATTTTTAGGATTTTTCTAAAAGGATTTATTTTTTAGTGAATACCGAAAAATACCGATTTTTTTAAAAACAGTTCTTTATTTTGAAGTAAATGTACTTTTATAATTTTAGTTTGATCATAAATTAACATAATTTTAATTTACATTTAAATAATATATTTAATTACATAGTAATCATCATTAAACTTTATTTTGTTATAAATTCATTTTTGGGCTCTAAAACACATTTTTTTGAAAAAAAATTCTTATGTGTACATTGTGTTTTTATATAAAAAATTAATCTAATATATATTTATTAACTATTTTAACGTTTTTTATAGATTTATATTCAATATAATATTTTAATAAGCATTATGTGGGGTTTATAAGGAAATTAATGAAGTAAATTAAATTTTATGCTTAAAAGTTCATTTTTTGAAAATGTGTTTTCCTTGCGGTTTGTGCGATTAATTAAAATTAAATTATACCAGTTATAAAAATTGAATGAATTAAAATTTATAAAATATTTTTTATCATAATAATTTAAATAATATAAATTTTCAACTTAATTTTTGGTCATAGTGAATAGAAAAATATAAATAAATTTTGTTTACCACGGTAGAGTTTAAAAGGGGTTTAACGGGGGTGAAGCCAGAAGATATGGGTAGGATTACCACCCAAAACTATCCAATTATTCTGTTAAAATATATTTAAAACTTATATTATCCTACCTTTAATTAAATATCTATATGGATCTAATTTACAATGAAACTGACTTTAAATCATTGAGATCTTTTAAGAAATTTCATGTGTGTACCTCCCCTCACTTATAAAAGGGAACATATTCTCCTCTATTATTCAAAGAAATTTAACTTTATATCCTAGAAAATACCTTCTATAAAAACTTAATATAATAATTTAATTCATCCAAGATCTTATTTTCTTCTCCTAAGACCAATCCTTCAAGGCCTAAGGAGTAAACCAAAAGAGGTCTCTCGAAGAAGATGTAGAGAACTTAACCAAGTTATTTCAAAATTATTTATTCTTATACTTTATTTAAACTTGTTGTATCCATAAATAAATATTAATCCAGTATAATAAACTCACTGAGACTTTATTATGAGTATATAACAACCATTTATGAACTCTTCTCAATCCAATGGGAGATGACAATATCGCTTGTGCGTACCTGTGGATTGACGACTCAATGCAGTGATACGACTCATTTTCCACCACCATATTTCACGGTTGGTTATTATGATAGATTTCATGTTTATATAATATACTTTTATTATAATAATTATTTTATAAATATTTATTATTATTTTCATTTCTTTTGTTCCATCCATCGAAAAATGGAAATATCTCTCGTGCATACGTACTGATGACCATCTTCACATAGTGATATAATTCATTTTTCATCACCAATTTATATGGATGGTTATAAATATGTATATAATGAATATATATGATATTTAAATTATTATTAATACTCTATATATTATGTAACAATGATCAAAGTGCATGGACCATAACTACAAAACCAAAACATACATGAAAAATGAAGAAATTAACACTTGAAATGATGAGGACAATGAAAGATTGTGAATGAATGGGTGAAAAGTTGTTATAAGTAAATAATGTGTGGTATTATAGATATTTTTTGTATATAATTATAATAAATCTAATTCTATTATACAGAAGGTTAGAGTGCTTATGAAGTAAAAAAAACTTGTTGTAAGGTTTTTATGTTATAATCTCATTTTTACCAAGATTGTTTTTGATAAAAAAAATTGATTATGAAATTGTACAATATATCTTTAAAAAATATTATTTTATTATTATTATATATCTATTTCTATATATTTCATGTTTTCCTTCCATTTTCTTCTCTTTATGTAATCAATAGACCTAAAGAATGTTTTTAAGGAAAACTGACCATTCTTTTCTCTTAACTCAGAAATCATTACTTCCATGCACTTAATTTCTTTAAAATATTTTCAAGAATGTTTTTAATATTATAAAAATATTTATTAATTTTATTTTTATAAATTTTTTAATTTCAAATTTTCTTAAAGTAATCCCTTTTCATTTTCAAACAAGGCACTTCTAACTTTTTACTGACAATGTGAAGCGATTTTTTGTTTTAACACACACCACATGAATGAATTTTTATTCCTTCTTAAATACCATTTTATTTTAATATTTAATTATATTTTTCCTTTTTTATTTTCAAATTAAATTTTTACTTAACATTTGGGAATTGTTTTGGCCTTAAATAAGTGATTTCAGATAAAAAGGATATTTTCCTCAAGAAATGTTACAATGATATTTTAAAGGTATTTTTATATATAACAATAACCTTTAATGTTTCTTATGATTTTGTAGGGATATAATCCAATGTTATTATTTTTATTCTTCTCTTGTATGGTTAATGATTATGGTTATGTGATGTTTATAAAACTCACATCCTTTCCACGAGTTATTATTTAATTAAATGGTGAAGGATTTATGATATTATGGAACAAACGTATATACGGCTTTCATTATATGATGGGTGGGACTGGAATTATATATCACTATAATTAATTGGGTTAATAAGGATATATCATGAGATAATAATGACTGTAATGGGGAGTGAAAATAGTTTAGTAATATACTTTTTCCAATAAGACAGTCTTGAGAGTGAGCCTTGACTAAGAAAATGATAAAATGGGGAGTGAACCCAATCTACTATAACATTATTTGTAGTGATACTTGAATAAGGAAATAATTTAATATTTTTATGTTGAGGGCAAAAACTCATGTCTTATGATTATGATATGTTTTCATGTCTCATGAATGATTATTTATGATTCAAGACTCTTATGTTTTATGTCTATATATTCATAAAACATTATTCCATGTTTCATAATTACGATATATGAATTGATGGGTATGATTTTATAATTTTTGGACCATGTTCTCATGCCCTTATGCTTATATTATGCTCACTTATGACTATTTATTTACATCTCTTAAGTTTACCCTTACTAAGCATTTGAGACCACTCTTTTCTTATGTTTCTATTTCCCATAATATGGAGAATGTTTTTAAGTATGTTTAGTCAAATAAGGGTTCTATTTTTAATGAGATAATTTGGAAATGATGTAGATATTTTATATAACATTTGTTTATGTATCCATGTTTATAAAGACACTAAAAATCTATGGTTCTTAGGAATTTATTATTATGAAATGTATTAAATATTCAGCTAAAATTATTTAATAAATAAGTATGAAAATTATTGGTTGCTGTATTCCATTATGTATATAATTCATTTTATTTACCGATTTTTGAAACATAAGATTCATATGAGAACACATAAGATACTTTCTATTTGTGAAATTTTATACATATGAGTATTTAGTTAATTTTAAAAATAAATTTATGGATTTATAAGATTCATTTGATTTTCAATATAAATAACCCTTATATTTCCCTTTAGAAAACTTATGAATTGGGTAACACTTTTCTAAAAAAATTATACATTCTCAGAGTTACTCCCTGGAATTATGTAAGAGTCATTCTCCCCTACATAAGGGATGTCCCATTTATAAAATTATAATTTTTCACACTTTGGCAAAAATCATATTTTTACGATTTATAATTTCATTATAAATTAAAAAACCTTAAATTTTAGTGATTTTGAATCATAAAATTAATTTATTCACCCCAAAAGACATGTTTCATATTTTAAGGAATGAAATTTAGAATTTAAAAGGGATTATAAGTTAAAAACTAGGGGAATTTAATATCTTCTATAAAGTGGAATTTTATTTTTCCTCTTTATAATATGTTTCATGGTTATAAGAAATTTTAATACAGTTACACGGTGATAATAGTCACACTGGGTTTTAAAAGTGATTGAGGAATAAATGAACGATTTTTTAATGATAAATGCCTATGAAAACAGCCATATGGATTTAGCTTTATTGTCTTAATATTTAGAAGTCCCTCCCACTTTTATCTTACTTGTTTTCTCATCCCTGGATGATTAGAACCCCATACTTAGAGTTCCATGAGAACTTAAAAATCATTTTACTTTTCTCCCCTAAGTTTTAGTCCCACAATCATTTTTATTCTCTCCATACCTATGTAGTGAATTATTAAAGCATCATTAAAGGTAGGGGATTCAAGAACTCTATTTTTTTATTTTATTAAAATTATGGAATTATCATGATACTATTTTTATCTAAATAAATGGGTTTAATTCACTTAATATAATAAATGGAATGATTAAAATTAATGTAAATACAGTATCACATGATCTTTATATAATTTTGGTGTTATATCATGTGTTAAATGACTAATTCTATGATTTTTTTGATTTTACTTTCAAGTGTGATTTATGAACTTGTTACTATAAATAACCATAGAATCAAATCTCATAAATAATTAATATTTAAAATCTAGAAATTAATGGGTTTTTTGAATATTCTAGAGATTGTGATAATTCTCATACTGGCCACAAATAATCTGCTGGGAATGAATGACATAAAATTTGATCTCTTTATGTGTTTCCTGTTGGTTTTGGTAGTGGTTTAAAATGAATAGTTGATTTTTTTATAAAGATATAATGTTTTTAGTTGGGAATTATTATGGTTGAATTTGAGGTATTGGTATCTAGATTCATGATGGGTTTTTTTTTCTAGTTTTCCTGGTTGTCTTGGGATTTTGTGACTATTGATGTGGGGGTGGTGGATGTTTTGATGGGATTTCAAGGTGGTTAATGTGGTGTATGGTTATGTGTTGTGTGTTGGAGTTTATTGTGACACCCTTGAATTTAAAAGGTATGTAAACTTATGTTTACATATACCTTAAATGGTTTTGGGTCCTTTGATGGTTTAACTTGAATTCGGGATGAGTTGGAGGTTGGTGGTGGATTAAATCGGGATTTGAGCATTTTTAGGTACACCATGGGTAGGACCCTGCTGTGGTGTATTCCACTTTAAGCTTAGAACCTACACATGTTAAATGGGTAGGAACACTATACCCATGTTTGGGTATGGTCTTGGGAATATAGTTCTATTATTCAACCTATATACCACATCCATAGTGACCTAACCACATCGTGGTGGAAGAAGTGGTGATTCCAAAATGAGAAAGGGTTTGAAACCATTCCATGGTGGGTAGTAGTGTCAGGTTTTCTAGACTTGGTGTGTTTGAGGCCACCATGGTCATCGTGGGAATCACCATGGTGTGGTAATGATTGTGAATAATTTAGGAAATTTCTGAAATGAGAAATGTTTTGAAACCCTTGCATGATGAGTGGTAGTGTTAGGTTGTTTGGGATTGGTGTTTTTGTGGACACCACTTTTGTGGTGGGCATATCCATATTATGGTCATGGATGTGAAAAAATTCTAAAATATCCAAAACAATCATTGATATTTGTGGGTTATATGATTTTCAAATAGGAAATATGTGTGATCATTAGGGGGGGTTAAAGTGTTATTAACCTGTAATTCCTTATATTAATGTATTCAATCTCCTTTAATATATTCTCTAATTCTGATGAATATAGGGTGATATCTAGTCAACCATTATTTTATTCAATTTTCTCCAAAAGGGGGACTCATTATTTTTATCCCTATCCTTGTTTGAAATTTCTAGAAGATCAAATATTAGAAGATAAGGGTTTGTTCCTATTGATCTAGGCTCATGGGGATCTCAACCTCTTTGTCTCTAGTCACCATTTCTAAGAGTGGAAAGTTCTCTTCCTTTGAATAGACCTAGATTAAATTTTTATGGTGATATTTTTTGGGTAAGTGATATGGATCTACACTTTTGGCATTATTAGTTTCTTTAATATCATTATAGAACCCTTTTATATTGGTTTAGAATCAGTTCTAGGAACCCTTATTATATGGGTTTGATCCGATTGGTATGAAGATGTGATTTGGAAAGTGTCTCTTCATGAGTCATGATTTTTACATCGAAATTCTTGACTTAGGAATATACATGGCATATAGAGCCTTTGTATAAGGTTGTTAGTATGATATGATGATATTTTTCATGTGCATTGATCCATGCTTATGTTTTATCACATGTGTGTTCTTGTGAAACCCGTGTGACCCATGTTTGATATTTATCACATGTATGTGTGTGTGTAGCCTATGAGACCCATGTTTTATATTTATCACACGTGTGTGCATGTATATCCCATGAGACCCATTTTTTTTATTGATCACATGTGTGTGTGTAGCTTATGAGACCCATGTTTTATTTTGATCACATGTGTGTGACTATTTGTCTACTAATACTTATTCTTGATATGCTATGTTGTGCCTATATGTGTTTTTCCCTATTGTGTGTGAATGTATAGACATTGGAGGTTTTTTTAGGTAGAAAATTAAAGGTGTACCATCTTGGATTTCTTAGAATTTAGAGGAGGGGAATGTGCGACATGAGATGATGATGAAAATAGACCAAGACACAGGGAAGGGGTGTGATGAAATTGTGTCATAACTCGAGGTAGTGGTGGGATATGAAATCCATGCAGACCAACCTAAGGAAGTGGTGGGATATGGAGACCTTGTGGCCTGGCCCATGATAGAAATGTGTCTTAACAGTCTTGTGGCCTAACCTGAGACTCATTAGATATGTGGATATTCAGTGATATACAGTGGCCTTATTTCCAACCATGATCATGATGTATACTGTGATTTTCTTTCCAGCATGGATCCAAAGCATGTATAGTTGGGGTTTCTGGATATTGGGTTAAATCATGATTTCTCGACACATGATTAATTTCTTATTGATTTAAAATTTCCTTGTTATCATGACATAAATATCTCATGTAGGTGAAATTAAGTTAAGGATACATTATTGGAATCCTACTAGGTTTATACTCACACTATACACGTGTATCTTGATGAGTGTTTAGAATTCATGTTCAGGAATCTAGGGAAGGTCGATGACCTCATGATAGGGAGATTAAGAGATGGTGTATGGTGAGAGGAAGTACTAGGACATACCCCAGATAGATGTTAAACCATATTTATTTATTTTTCATTTTTCTTTCTTATACATTGTATGGCCTACCACATTGGGGGTTCTTGGTTTATCTTTTTTTTTATGAATTTATGACACCTAGAATTCCATATGATATATAATTTTATTATTATTTGTATCTTTTTTTAGATATAGGATATTATTTATACTTGTCTATGATTATGGTTTATGTATATTTATATTGAGTTAATATTCTACCCAATACATCATTCTGACCCATGATACTAATCGGAAATATCTTACATATAGGGAGGCATGCATGAGGTCATGTGGTGCTTTATCCCAGACCTGGTTATTTGGGTATGGGTGTTACAATGTGGTATCAGAGGAGGTTTTCCTTTTTTTCCCTCTTGACAATGTTTTAGATAAGGTAGAAAGGATTTTGGTTTTGTATAACTCGGTTAGGGGAGTCACCTAAGTTACTGACCAACTCTTATGTGATGGACATCTAAGTTACCCATGATTGGACTAATATTATAGTTGTGGTTTTATGTTTTCATTCTGATCTTGATTATGTCATGTTATTACATTTTATAGGATTTGGGTGTCTCTGTACATCAGGAATAGTTAATTAGGATCACATTTCATATATACTAATTGGTTTCAAGGATTGATAGTTCATTTTATTAAATGTATTGATCTATGTTTTTTGATTTTGTGTTATAAAGTTATGACATTTAGATTATTTGAATTTGATCATGTTTTTTTCATGTGAATATGACTGTGAATAACATGTAGGTATAAAAGACTATAATTGAGGCTTGGGAAGTACTATGAGATTAATCCCTTCTCGTTATGGGTATCCACCTCAGATATATTTTTTCTAAATAAGTACCTTCTGTTTGAATATAAAATACTTAGTTTTTTTGTTAATTATTCTATTATATATTTTCTATACATGCTTTTTTAATTATAGACAATGCTTCCTAGAATATGTTTGAGAGTAACACCAGTGAAAATTGTTCATAATGCTCCTTATAGAGAATATGTTCCTATGATGAATTTAGTATTCCATGAAATAGACATGATATATCCTGAATTCCTCCAATTAGTTCTTGTTCAAGGTGGTGGATCTCCTAGTACAATGGTCCATAATGACCAAGAATTCCAGTTCTAGCATCCTCTATCCTTCGAGGGAACTAGAGGCACTCAAAATATTTAGGACTAGGTTGGCATCAATTAGGTGGTATTTGATCTAGTAGAGACCCCATAAGATCTATGGGTAAGGTTGGTTACTTCCATACTCCAGTGACCCTCCAAGAGTTTTTGGGGGATCATGAACTAGGTAGGAAGATTTTAGGGTCTTATATGGGAAACCTTCAAGGACCTCACCTTTAAATAGTTCTTTTAAGATATACTAAAGATAGACCATACGTAAGATTTTATGGATATTTAGTAGGGACTAATGTCAGTGCCTTATTAATCTTCTCATTTCATGGAATTTTTTCACTTCACTCCTCTCTTGGTTGGGAATGAGGTGCATAAGTCCTAAAAATTTGAGATCAGACTCTGATCAGAGTTGAGGTATTGGGTTAAGTGCTTTGACCTGAAAACATATCCATAGGTGCTTCGTAACTCCTTGATAATCAAGAAAGTCTTAGAGGAGGATAGAGTTTCTTATCTTCACTAGCTCATAATGAATCATCTATTGAACTTCCCAGTGATTTAATGGGTGCCTATTATAGTATCAATAATATCATGATAGATGAGTTGTAGTAGGGTGGTAGCAGGCTTGGCCCTTATAGTGGGGCCGACAATATCTACATATTCTTTTCCTCATATAGAGGACCTTTATTAGTATGTCTTTCTAGAATATTTATTAAGACTCCCTCTTGATAAAGGGATTGAACTTGAGATCAAACTCATTCCATTAGTGTAACCTATATTAATTCATCCATATCTTATGTCATCAACCGAGTTGAAGGAACTTAAGGAAAATCTTGAGGATATTGAGATGAAGGGTTTTATCAGACCAAGCACATATCCATGGGGTTCTATGATTATGTTCACAAAGAAGGCAAAAAAATTTGTTTGATTTTTTGTGGACTACAGGAAGTTGAACTAGGTGACCATGGATAATAGATACCCATTTTTTAGGATCAATGACTTATTTGATCCATTATGGGGGTCCCGATGATTCTCCAATATTTACCTATAATCAAGATTCTAGTAGCTTCAGGCCAGAGAGGAGGATATACCTAAGATTTTTTAGGAGTATATATGTTATTTATGAGTATCATTTCATTTTATTTAAGTTGAAAAAAATTCAACAGTGGTATTTATAGATCTCACGACCAGGATATTTTATATGTATCTTGACTCTTTCATTATGGTTTTTTTTAATGTTATCCTCATACACTCATGGACCTTGAATATTATTTTTAGAAACCTAGAGATTGAGTTGAGTACACTATGATCACATCATCTTTATTCTAATATCATGAAGTGTCACTCTTGTATCTATGAGTTGTGTTTCCTTAAGCATGTAATCTCCAAGGTAGAAATTTCAATGGACTAAAAGAAGGTAGAGACTGTGATGTTAAGGGAACACCCTCGAAATTTGGCAAGATTAGAAGATTCCATTATTTATCTAAGTATTATAGATGGTTAATATATGAATCATCCTATTTAAAAACACCTATGGATAGTCTTACCAATAAGGGATTGAAGTTCAAGTGGACTGACCAGTGTGAAGAGGCATTCCAAGAGGTGAAGAGAAGACTAAAAATAGCACTTATTTAGATATTAATAAAGCACGAGACTGGATATTTGGTTTACTAGGATGCCTGAGATGTTTTTATAGGAGTTATTCTTATGTAGAGGAATCATGTGGTGGGTTATGTTCCTCCGCTACTATGAACCAATGAGAAGAACTACCCTATTCTTAACATGGAGTTGGCTATTGTAGTCCATGCTCTAAAGTGTTGGCACAATTATCTCTTTGGTGAGAGATTTATCATATATATGGAATATAAGAGATTAATTTACATCTTCTCTCAATGGGTCTTGAATCTCCATCAATGGTGTTGGGTGGAGTATCTATAGAGGTTTAACTTTAAGATAGATTATGATCATTGGAAGGGGAATGTCATTATAGATGATCTTAGTAGGAAAACATAGGAGTTTAGAGAGATACCTTCAGCAGTGGAATGGTGGTTGATGATTTTGTTAGGTAAATAGTCAGTGGATGCATTTTAGGACCATGTTGTGATGAAATGTTCTCCCTTGGTTATCACACGGTGTTGGTGGACTGGATAAATCCCATTCACGAGTCAGTCCCCGAATGCTTAGTGATGTAGGAATGGTTGATGGTGAATGACCCAGTTCTAGGATGGTCCTTAGGAAGTGGTGATTTGATATATTTTAATGGGAATGTTATAGTTCCTACTTACATGAGGAAATATCAAATAATGGTCCATACGAACTTGGAGTGGGAAGTGCACCCAGGTTTCATGAATATGTATTAGGATATTAGGTGAAAATTCTAGTGGATGTGAATGAAGATATATTCCATGGGTTTCATGCCTCATTATCTAACCTAAGAGTGGGTCAAGTTAGAGCATCAAAAACCAAGAGTAATACTTTATAAACATCCCAAGAATGTGTATAAGTGGGATGAGGTGATGATAGAATTCAAGACAGGGTTTCCTAGAACCCCAAGAGATTGAGATGATGATTGGGTAATAGTTGAACAACCAATGAAATTGACACACTTCTTATAGATTTGAAATAATCACTTTATGAATGAGTTGGGAAATATTTATGTTCGAGATACTATATGACTACATAGAGTTACATTAAGTTTCATATTGTATAATGATGTATGTTTTACATCATGGTTTTGGTAGGGATTATGAAGGATTTGGGGATTAAATTAAAAATGAGAATGGTGTATCATCTATTTAATGATTAATTAATAGAGAGTATAATCTAAATCTTAGATGATATAATTCATGCATGAATCCTAGAATCTGATGTAACATGGGATGATAATATAGAAATGATGAAGTTCATGTATAATAACAATTTCCAGGATTCTATTTAGATAACACCTTTTGAGGATATTTATGGTCAACTATATTTCTCACTACTATCTAAATGTGAGGTGGGTGAGTAAGCATTGGATGAGATGATTATAATGTAGGAGACCTCTAAGAGGGTGTAGTTAATTAGGATATGGTTGGTTACCACTCAGAGTAGAAAATGATCATATACCAACTAGAGTAGATGAACTTTTGAGTTCACTGTAGGTGACCAAGTTTTCTTATAGGTGTCACATCAGTTGGGGAATCATTATATATGGAAGTAAGAGAAATTGGAACTATGGTTTTTGGGACAATTTGATATCAAAAAGTGTATAAATTTATAACTTAAAATTCCTCCATGATATCGATTTATACCTAAAATGTTCCACTTTTTAAAACTTTGAAGGTACGAGAACGATCCTATGCATCTGATAGACTATAATTATTCTAAGTTTGAATCAGATGCATCATTTGTGGAGTTCCTAGTGTGGATTATTAATCGAATAAAAAATATTTTGAGGGTTAAGAAAATACAAATTATTTAAGTCTTAAGGTGGAATGGATGGATCCAAGAAAAGGATTTGTATTCGGAGTTATATATTTAAGATCAGTGGCTTGAGTTATTTGAGTAAGACCACTAGAGTCACTTATTGAGGGTTATAATTCATTTGACAGGGAGATTTTTGACACCCTCAAATTTAAATGGTATTTTAATTTAAGTTTTTTTTATACCTTAAATAGTGTTTTAGGACTTGGGATGATTTAACTTGGATATAGTATGAGTTAGAGGTAGTTAGAGGCTTAAATAGGATTTTTGAAAATTTTAGGCACACATTGGTTAAGACCAAACCATGTTGAAATCCATTTTATGCTTATATTCCACCTATGTGAAATGGGTAGGACTACCATTACCATCGATGGGTGTGGTCTCAAGCATATAGCGCCGTGATTCCACCTATAGAAAATGACCAAAGTGAACTCACCATGTCGTGGTAGAAGGTTTGGTGAGTCCAAAATGGGAAATGGTTTGAAACCATTCCATTTTGGGTGACCATGATGGGTTTCATGGGATTTGTATGTTTGAGGCCACCACATCCATGGTGAGAATTAGCACTCCTTGGTCATGGATGTGTAGAATATTTTAAATAGTTAAGAAAACCACTGATCTTCATGTGTTCCATGTGTTTCTAATAGGAAACACATGTGACCAATAATA
Source organism: Viscum album (assembly GCA_963277665.1). NCBI lineage: Eukaryota > Viridiplantae > Streptophyta > Magnoliopsida > Santalales > Viscaceae > Viscum > Viscum album. The sequence continues at coordinate 1,164,359,877 of OY728137.1, forward strand.
TGTGGGGTTTAATGTGTCATTAACTCATTCTTACATCTATTAATCAATTAACCATCCTTATCTTGTAATTTCTATGATCTAGATGAATATTGGGTGAGATCTTGTCGGCCCTTCATACATTTAATTTGGTACCTAGGGTGAACCCGTTCTTATCATCCCTATCATTGTTCGAACATACTGGAAGATAAAACCCTAGGAAAAAGGGCATGTTCTATTTGATATAGGATTTTGGGTATCTTTGACTCTTCATCTCTAGTCACCATTTACGGGAGTGACATGTTCTCTTCCATCAACCAAACCAAGATAAACCATTAAAAATGGTTTTCATTGGGTAAGTGATATAGTTCTACCATATTTTCATGATTCTATTTATGAATATAATTCTATAACCCTTTTTAGGTTTGTTTGAAATCATTTATATATAAACTTATCATGTGGGTTTGATCTGGTTTTTTCATAGGCATGATTTTTAAAGCAATTCTTGATGAATCTAGAAATTGACATCGACACACATGAGGCAGGAATCTCCTCACCATATAATACCCTTGTATATGGTTTATGTCATGATATAATGGTATATGATTGTGTTCATTGATCCATGATTTAGTTTTATCGCATGTGTGTGCGTGAATATCCCATGAGACCCATGTTTGATATTTATCACATATGTGTGCATGTATAGTTTGTGAGACCCATGTTTGATACTGATTACATGTGTGTTTGTGTATAGCCCATGATACCCACGTTTGATATTGATCAAATGTGTGTGGATGTGTATCCAACGAGTCCCATGTTTAATATTTATCACATGTGTTCATGTGTGTGGCTACTAATACTCATGCTTGAAATGTTATGTTGTGCCTATATGTTTTATTCCCTATTTTTTGTTAATATATTCCCTCTTGAGGTTTTTATTCTGATAAAAAATGATGAATGAGACATCATGTATTTATTAGTCCTTAGAGGGGGATCATGTGTGTTATTCATTTTCATCTATGATAGACTGAGACACATGGAAGGGTTGTAAGTACCTTGAAGCCTAATCTGAGGTAGTGGTGGTATAATAAGACTATCTATACTAACTCTTTGTAGTGGAGAAATAAAATGACCTTGTGGACTGACACATTATAGAGATGTATCTTAATGAAGTTGTGGTTCAGCTCGATAATCTTTAGTCGTTTGGATATTTAGGGATATACGGTAGCCTTGTGGTCAAATATGACCACAAAAACTATTATGATTTTCCTTTCAGCCTAGAGAAAAGCAGGTATAGTTGGGTTTTATGTCAGTTTGACAAGTGCACAATCACTTGGAACATGATTTATTACTTCTTGATTTTTCCCCATTATCTTGGAATACACCTCTTATGCAATTGAAATTATGTTAATGATGCATTGATGGTTTTCTACTGGGTTTATACTCACACCTTACATAGGCATCTTGATGTGCGCATAGACATCATGTTTAGTGATCTAAGGAAGGTAAAGGGACCAATGACATGAAGATGAGAAGACAGTGCATGGGTATGGACATCATTTTAGGATAGACTTTAGATATATGCTACAATGTCTTTATTTTTTTAGGTTACTTGGTTATACATTTGTTAAACTACCACATTGGGGGTCCTTGGTTTATTTTCTCTTATGAATCTATGATACATGGAATTACATCTGTTATAAAAATTTTATTATTTTTTATCTCTTCAATTTATTCATGGGATTTTATTTATAAATTTCTATCATTTTGGTGTATGTTTATTGATATAGAGTGTATAGTCTCCCCAATTAATTGTTCAGACCCTCGCTGCTTGTCAGAAACCTCTTCCATATGGGGAGAAGCACATGAGGTCATGTGGTACTATAGACTTGACAGGGTGATTCGAGTTGGTGAATTGTATTTATACATTCATGGTGGTATGATATATGTTGGAAAATGACTAATAAAAATATGAGCATTGGGATGGAGTTTAATAAATGGAAACTATTAATAAAATGCTGAGAATATAAATGCGGTAGTAAAAGCTAGAAATAATTTGTGTAGTGTCTATTGAATGGTCTTCCATTAAATATGGTTTATGACTGGAATAATGAATAAAATATGAATGGTAAAAAATAAATTTGGAAATGGTTAAATTTTATTTTTAAAGGGAAGTTATGGTTATTTTTGTGGCTATTTGTTGGGAAGTAAAGGGGATGGTTGATATTGTGGGAGTGGAAACAATTGTTAGAAGAATTTTATAGAGGTGTGATGATGGTCATAAGCAGTAGTAGTGATTTTTAACAAGAAACATTTAGGTTGGGTTTTTTTGTATGTTATATATATATATATATATATAGTATTTTCCTTTTTTATTTTATATGCACCCCACCCAAATCGTATAACCATACCAACACCCAAATATTTTGGATTATGGGTGTCTTCCCTAAACATCCATGTTGGTGAGGGAATAAATGACCAACTACTCCCACTTCCCCACAATCAATTCCAAACAAGGAATGAATGTGATTGTGTGAGGTTATATTCATGAGATATGATAGACATAAGTCAGAATAGTGATTTATGGGATAGTGATGGCATGGTTATGTGTCATATAGTGGGGTTAATGCAATGTAGTAGGAGGTAACAAGGAATATTTCCATCATGATCATGATACACTAATATGATGTAATTTTTATGTGTAGTTTAGATTTGGATATGTGATATGTGGTTATGGATACGAGGTTTTATGAATATTGTGTGGTTATATGATATGTGTATGTGTGGATATGGTTTTGATTATATGAAAGGTATGGGTGTGTCGATACATTTTTCAGGGGATAGTGAGAGTGAAAACACAATGGGGAATTAGTGAAGGGTATCATAATTCTATATTATTTGATATTATTTTATCATACATGGATGCAATATTTGGTGAGTGTTCCTTGGTCTGTTTGGGTTTTTTGGCATGGTAAAGGTTCATGTTGGTCTTATTTTCTATTCACTATGGAATTAGTATTATTCTTCCACATTTTCAAAAGTGGTTTTAAGGAATATCCTACCAAGTATACATATATACTCACCCCTATATATAAATCTATTTTATCAGTTTCTAGGAGGGTTTTAAATATTGAGATGAACATTACTATCTCGAAGTTGGAAGATATAGTTGGAGTTTCTATTGATGAGTTTTATTTTGGTATTTTATCTTAGAGACTTTTATTTTAATGAAATTTATCATACATTATATGATATTGGTTATCAATTTATATTATATTATTGATTAGTTATTTTTTATTTATTTCTCAGGAATTATAATGATAATATCTCCCATAGGCATGATTTGTACCCTCGATGCTAGTCTCCAACCAGTAGCCTATTGGAGGCAAGATTCAAGGGTCACTCTCATCTTCACTGTAGGCCCATGAAGGGTTCCTAGTTGAGGTGGGTTATGAAAAAGTGGTATCAGGGCTATGGATAAGATTTAGGATGGAGAAAAATGCTAGGAAAAAGTGAGGGTTTCATGGGTTCGATAAGGAAATAGAGTAAGTTGAACCTATTGTGTGATGTAAAAAGGGATACGAGATAGGAAACAAACAATTAGGGGACCCTATAATCCAATTTATGGACCTCAATTTTATTAAATACCTTAGGGGGGTAATTATTATTTCTTGGTAATGACCATGAAAAGGTACACACATCATACTTGTTTGTGATTATGTTTGAATTTTGGTTTATTTTTTAGAATTTTGAAATTAATCTTAAATGAATTCCATACTATTGGGATTCATAGTTTTATTTATTTGCTGCATATATACCTATCAATCACCATCCACATGTGGATAAAGTTGGTGAGGTGTGGAAGGATTATTTTTTTGACCATTGAAGGGCTGATTTGGTTGAGTTGGATGGTTCATGGAGGAATATGTTGTGATATTTCCAGCACTAAGGCTTGAAATTGTGTGAAGTAAGTGCCTTTGATTTGTAGATTGAGCAATAATTAATTAAGTTTTAGATAAATTGAATCTTGATATATGATAGGGTAGAGTATTCAGTTCCACTAGTTGTTAGTTAGATGAGATGGGTAACGTGCTAGTGGTGGGTCCTATTTCTAGGAGAGTTTAAGGAGGCAGATGTCATGACCCGTCCTCAGGGCCCGTGCCGTGACTACCCCAATTCCGCCTTCCATAGGCCAGGGGCAGGCGACTAGCACCAAAAGGAGTAACCCTAATAAAAGGGAGGGCATTGCCTTTAAACCTACAACACACCCAGTTTAAACACAGGCAGTCATAACAACAAAGTACTAGTACAAAAAAGTGTGCTAAAAGTAAATGGGCCAGTATACAAACCCAACTGAAGTACAAGTACAATTAAAAAGGGAAAACTGCTCCTGGATCATCCACCCGGGAATCCTACATGAAGGGTAGGTACAGACCTCGAACAACTTGTCCCTGAGGTACGTCCCGTCTAGTCCTGTTCCAAGCAGCCTTCCGTCTATCTCCCTCAGCCTCGTTCACTACTAACCGTCATCTGCACATAACACAACAAGGTGCGGGTGAAGCCCGTGTACGGGTGAGTATAACGATACTCAGTAGGGACCCCAAGACCCCCAAAGGTCTCCCAGAATCCAGTAAGGATAATCCACATAAGAAAATATACAATCACAAAGTAATATCCAACCAAGCTTAGGTATACAACCATACATGTACCTAGGTTATTATGTACAACCGGCTCCCACTCTCAAGCCCAAAACACAACTCGTTCCACAAAGGAAGAACAACCAAACAACTCTACTTAGGTATACACCAATACATATACCAGAGTTGTTAATATTCAAACCGTCTTAATCAATAGGTAACATAAGGCTCCATCTGTCCCAAGACAAGAAGCTCAGAGTAAAAGAGTCAGCTCACTACAACGGTAACATAGAGGTTATAAGAATAAGAATGTCTAGTTGCATGGATAGATCATCCTATCTGAGTAACTTCTCTACAGACTCACATTAGTCGCCAGTGCCGGCCCTCATATATTGCCAGTGCCGACCCTCATCTGTCGCACAGTGCCGACCCTCATCTGTCGCACGATGCCGACCCTCATCTATCGCTAGTGTCGACCATCATCTATCGCACGGTGCCGAACCTCTTATATCACACGATTCCAAACCTCATCTGTCACCGGTTCCGGACCTCATCTGTCGCACGGTGCCGACCCTCATCCGTCACACGATGTCGACCCTCATATATCGCCGGTGCTGACCCACATCTGTCGCCAGTGCTGACTCACATCTGTCGCACATGCCGACCCTCATCTGTCACATGATGGCGACCCTCATATGTCACCAGTGCCGAACCTCATCTGTCACATGGTTCTGAACCTCATCTGTCGCACGATGCCAACCCTCATCTGTCGCCTGCATCTTTATGCCACAGCTAGCCACTGAGTTCCCGCACTAAACACGCTCGATTCCGGGATAGTCCACTCCTCAAGCTAAGTTTCAATACATAAACTTCCATGTAGTCCCAATTTGATGTATCCCGAAGTTCTGTCTCATCATAAGGAACCCAACATGACAGACGACGCGTCAATCAGATGTCCGGTCTGAGAGTTATTGGCATTTCCATTCTGAGGGCCCGGTTCGATTTAGGTTCAATCCAACCCGACCATAGCCTAACTGCATCCAAACCTCAAGAGGGGTATTCCAAAAGAACTGCCTCGCTTCAAGATTTCCATATCCATAGATAGTTCATCAATCGAACACCTATAGCCCAAGTTATGGGTGAAAAAGTGAAATCGGGTTAAACGGGTCTGGACCGGGGTCCGACTTGCTCCGCGGGTCAGACCCGGCCCACCCGAACCGGCCTGGCCTGCCGGAAATGGCTCAATCCACCAGAACCGGTCGAACCCACGGTGGATTGGGTGGCCAGTGGCTGGCGGCGCCTTGTGGGCCCCACCCTAGCCACGCTAGGCGGGGGGGGGGGGGGGGTATCACACCCCTCGTCTCCAAAATGAAACCAGCGCCTGGCACCAGTTAGGTAGATTGCAGGACCCATAAGGGTCCCGCCTCATCCAGCTGGCCGAGTGACCAGCTGTGTCTGCTCAGTCAGTGGCCGTCCCAGCCGAACGCCTCTGCTCCACCGCCGCGGACCCCTGGCCGCAGCTTCTTCCTCTACATGGCACGACGACACCGCACCCCTCCGGTAGCCTGGCGGCAGCCCGTGTGCGTTGTTGTGGCCTGTTCTTCCACACAACGTGATGGTGTCATGCCCTTCTAGTGACCCGGCGGCCCTGCGCCTCCGGTTTCCTTCACGGATGGCCCGACACCGGCCGTTGTTGCACCACCAGGGCCCGTCGTCTGTGGCCCACTCCTCCGGCAGAACCGTTACGCCGCCGCCGTCATCAACAGGCGAGGAATAGCAGAGGTGGGTCAGGCCATGTTCATTCGGCCTTCACTTCACGTTATGGTGATAACAATTGGAAAAACGTAATCCAATATTGAATGATGAATAATGGGAACAAAATTAAAACCGAATATCCTACCTCGTGGTCGTTGATGGAGGAGAGTTCAGAGAAGATAAAGTTGAAGACGACGTTCTTCGTGATCAGCTCCTTCTCTTTTAACACGGTTGATGTTCATTGAAGATGAAGTGGATGATTCTCATTGACTAAAGGAGGTTCTTCCTCCAATCTTCCACCACCAAAATGAAGAAGAAGAATCCACCAAGTCTTCCCCTATCCAACCCAAAACTCCTCTAAAAAGAATAGAAAGGGGATACCCCTTTGTTTCCCCATGAAATTCTTCATTAATGATGTTTTTAATTAATTAAGGGGTTGGCCTGAATTAATGTGGGGTTTAGTGGACCTCACATTAATTCAAAATGATTTGAAATTCATAAATAAAATTCAGGTTGTCAATTTTATTTTTATTTCACTTCCCTTTTAAAAACTCCCGCGCGGGAGGAAACTCAACTTACATTCTCGCCCGAACGCAGCTGAGGTGAAGGTCTCACTAAGCAATCACCAGCACTGCGAGTTCAATGGTGCCCTCAGATCTCAATTCTGAGCACCGGTTCAAATGTTATCAAAACCCGCTAAAAAACTCACTGAACGCACTTTGAAACTTTTGAAAAACTTTCCGGGCACTACGAACCTCAGAATCACGTGCCGTCAGAAACTGCAAAATCGGAACCATTCCATATAATTTTAAAAAAAAAATTACATGGGATTTTCTGGGTCTTTACATTCTCCCTACCTTAGGGATTTTAATCCCCGAAAGCCAAAACTCAAAAACTAGGGAAACAAGTGGGGGTACTGAGCATGAAACTAAACCTCCCACTCCCATGTGCTCTCCTAGAGGTTCCCGTGCTGATACCATACACGCACATGAGGTATCGACCGCCAACGAAGGACTCTCTCTTGTCTATCCTCGATCTCCACTGAAACCTCTGAAAAAGTAGCCCCATCGTCGATGTCGAGCTCACCCCAGTCTAAGATGTGAGTTTGATCATGCACGTATCTCCTCAGCTGTAATACATGGAAAACATCATGCACTCAGTGCAACTAATATAGAAGAGACAGGCGGTAAGACACCTCACCTACTCTGCTGAGAACATGGAAGGGTCCGATGAACCTCACAGATAACTTGTCGTCTCATCCAAATCTCCCCAAACCTCATCGATGTGGGACCCATAAGAAGTCGTGGTCTCCATCCCCGAACTCCAGAGGTCTTCATCTCGCATTTTCGTAAGGCTTCTGCCTGCTCTGTGTAGTCCTCACCCACTGTTGGATGATCTGCACCTTCTCCGTGGTAGCCCATACTATAGTATATCCTCTGAAGGGTTTGACGTGATCCCCACCTTTAGAATATCCATCAGATGTTCGTCCGGTGGATATCTGAGCACATATAGCATCGTAGTTAGTGTCCCCTCGCTGAGTCTCCCTGACTCACCGAAGGAGTGGGTGGTGACTGTAAGAAAATATTCCCATCACATTCCACATAGGTTATCTGTGAAGCGGCCAACTGCTTCATCGCCTCTCCAAGCAGCTGATTAACAGATCTCTAGCCGAGTGCATCTGCTACAACGTTTCCCTTTCTAGGAGTATATACTTTTTCGAAATCATAGTCCTGGTGAAACTCAAGCCAACTCCACTATCTCAGGTTTAGGTCTTTTTTAGAGAAGATATACACGAGACTCTGGTGATCAGGGTTGACTGGCCAACTGATAAGAATTTGGCTACACCCTTCTTTGTCTATGTCCATCAAGAACTACTTAGATTTTCCTGTTCCCAAAAAAGAGTAATTTGGTCGCATCCACTAGATGAACCACATTCTTTTCCTAATACAGTCAATCTAGGAATGAACAGTAAATAGTTCAGGACAAGGATGATGTCATAAGGCCTCGACACTACAACCAAGAGATCCAACTGATACTCTCACCTCAAAGAGTCGAGTCACACTATCGGCATCAGTGTGTGGTCACCGAGTCTCCTTCAGTAGGATTCTCAAACGTGAGGGTCAAGTAATCGATTTTAACCAGAACATCTTGGAATCAACAACACAAAAGCAGTAAAGAAAAAGTCACAAAGACAAGTGTCTATTTATACTGTAGGTCAAAGTACAAAGACACAAAGAAACCACATACAACAATATAAAACCACAAAAGAAGCACAAAAAACAAAGGCCTCCAAGCCTGAAGCTAGTCACACTCAATTCCACCTACTCCCAGAGCTCGCGGTTGAATACTTAGTGGTGGTAGAAACTCAAACTTCCGACCACCACCTGCGGCACATCCTGTTCCCCTTCCTCTTTCTCCACCTACCTAACGCTCAGGCTCCAGCTGTTGTCACTAGCTCAGTGGCTCTTCAATCTTCTGCCGATCATCCTCATGGGGAGTCAAAAAATCACGAGTTTTGTGTCCCCGTCCCCTACAAGAAAAAAAGTCCATTCTCCTTTTATAGATCCCTCGACCTCTTGAGCCTCGCACCCCAGACCTTACATCCTTGGTTCGACCACCTAAAGGTCTAGTCCTCTTGAACTCCTGTTTCACCTGCCTACTTCCAGCTACAGAAGACTCCTCTACATGATGCTCAGTGGTGGGTCTCACTACTGGAGTCTTCTCAGCAAGGAAACTCTCTACTAATAGGGATTGTTCTAACACCCCTTCCTACGTCAAAATACTGAGGGAGATCATCGAAGCCCTGATCTCTTTCATGAGCCCCTGCTCGAAGGTCCAAGCCATGAAGAACGGGTCCCGTACCATTTTTATAGAGTTTAGTGATAGGTCAGTAAACCTTGACGATTACTTAGCTACTGTCATGTTTCCCTTTTTCAGATTAATTAGATCCTGAATCCGCACCGCATGTAGGGTGGCTGGAACAAACTCCGCTTAAAACAGGATCTCAAAGTCTTCCTAGAAAAGTGTCGCCTCATCATGAACCTAGAGCATCAAACTCCACCATCTGCCTGCTACTTCCTAAAGAAGACTAGCGGAAAGAATCACCATAAGGTCGACTGGTGTTCCTAACAATCTGAAAACTCTCACTATAGCATCCATCCAATCCTCAGCTTCCTGTTAGTCCGTCTCTCCCCTGAACCTGGGGGGCCTCTGATGCCGGAACTCGTGCAACCTTATTAGATGGAATATACTCTCTTCTACTCGGGCTGGTGGTATCAGTGGGCCAGCGGGTGGTGGTACCACTGGTGCCTTTGTTGTGATGGGGCCCTGCACTTAGGCCTCATCACTTGGTGGGATGCCATCTCGTACACATCCTGGAACCCTGGTTGGCTACCTACATGGAGCCATCCAAAAAAGAAACAGGTGCACCATAGTCAAAAAGTTATACATGGTGAGCTGACTCAAAGTAATCACAAATAAAACTTTTCAAATGAAACACACACGCAATCATTGTTTTCATGCACTGAGTCGGAAATCAGAAGTCAGAGTCCTAGTGTATGGATACGTCGGTCGCTGCACCAACACTGGTTTCCCTAAACTGATAACCACACCCAAAACACTTAACACTATTTCAGTTAAAAGAACCAGAGTCCAACTTCTACGGTAGAACCTCCCTCTGATACCAATTATTCATGACCCATCCTCGGGTCCCATGTTGTGACTACCCCAAGCCTGCCTTCCATAGGCCAGGGGCTGGAGACTAGAACCAATAGGCGTAACCCTGATAAAAGGGAAGGAATTGCCTTTAAATCAGTAACACACACAGTCTGAACACAAGCAGCGATAACAACAAAGTACTAGTATATAAAAGTGTGCTAAAAGTAAATGGACCAGTATACAAACGCAACTGAAGTATAAGTACAATTAAAAAGGGAAAAAAGCTCCTGGATCATCCATTTGGGAATCCTACCTAAAGGGTAGGTATAGATCTTGAACAAATCATCCCTAAGGTACGTGCTGTCTAGTCCAGATCCGAGCAGCCTCCCGCCCGTCTCCCTCAGCCTTGATCACTACTGACCATCGTCTACAAATAACACAACAAGTTGCGGGTGAAGCCCGTGCATGGGTGAGTATAACGATATTCAGTAGGGACCCCGAGACTCCCGAAGGTCTCCCAGAATTCACTAAGGATAATCCACATAAGAAAATATACAATCACAAATTAATATCCAACCAAGATTAGGTATATTCCCATACATATACATAAGTTATTATGTACAACTGGCTCCAACTCTCGAGCCCAAAACACAACCCGTTCCACGAAGGAAGAACAACCAAACAACTCTACTTAGGTATACACCCATACATATACCCGTGTTTTTAATATTAAAACCATCTCAATCAAGAGGTAAAATAAGGCTCCATATATCCCATGATAAGAATCTCAGAGTAAGAGAGTCAGATCACTCTAACGGTAACTTCGAGGTTACGAGAATAAGGATGTCTAGTCACATGGTTAGATCGTGCTATCTAAGTAACTTTGATACAGACTCAAATTAGTCGTCGGTGCCAACCCTCATCTGTTACAGGATGCCGACCGACATCTTTCACTAGTGCCGACCCTCATCTGTCGAAAGATGTCGACCCTTGTCTGTCGCTGGTGCCAACCCTCATCCGTCGCACGGTGCTGACCCTCTTCTGCCGCACGATGCCGACCCTCATCTGTCGCCAGTGCCAACCCTCATCTGTCGCATGCTTCCAACCCTCATCTATCACACGATGCTAACCCTCATCTGTTGCACGACGCCCACCCTCATCTGGCCCCGGTGCCGACCCTCATCTGTCGCAAGGTTCCGACCCTCATATATCGCACGCTTCCGACCCTCATCTGTCGCACTCTGCCGAACCTCATCTGTCACACGATGCAGACCCTCATCTGTCATTGGTGCTGACCCTCATCTGTTGCATGGTGCTGACCCTCATCTCTCACTTGATGCCAACCCTCATCTATCGCCGGCATCTTCATGCCATAGTTAACCTCAGGGTTCCCGCTCTAAACATGCTTGATTACGGGAGAGTCCACTCCTCAAGACAAGTGTTGATACATAAAATAACATGTAGTCCCAATTTGATGTATCCTAAAGTTTCATCTCGCATAAGGAACCCAACGTGATAGATGAAACATCAATCATATGTCCGGTCTGAGAGTTATTGGCATTTCAGTTCCAAGGCCCCGGTTGGATTTAAGTTAAATCCAACCTGACCATACCTCAACTGCATCCAAACATCAAGTGGGGTATTCCAAAATAATCTTCTTGCTCCAAGAATTCTGTTGCAATAGAGGGTTCGTCAATCTGACACTCGTATCCCAAGTTATGGGCGAAAAGGTGAAATTGGGTCCAACGGGTCCAGCCCAGCCGGGCCGACCCGTCCCGACCTGGGCCGAGTCCGGACCGGGGACTGACTTGGTTCGCGGGTCTGAATCGTCCCACCAGAACTAGCCCGGCCTGTCGGAACCGGCCCAGCCTGCCGGAACCGGCCCGACCCGGCCTGCCGGAACCGGTCCGGACCGCGCTAGCCTGGGTGGCCAGTAGCTGGCAGTTCCCTACGGGCCCTGCCATAGCCGCGTAGGGGGGGGGGGGGGGTGCCTCCCTCCATCTCCTGAACAGAACCGGCGCCTGGTGCCAGTTTGGAAGCCCGTGGGACCTAGGAGGATCCCGCCTCGTCCGGCTGGCCGAGCAGCCAGCCAGGTCTTCTCTACTGGCGGCTAGCCTATCCGTCCACCTCTACTCCACCGCTATGGCCCCCTGGCTGCAGCTTCTTCATTTTTGCGGCGAGACGGAACTGCGCCCCTCCGGTGGCATGGCAGACGCCCGTGTGAACCACTGTGGCCAGGGGCCATGACCTGTTCTTCCGCGCAGTGTGACGGTGTCACGCCCTTCTGGCGACCCAGCAGCCCTACGCCGCCGGTTTCTTTCACGGATGGCCCGACGCCGGCCGTCATTGCACCGCCGCAGCCTGTTGTCCACGGAACACTCCTCCGGCAGCGCTGTTGCGCCGCCGCCATCATCAACAAGTGAGGAATAGCGGAGGGGGGTCGGGCCGTGTTCATTCGGCCCGCACCCTCTGCATTATGGTGACAACAATGGAAACAATGTAAACCAATATTGAATGATAAAGAATGGGAACAAAATCAAAACCGAATATCCCACCTCGTGGTCATTGACGGAGGAGACTTCGGAGAAGATAAAGTCGAAGACGATGTTCTTTGTGATCAGATCCTTCTCTTTTAACATGGTTGATGTTCATTGAAGACAAATAGGATGATTCTTGTTTATGGAAGGAGGTTCTTCCTCTAGTATTCCTACACCAAATTGAAGAAGAAGAATCCACCAAGTCCTCCCCTCGCCAACCCAATAATCCTCCAAAAAGAAGAGAAAGGGGCTCCCCCTTTGTCACCCCATTAAAGACTTCATTAATGAAGCTTTTAATTAATTAAAGAGTTGGCATGAATTAACGCGGGGTTTAGTAGACCCCACATTAATTAAAAAGGATTTGAAATTCAAAAATAAAATTCAGTTTGTCAAATTTTTTTACTTCACTTCCCTTTTATAAACACTCGCACGAGAGGAAACTCAACTTACGTTCTTGCCCGAACTCAGCTGAGGTGAAGGTCTCACTAAGCAATCCCTGGTACTATGAGTTAAATGGTGCCCTCAGATCTCAATTCTGAGCACTGGTTCAAAAGTTACCAAAACCCTCTCAAAAACTCACTAAACACACTTCAAAACGTCTAAAAAACTTTCCTGGCACTACGGGCCTCCGAATCACGTGCCTTCAGAAACTACAAACTTGGAAGAATTCCATATAATTTAAAAAAAAATTACATGGGATTTTCCTAGTCTTTATAGTAGAGATTACATTGGATGTTTTTTAGAGGTAGTTTTATGGATATTTTCTTTCATCAATGATAAGTATAATGAGGTAGTGGGTGTTTCTCTCTATCTTTGAGGAGAGATGAAGTGCGTAGGAGATTGGGTTCAAACTCTAGGATCTCCATCACATTTTCCCTGATCTTTTTCCAAACGACGAGGCTACAAAATGGTATTTAAATGAGGCTATGTATCCTACCCTTCAGTATGAAACTACCCTATTTGTGTTTCTATGTATCTAAAGGTGAAAAAATGAGGTAATTGAGAGGATTTATACATAGATAATATCATCTTAGTAGGGAAGTAATCATGGATTACTAAGGATAGAAAATATAGATATAGGGTCTCAGGTGTCTGGATTGTTGAGGTTCCAATCAGAAGAGATTCATCCTTAACAATTTTTTCTCTTCTTGTCTATATCTAGCCATTACCATGCATACTTTGGGATCTATGTCCTTTTTTGTTATACTTATCACTATTGGAAATCCCCCTTATACCAATACTCTGATCCCAATGGTTTATATCAACCGTTGGGAAAGGAAACTTATGCCAACAATTTTCTATAAACTGTTGGCATTTTGGATTTTAAGGAAGGGTTTTCCCAAGGGTTTGAAAAACCATTGGGGCAGGCCTTGTCAAAGGCATTTTTTCCCAATAGTTTCATATAACTATTGGGATACCACATTTTTTCCAATGATTTTAACAAACCATTAGGATAGAATACTGCATATACAGATCCCCAATCCACCCATATTGTTCCCTAAACCAGAGCTACTGTTCTTCCCTCTCATGTGAACCCTTATTCCCAATTCTTCTTGTGAAAACCCTATTCCCAATAATCAATTTTTTATTCTTCCACTTCCAATATGTAAGTTTTAACTTAGTTTTATGTTCTGCCTATGTTTTTCATTTGGATTTATTTAAGGACAAGGTTGTTTTTTTGGTTTTTATTTACTGCTCTCCTATTCTTTGCAATCTATCCTTGATTCAACATCCATTTCAAATTGGTAAGTTCTAACAGAGTTATATTTTTTTTACCTTTTTTCATTTGGATTGATTTAAATATAGGGGGTTGTTTTTTGTTTAGTGTTTTGATCAATAATTTTTGTTCTTTATGATTTGTTTGGAAGTGTGTTTACAATTAGGTGTGTTTTTTTTCAGAATTCATGTATGATATTTAGAGTGGAAGATACAATTTGATCCACTAATGATATTTGGAGGTGTGTTTACAATTAATTATGTTGTGATTTATATGTATGATATTCTTGGTTTACACCAAAAATCATCTGGGTCATATATAATAGGCTTGAAGTCATGCTACAATTGGATATGGATTGGATTCTACGACCCTATTTAGGGATGTTCTCTAATGATATAAATAAATTACATTAGTTCAATAGATTTATTTTAACACACGAGGATTCATTTATTAATTTTATGGATTTTAAATTGTTTAAAGTATTAAGTTAATTATAAAAATATGGATCATGATGGGATTGATTCACCTTGATTATTTCGATACCCTTGTGATGGTAAAAGTGAAGAAACATAGAATTATTTCTATCCTTTTAATTTAAATTTGTTGAACTAATTTAAGAATCATGGTTATATGAAAAGGGAGTGGGCTATCCAAGGTGATGTGGGGGGGTGTGGGCTGTGCAAGGAGGGGGGTGGGATGTCTAGGGAGAGCTGGGGGGGGTGAGCTGTATAGGAGGGGTGGGGGGGGGGGGGGGGGGTTTGTTGGGGGTGGGGGGAAGGGTTGTGTAGGTGGAGAGGGGGGTGTGCAGATTGGGAGGGGGTGTGGGATATCTTAGGAGGCGGTGGGCTGTCCAGGTGGGTGGGGGGGCATGGATGTGCAGGTGGGGAGGGTGTGTGCAGGTTGGGAGGGGGTGTGGGATATCCAAGGAGGGGGGTGTCTAAGTGGGGTGGAGTGGGGGGGGGGGGCTGTCTAGGTGGCGTGGGGGTGGGCTATCCAGGGAGGGGGGTGG